>JANUWF010000999.1:2172500-2772500 GCA_026120185.1 Voacanga thouarsii
TCTATAAAAATACTCAATACCTTACCCATTTACAAAGATATGCATATCAAATTAATGATGTAACCGTTAGATTTGATAAAATCACTAAAAAAAAGTTTTATGACCAAATTTTAAGATAATCGAATATTTTTTGACACAGAATCTAACAGAATCTATATAAAAATACAAAAAACCTAACACCTTTAGAAAGATATGCATATTAAATTAATGATCCAACTATCAGATTTGTTAAAATCACTAAAAAAATATTAAGAAAAAGTTTAAAGGTAATTAAATATATTTTACCACTTAATCTTGTATAATCTCTATAAAAATGCTTAAAATCGAACCCATTCATAAAGATAAGTACATCAAATTAATGACTCAACCATTGATATGATAAAATTGCTAAAAAAAAAAGTCTTATAACCAAATTTTAAGATAATCGAATATGTTTTAGTATAGAATCTAACATAATCTCTATAAAAATATAGAAATCATAACACATTTAAAAAGATATGTATATCAAATTACTGATCCAATTGTTAGATTTGATAAAATACTAAAAAAATATTAGCACAAATTTTAAAGGTAATAGAATATATTTTGCCATCTAATCTTGTATAGCCTCTATAAAAATGCTTGAAACCTAACCCATTTACAAATATATGAATATCAAATTAATGATCTAACCATTAGATTTGATAAAATCATTAAAAAAAGTTTTATGACCAAATTTTAAGGTAATCGAATATGTTTTGGTACAAAATCTAGTATAATCTCTATGAAAATATAGAAAACCTAATATATTTAGAAAGATATACGTATCAAATTAACAATCCAATCGTTAAATTTTATTAAATCACTAAAAAAGTATTAGGACAAAGTTTAAAGATAATTCGATATGTTTTGCCACTTAATTTAGCACAATCTCTATAAAAATGCTCGAAATCTTTCCCATTTACAAAAATAGGCATATCAAATTAACGGTCTGACCGTTAGATTTGTTAAAATTACTACAAAACATATTACAACCAAATTTGAAGATAATTGAATATATTTTACCTCCTAATCTTGCATACTCATTATAAAAATACCCAAAACCTAATGTATTTTCAAGGATAGACATATCAAATTAATGATTGAACCGTTAAATTTATTAAATTTGATTTTAAAAAAGGTATGATGACCAAATTTAAAGGTAATCAGACATGTTTTCTACATAATACAGCTTAATTTCTATAAATCAGCCTAAAATATAATACATTTATAAATATTTAAAAATTTAGGGACTAATTTGTAAAATTTTTGGAATTATATTTTAAATATTCTAAAACTTAATGACCAATTTATAAATTTTTGGTTATCATTTTATAATTTTACAAAATTTGAGCAATTTGTAAAATTTGGGTGATATTTTATATATTTAAAAATTTAAGGACCAATTAATAAAATTTTTTTAGGGTCATATTAAAATATTCTAAAATTTATGGATCAATTTACAAAATTTTGAGATCATTTTGTAATTATACAAAATTTTAAGGCCAATTTACAAAATTTTTGAGGCCATGTTATAAATATTTAAAAATTAAAGACAGGTATTAGCTAGAAAATATGAATTTTGTCACTAAAAATATAGTTAATAGTTATAAAAGTTAATATTTTTTGCTAAAAAATGAATTTTCGTCACTAATGATACATGATTAGCTAGGAAAATTTAGTTAGGAAATAGATTTTCGTAGCTGATATGCATCATTAGCGAGGAAACTTAAATTTTTCTCGCTAATACACTTATTTCCTAGCTAAAGCCATCACTTTTAGCTAAGAAATAAAAATTTTATTGCCGAAGGTCTTAATTAGTAGCAACAAAAAAATTTTGTTGCTGAAGAAAAATTTTCCTCCTTTTAGCGACAAAACTTTAGTTAGGAAAAAAATTTTGTTGCCAATGTTTCATTTTCTTGTAGTGAAGACCAGAGCTCCCCATGGTGAAGTACTAGGTCTAATATACCCTTGTCATAACAATTCCTCCAGTTACTTTTTCAACTCCGTAAGTTCTAATGGAGCCATTTTATGTGAAGTTTTGGAGATAGGTGTAGCTCCAGGTATTAGATCAATAGTAAACTCTACTTTTGGAGAAGAAGGCAAAGTTGTTAATTTATTCGGAAAAACATTTGGGTACTCTTTCACTACATTAGTATTCTTCACAAAACGCTGTTCTTCAGGCTTATTAATCAAGTAGGCTAAGTAACCATGACAACCTTTCTTGAGAAACTTATGAGCTTTAGTACCAGATATTAAATATTTCAACTCTTTCACTCGGTTACCCTTAAATTCCAAAACATCCCTTCGAGGCCTAACAAATTGTACCACTTATTACTACAATCAACTTTTGCATGGTGTTTTGACAATCAATCTATGCCTAAAATAAGATCATAATCCTCAAAAGGCATAATGATTAAATCTCCTAACAGATTTTCACTTCCTTCCTTAATTGTACAATTAGGTATATACTTCCTTACTTCCACAAATTTTCCCAAAGGTGTGCTTACTAATAGAGTATAAGGTAATTCTAACCCATTCCACCCTATATGGCATGCAAGCACTTCATTTATATAGGAATGAGTAGAACCAGGATCGATTAACATATTAACTCTACAGTCGTGAATAGTGAGCGTACCTTCAACAACCGTAGGATCTATTCCTTGCTCCACTCTATCCATTGCAAACACCTTAGCTTTTACGTGCAACTTGGAACGATGAACTGGGTTTGCCAATGGATTAGGATTCCTTGGCGCAGACTACTATAACTTTGGACATATATATCTCTTAAATGTGTGGGATCTCTGCAAATATAACATCTTCATTGGTGATTCTTATGCCAGCAATCACTTTCATTATGTCCTCTTTTCCCATAAACATGACAATCTAGTCTCCTCCAATTATTCTCAGTTGGAGCAGTTCGAACTTGCTTTCCTTTATTATTCCACTGTTGCCTTAAAGGTCTTTTAGCAGGAAATTTCTTAGTAATTGCTACTACCTTATTTATAAATTTACTCTTATCTTCATTCTCTATCCTGATGGCATCATTGATGGCAATGAAGTATGTCATTGGTGGAAAAGGAGCTAGGGCCCTCCTTAATTTCGGCCTTAAACCTTTAATGAACTGGAGAGCACAGTTTTGCTCGGTATCAATCAAGTGGCAAAAGTATTTAGACAGCTTGGTAAACTGAGCTTAATACTGTGCCACACAGTCATGTTCCTTTACTTCAGATTTTAAAATTCATCATCCTGATTCTCAATTATCCAATGCGGAATATACTCTACTTGAAATACCGTTACAAGGGTATTCCTGCTCCATTCCTCTCCTTCCTATTCCCACACCTCCTGAACCCTCGTCCAATAGTCTTTTGCCAATCATGTCAGATGAAAGGCTGCAAACTTCACTACCTTTTCTTTCGAATATTTCAGAGTTCAAAAGATATCCTCTATACTTTCAAGCCACATCTCAGCTTCCTGATTTTGTTAAGCTTTTCCTAGGAAAATAGGAGGCTAAAATTTCAAAAACTTCTCTAAAGCATCATCATCTCCCTTCTGATCCCTCTTCTCCATTAGACTTTGCAGGATATCTGTCATCCTCCCAAATGTTTGGGCGATAGTGACTTCCTTAATTCTTTCAACTTCAACTGCCTGAGGAGGATTTGTCATTTGATTAGCTTGTCGCATAGGCTGATTCACTATTGAGGCTCCCCCATTGTTACATATAGCAGCTCGAGTTTTTGGTAGCATCTTTATACTATCAAGATAATAATTCAGCCTTCTATGGAGGCAGAATTCTCATATGTATGCATACTATGTGCATTTATGCAATAAAATAAGCATAGATGCAAATAAGCACCAATAAACATAGATGAATCAAAAATATCAAAGATTCAAGATATATTGTGTAAAAGCAAGCATTTCCAACGAAAATGAACACATAAGTGCAAACATCTCCAATTTACGCAAATATCATCATCGAACTTATCCCTTTTCCTACTATCGAATATCAAGTCCACATGTACTACTTATTCGTTTTCTGATTTCGAAAGATCAATCTTATCCAATCTGATAGTGTCAGAATCATATCTAATTTGATAGGTTAAAAGGGACGCCTAAACCTAGACTCTGACACCAATTTTAACCCCCCATAACTAAAGGGTCCGAATGGCTGCAGATGTAGCCCTATTGTAATGATAATAGGTCTTTATAAGATACAATTTAATGAATAAATAATTTAGAGACTTAATAACTCCAAAAAATATATATATATATTAACCTCTTAACATTTGTTTATATAAGCTGCGACTAAAAAGTCTCTTGGATCTAAACCCGAATAATAGTAAAGCAAAAGAGTTCAAAATTGTTAGTATTATGCCCTAGATGCAATCACATTTATTTAATAACACAAGGTATTCTTTATCTTTTAGTTTGTTTTATTTATACTTTCGTGTGAATATAACTATTAGATAAAATCTCAAGTACAATATTGTGTTAAAAAAATCATGATAAAGATTATGATATAAGGTTCCTTCTACACTTGATAGTATCGTACTTAAATTATCCCTAGTTATATTATTAATGAAATAAGACATCATTAATGCGTTGAGATTAGCACGTGTTATACTTCCTGATTTGATCAGATTATGGTTCTCACATCTGTGAGTTTATGATAGTTAACGTTAATACGTAGATACTTATTATTTGAATAAGTACATTAGGTTACCTACCTATGAAATAATCACATGCATAATTATTTAATACTAGTGATATAATCTCGTTATAACAAACATGTAAGTATCTTTAACATTGAGATCTCCAAGGTACTTTGTTTCTTGAATATTGTACTTTGATTCTAATCTTTGGAGTCAGATCAAAGGCCACCTATAAGATAGATATTGAGTACAATGTAAAGTAAATGAAAGTAGTTGAGAGGATCAATAAAGGATTAACCACACTTATTAGTAGGGGCGAATATTTCACGCCCACTTGTAGGAATCACTACACGAGAAATCCTTGGCCAAGGCGACTGCGTATTGGAAATAGTTCCAATTGATATACATAATGAGTAATGGATTTCGGGAATAAGTACTAAAATATTCGTGCCAGAATTAATTAATATTTTAGAGGGAGTTGACACTAATTTCACACTCTAAACCGAATGAGATATTGTATGGTAAAATGAGTTTATTACACTATTGTTTTCTATTGAAAGGTTCAAGTCAAGCTATTTGACTTTCTAGACTTTTAGATGGTCATGATGTATTGATAGATGCCGCTCATAATCTGCTAAATATAGATTTATTAATTAGAAAATTAATAAATCAATCCTAATTAGAATTAATATGTTAACTCTAGTTATTAAGGATTATTATTCTTAAAGATGTTTTGAATTAATTCATATTTCAATAAACTAGAAAATCTAATAGGTCACACACAATAGAGGATTAAGAACTTAAGATGTTATTTGATAACATTACATGATTTAATTGTGAGAAGAAATTGTTGATAATTTATGGGCTAAATTATAATTATAAAAACTTATAGGTTCTAATTATAACAAAGAAAATTCATTTTCCTTTAGTAGTCAGGAAACACACATGCATATATATGGAAATATGCTGTAAAGTTTTTGTGCATGGTTTTTCATGAAAAATACACACAGATAAACCGTTTCTTCTGTGTTTTGTTCTTCTTCGTCTTCTCAAAACCCTAGCTGCCTCGATACCTCTTGTGAGCACTAGAGTTAGGCGGCCATTGTTTTCTTTCCTCGTGTAGATTACTGCTAGAAGGAATCCTATTCTTGGATTTTAGTGGCTTGAACGTGATGAAGGAGAAATTGTTCACAGCATAGCTATTGTGTTGATCATGATCCAAAGCGAAAGGTGTTGGTTCATTTGCTAGATCATGCCACACTTGTTATCAAACCTCGAAGAAAAGTTTTGAATTGCTAAGATAACATCGAAGGTATTTTCCTTACTTTTCTTTGATCTGTAATTAGCATATAAGTGTTCCTAGGAATGGTTTCTCAATTTTAATTTCACCATGTGATATTGATTGCATGACTAAGTTAACTAACAAAAAATACATCAAATACCTTCTTTAAGTCTTGCCTCTATACAAATCCAGGTATTCTCAAAAACCTGTCTGAAATGTAAGAATAAAACTTGTGTGAAATATAATATATCTCAATAAGTCCCGTAGTGTGCCGTGGGAAGTTTTAATAACATTGTTGTTGTGATGCATGATTAAAAATATTGGAACAATAAAAAGAAATCACTATTTTTTGTTTGAGAAGGATCTACAATGAAATCATTGAAGTATTGCTCTTTTTTTTGGGAAAATATGTCATCAACATCATGACATGGTGTATGATATAAACTTTAGGCTTTTTAATAAAAAATCAATCCATATTTTCAAAATATGTTTCATTATCTAAAATTTTGCATTGCTATCTCATTTGGAAGAAATATTAATCCAATCGATATTGTCAAACTAGCCTGTACAGGATTTATAATCTCACGTTATTAATTAATATGAATAACCCAGTGCGTACAGGCAATTAAACATACGATAACTAGTGTCATGGTGTACCACACTGGCCCAGGTGTCCTGCGCCCATCCCTCCATTTCCACTTTGGATAACTGTGCTAGCTAAGGATGACTAAACATCAAATATTGGCAACCCATGAAATAAGAGACCACAGTTTGGAGGTGGCCGCTAACTGGATAGCGTTCTCGAATTCACATAAGTTAGTATAGGTATAAAGTCTCTTTAATTACTCAAGGATCACATCACATTAGAGATTACCCCAATGCTTCAACATTTCCACAGCCTAATGATTTCCAAAACATTTTCCACTCCGAAGATATTTCTTTCCCAAATCCACTTTGAATATAAACACATATGATTTGAGTATGTTCCCATATTTCATAAAATAATATTCTCATGCTATGGCTTTCACAACCTTTATGCATGGAATGCAATCATAAGTTTCTTAATGAAATTCATGCAAGATTCCTAATTCATGTCATCATATGAGTATGACTTATCAAAATAAAGTATACTTAAATAGTGCATAATCATTTATGCTTTACTTGATTCACAGTATTTCAATAAAATAAAATGAAATAGCATGCTTTATAATATAAAAGAGCTTTATTGAAAATGTTGCGTTGGTGTGTGGGACTTACCTTTAGTCCTAGCTAAAATAGAAAAGCATTTGATCCTATGCCCAATGTTTCACTTCTTGACCTCCTATGAGTTCTATCACATGAGTCAGACATATATCACTTTCTATTAGCTATATAAATCACATACTTCCTCTCCATAAATACTACTTAAGTACTTATACTATTTCACTAACTCTTCTCTATCTCATATGTCACATCATACTCGTTAATCATCTAACCTCATGATCATCAATCAAAAGCTCAACAATTATTACCATATAACATGTTCATGTATGTTTAACCAATGTACACGCACACACACGTACACACACACACATATACATACATACATATATATATATATATATATATATATATATACACACACACAGAGTCAACATAATTATATAATCATATTCATATATATCTAATTCAATCATATATGACTCAACATAATTATATTCACATATGAATTCATTTTTATGAATAAAATTCTAACTTTTCTGCCTTTCGACACACTATCTTATTTTAATCATAACTTTTGATCTAATGGCTAAATGACCTCAAATTTGTGTCAACATGCTCCTAAGATCTTTAGCTATACTTTCATGACTTTAATTTAGTTATATGCAAACTGGTCTGAAAACGTCTACAAGCTAAAGCTTGCTGATTTCTCAACAATTTCACTATTTTCCCCACAATTATCATTATCCACATATCTTAATTTCATCAAAGCACTTAACTAACACCTATTCCACATCAATCTCCATTTAAACATCATAAAACCTACTAAATTTCAGTTATGAAGCAGCCAGAATTTCTTCATATAGCATGCAAAAAAGATGGTAGTCTTGCTCCCTCTACTATATAAATATTCATCTAGTAGTTTACAAATACAAAGCATAATTTGTTTATATCTTTTCAACAACTACAACAATCTTTATAAATGAATTGCTATTTGAACAAAATATATATCAACTCAAGAAGATTTATACCTTCAAGGGTATTTTCCTCTTCTTCTATTTTCTTTCTGCCTTTACTCTCTCTCTCTCTCTCTCTCTCTCTCTCTCTCTCTCTCTCTCTCTCTCTCTCTCTCTCTCTCTCTCTCTCTCTCTCTCTCTCTCTCTCTCTCTCTCTCTTCTCTTTTCTTTCTCCTTTCCTCTTTTATTTTTTTCTCTTCCCTTTCCCCTCTCAATTTCAATTGCTCCTCATGCTATTCTCTCTCAATTTTTCCAACATTCTAATCTTCCATTTGATCTCGTATTTATAGCTAACAAGAAGCTTAAAGTGTAAGCTTTTAATGGCGACTCACATAATGACTAAGCTAGGTTAATTAATTACATGATGACTCACATGACGACTAGGCACTATGTAGAAGCTTGAAGAAGCCTTTAGAAGTCTAAAGAAGTTTATAGAATTCTTTAGATTAATGTAGAAGTATTTAGAAAATAAAACATAAATTTAAATAAATATAATAATTTTAAATAATATTTACTTTATGAAAATGGTGTGGGTCTCATATGTATATATTGGGATGTATGCCCTTTTAGACTAGGTTTCTGATGTAATTTTGATTTGTATTAAAAAAAAGTATTTTTCTAAAAAATTATTTGTGAAATCTTCCTTATATTTGTGCATAATTTTTATTGGAAAATACCTATTGTGTTTAAGTAAATGATTCATGTAAATGGAGGTCGTTCACAGTAAGGTATGGATCATGGGTTACTTAATATATAAACTATTATTCTTAACCGAATGATGAGAATGTGGATCTCATCATCATAAAGTTATTATATTATGAATTCTAAATAAGAAATGGCTTACCTTTAGCCAATAAGTAGTTTTTTCATTTTATAACACAAACGTATTTCGAATACATAGACTACTGTGTAGTTTCTAAAAGTGCTATGTGGTAAAAACATAGACTACTACTGTTATAACATGGACTTGTACTCTACAGCTTGAGTATAAGTTGGTAGTCTGACGAAACTGGAAGCGTATACTTTGATATACTATAGTTGAGGTTCTTTAGAAAGACCAATATACTTGTATATTGGGTATATGTAACTAGTTAATCAAGACAGACTTATACAAAATAGTTTTTACACTATATCACCCCCTGTGGTTGTCCGAATAATCTAATTATCCAGAGCCTGGGGAACATGACTTGGATATTTGCTTTAGGGTAACTCTCTTGAAAATAAAAAATATTCCAAGAATTCGTAAATTATTGGACTAAAAGTCTAAAGATGATAGATATCTTTTAGAGAGATGTTAATACATTTTTTCCTCTCTAAATACACGACGATGTGTAGAGGAGTATTTTAGTCATTTACCTATCGGTTGAAGACATAGCTAATGCAACATTGTCCTTGGGGTCAATATTTCCTTATGGTGATATTAAAAAATATTTAAAATGTAAAATACAGCTATTTACACAGTAGGGGTATTTTGTTCATTTTAGTAGACAAGACGATATGTCGTTTTAGTCCTTGGAATAGCCCGTAAGTCCTAATTAATTTTAAGTTGAGAAAATGGTTTCAATTAAAATGATTTTATTTTATTCAGGAAGTCTAATTTATTTTTGGATTGGAAGAAAATAAAAGAACGAGAGAAATTAAATTTATTATGTAGTTTATTTGGTTAATTAATTATTTAGGATCTAAACCTAGATTGAAAAATTAAAAAATTAACCTAGGCCTAAACTAGTTAATAAAAGGTTTAAATAATTATTTTCGTTCATTTAGGCTCATTAATTATTTATTAGGTTATTTTAATAAGCCCAGGAAATAAATAATTAATAGTTATTATTTTGGACTTATTGGGTCCAAGAAAAATAATAAATTATTAATGGCCCAATAGCCTGAACTAAAAAGGATTTTTTTTTTTTTTAATTCACGGAACATAAGAGTTTAGGCTAAGTCAAATATTTTCTGTTGATAGCCTTCGGGAGTTTTGAAATATCAAAATTCTGGCATTCTGGTTATCAAAATAGTGAAGTCATGTGTTTTTTGTTGATTAGAGATTACACACGGGAAAAAATCCAAGAGCTTTTTCTTCTTCTTGCTTCTCTCTCTTATTCAGATTTTCTTCCTTTTGGTTTTCTTAATTTTGCTAAACAATAGCAAAGGTTCAAGAACTATTTTGAGACTAGATTTTCCTCGCCTAAGTTGTTTCACCAACGAGTAATAGGTGGTGGAATATTCTGAGTTCTTAAGAAGAACTTACGTTCATGAAAATTAGAAGATGTAGATGGATCGCGGGATTTCAACCGGAATCTATTGGGTATCTCAGGCTCGTATCCTATACGGCGCAGCCGAAAATAAACGAGATACCATCCCAGGACCCGCCTATGTGTAAAAAACAAGACATAAAGATAATAAAGGTAGCAGCTTTTTACTTTTGTTTGATTGTCCGAAGAACAAAATTTCTTCTTCAAGTCGAGGCATGATCCAGCAATCCTCTTGTGCAAACTCCACGTGGGTTAAACGTCTAATCACTATAATCACAGTGTGTGATTATCTCTAATAGTAATCCACACAGATGAATACTCAAGCACCAAAATTTCCTGTGCTAGCAGAAAAAGATGGCGGCTAGGGCACGTTTTCAGCAAAACGAGAGAGAGAGAGAGAGAGAGAGAGAGAGAGAGAGAGAGAGAGAGAGAGAGAGAGAGAAGATCGTGTGTTTTGTGGCTCTTATTTTCGTGTGAATCACACTTGGATTAGGGTTTCGAGCATATCCAATATATGTTCCAAAATCTACTGAAAATCTGAAATTCTAAAATAATTAGAATTTTCTAATTGTAATTAGAAATATCAAATTCTCACAATTACAACTTGGACCACAAATTATAACTAATTATAATTTGTCCACAATAACTTCTCTTTCTCGCAATTAACCCCACTGTATTATCAAATTACATCTTGAGTATATAATCCTCTATTGTGTGTAACCTATTAGGTTTCTCAGTCAATTGGTAGCGAACATGAATTAATCCAAACGTCTTTGAGATTAATAATCCATAATTACTTAGAATTAATCCTATTAATTCTAATCAAGATTGGTTTATTAATTCATCAATTAATAAACCCATATTCCCATATCATGAGCGGTATCTAGTAACATATCATGACCACCCAAGAGTCCAGGAAGTCAAGTGGCTTAACATGAACCCTTCAATAACAAACTTCAGTGCAATTAACTCCTTTCACCATACAATATCTCATTCAGTTTGGAGTATGGAATTAGTGCTAACTCCCTCCAGAATTAATTCTGGTCCGAATACAATAGTACTTGTACCAGGAACCCACTACTCTAGATGTGTATCAATTGAAACTATTTTCAATACACAATCGCCTTGGCCAAGGACTTTCCAAGTAGTAATTCTTACAAGTGGCCGTGAGATATTCGCCCATACTATTAGGAGTGGTGAATTCTTTATTGACACTCTCAACTACTTTCGTTTACCTCACAATGTACCAAATATCCATCTCATAGACGGCCCTCGATCGAGCTTCGGAGATTGGAATCAAAGTACAAAGCTCAGCAAACAAAGTACCTTGGAGATCTCAAGTCTAAGGATACTTGCACGTTTGCTATATTGAGATTATATCATTGGCACTAAATAGTTATACATGTGATTATCTCAAAGCTAGGTCATCCAATAAACTTGTTTCATTAACAAGCATCCATGTGTTAACTTTGAGTATCTCAATACTCACGGATATGAGAACCACCACCTGATCAAATTAGGAAGTCTAACACATGCTAGTCTTAACGCATTAATGATGTCCTGTCTCATTAATACTATGACTAGAGATTATTGAAGTACTAATACTATACAGTGTAGTAGGATTCTCATATCATGATCTCTATCATGATTTCCTTAACACAGTATTGTACTAGGGACTTTATCGAACAGTTATATTACTTAAAAGTAAATAAAAAAAATTGTAAGATAAATAATGCCTTTTATTAAAATAAAATGTGTCATATACAATGTACAAGTGATTGCCTCTAGGGTACAACACTAATAGAATCGTCATCCAGAGAAGAAGCTGTTCCAATAGTTCAGTCGGCTTCTTCACAGCCAAAGAAAAATTTACAGCACTGAGGTACAATAGTTTTTGCTTCCGCAATGTTGTTTCTGTGCCATTTCATTGTTTTGGTTTTATCTCTGTAGTATGCAAGTCTTCCATATTGATTTCTTAGCTTCAAGTGGTATCAGAGCAATGATGCTATGAATAGCTTAGGAATGATGCATGCTAGTAAATAAAATTAGAAAGATTATTTTTTATGAATGCTTGAGATCCTTCACTGTTTTGGTATGGGTATAATTGTCTATACACCTCACAGTTGAGCTTTAGGAAACTCTATAAAATTTTAATGCTTTGTTTACCAATCGTGTAAACCTGATTTGAAAGGATATAGGCTAATGTGGTGCTTATTTTTGTTGAAAAAAATGTAACAAGAGGCTGCCTGGATTGATTGCAAAGGAAGTTGCAAAGTTCTAGGAAAAAAAAAAGCAAAAGAAACAGCAAAAAAAAAAGAAAAAAAAAGGAAGATGGATTGAGCTGCGAAGCTGCCAGCTCGAGCCGAGCCAAGCCGACCAGTAGCGACTCGGTGGGAGCAGAGCAGCTCAGCCGAACCGCAGCTCAACAGACGCAGCAAGTGCCGAACCGATCCTCGGCTTGGTAGATGTGTCTTGCATCCTGGGTAGGATGCCCCAGGATGCGGTCACTGTTGTGACCGTATCGAGCTGGGCCAGCCTGTGGTGCCCATGGGTCCGGGCGCAGTCCATGGATTTTTTTTGTGGGTTATGATCCAGTGTGACGGGTGTACAAGACCAAGAAGAAAAAAATATATATTATTTTTCTTGGGTAATTTCTTTTTGATTTTTGGTCCCATACCAGACGAAGTTATTATTTTCACAGTAGTTAATATTCTTTAAATATTTTGCATGAAAAATAATATTAAAGGATTTTTAGGATTAAACAAGACCATTAATTGATTTAATTATATTATTTGAGCACTTTGGTTTAAAAATTAGAAAAGCATGAAAACGTTTATAGTTTTCTAGCATGATATTTATTTTAACTCCTATGTGCACGTTTCCTCAAAGACCAAAGTTTTTGAGAAATTTTATTTGATAAGAAAAATATTTTTCTTTAATTAAATAGTTATTTTAACTTAAACAAAAATTAATCCTTGGTTATTTTCTTAAAGGTTCTTATCATTGACATAGAAAATATTTTGGATTTAAAAATTTTTGTAAGTTAAAATGGAAAACCATTTTAATTCATTTTAGCAAAGAAAAATTATTTTTGTCAAATAAAAACTTGAGATCAAAATCTCTAAAGAGTTTTAAAGGGAAAATTTTTTAAATTATTTAAGTTCTTAACTTAAAGAAAATTAATCCATAAGGAAAATTTCTCAAAGGGTATAAACCTTGATATAGAAATTTTTATGAATTTAGATATTTTATTTTCAATTTAAAAGAGAAATTAATTGAAAATTTTCAAATGATTTTTTTCTAAGAAAATCCTTATTTAAAAACTAAGTGGGAGGGAGGTTCTAACAGCTCCATGGCTTCCATCACGATCTTCATTAGAGATCGTGGGTCTTCTCGCGTCACCCTGTGAGTGAACTTGTATAGGATAGAGATACCACAAGAATTTAGAACTAATAGAAGTATGCAATTCATATTCCGGAATACGTACTATGATCGACCAACTTACGTTGGAGGTTATAGTGCGAGGCATGTCCATAGGAAATGAGAGGAAACGGCCATTCCCTTGATGAAGTTATTTTTTAGATCATTACCTAGAAGAGAAATTAATTTGTAGTGGTTAACACACTTAGTTTAGGAAACTGTCAATCTCCCCAAGAAGTTAAGTTAATTTTTCTAAGAGCCAAATTAATCATGTTAAAGATAATAGTAATGGGATTATCTATTATCAGTTTAATATGAGGATAAAGTGCACAAAATTATTTTGTTTTTACAAATTTGAGAATTTCTTTAATTTTTCAAATTTAAAAAATGGTTGGTGGAGGTGCTTCAGTCCCTTAGCCGTTATTCTTCGTAAGAATAAGCTAATAAGTCCAAATTATGTAGATTAGAAAAAGAACCTAAACATAATACCCACGACCGAGGAGTATAAGTATGTCCTTTACGAGACCTGCTCTGCGATCGGGGAAGGTTCCACCACTGAAGAACGTGAGGCTGAGAAGGCATGGAAAAATGCTGATGAGATGGTACAATGCTATATGCTAGCCTCCATGCCAAATATGCTCCAATCTAAATATAAACACATGACAACTGCAAACAATATAAGTACATCACTAGCCATGATATATGCGGACAAGAACCGGCCCACAAGGCAGGAGGCTCTTCGAACAATAATTAACACCAAGATGGCTGAGAGAACATCAGTTAGAGAGCATATGCTCAAGATAATTTCTACTTTCGAGGAAGTAGAAGTCTTGGGGATTGTCATTGACCCTAAGAGCCAAATAGACATGGTTCTTGAAACTCTATCGGGCTCCTTTACTCATTTCAAGTTGAATTATAACATGAACAAGTTAAACATGAGTTTAACTGAGTTGATGAATAAGTTTTAAGTGGTAGAAAATGTCATGAAGCCATAAGCTAGGACCATGATGGCTTCTTCTTCAAGAACTGGGCCCAAGCCTAGAAAGTTCAAGAAGAAGAAACGTAATGCAGTGCACTAGTCCAAAGACAAACCCAAGGGTAAATATTTTAAATGTGGGAAGAAGGGACACTGAAAAAATGAGTGTTCAGATCTTGGATTAACTATGCGTGGGAAATGTTTAGAAGGGACTATGCGTGGGGAATGGAACACAAGTTTTGGCCCTTGCAATGGGAGAACTGGAACTTACTTTGGATTGTAATAGAATAGTTGAATTGAAGGATGTTTTATTTGTTCTTGGTTTTAGACAGAATTTAGTTTCAGTTGCAAAACTAATAAATTAAGGATATTTTATTTCTTTCTATTCTGGTTTAACTAATAGTAGAAATAGAGAAGTTATATGTATTGGACACATATATGGAAATCTATTCTTCATTAATCCTATTAACAATTAATTAAATAACACTCACTATGAACCTTTAAATGGGAAGAGTAAGCCCAATATCAATGACTCATATATTTGGCATATAAGGTTGGGTCATATAAACTCAACTAGGATTCAGAGGTTAATCCATAATGGGCTTTTGGGCTTATTGAGATTGAAAAGTTGGCCTCAGTGTGAATCCTGTCATATAGAAAAAATGACCAAAAAGTCATTTACCTAAAAGGCAGATAGAGCTAAGAAGGCAGAGACTTGTTTACACTGATGTGTGTGTTCCTTTGTCTACACCAGCAAGAGGGGGGTTTGAGTACTTCATCACTTTCATAGATGATTGTATAAGGTACAGTTATGTTTACCTGATGAGATATAAGTCTGACTCTTTTGACAAGTTCAAAGAGTTTAAGACTGAAGTGGAGCGTCAGACAGGTAAACTAATCAAGACTTTATGATCGGATCGTGGTGGAGAATACCTTCTTGGTGAATTGAAGAACTACATGGTACATCATGGGATAGTATCCTAACTTTTTTCGTCAAAGACATCCTAGCGAAATGGAGTAGCTGAGAGAAAGAATAGGACATTGATGGAAATGGTCTAAAGTATAATGTCTCGTGCTACTCTTCAGTGTCTTTTTGGGGATATGCCCTAGAAATAGCGGCATATATTTTGAATTTGGTGCATTCCAAGTTGATATCTAGGACACCCTATAAGATGTAGACTGAATGTAAGTCAAGTCTAAATCATCTTAAGATATGGTGTTGTCCAACTTATATACTAATAAAGGGAAATAAGTTAGAACCAATGTCAAAATTATGCTATTTTGTTGGGTGTTCGAAAGGTACAAAGAGAGGTTACTTTTATCATCCCAATGAGTAAAAGATACTTGTGAGTACTAATGCTAGATACTTGGAGGATGATTAAAGTACATCTACTAAAGATTCAATAAGGTTGGAACTCAGGGAGAAGTTATCTTCTAAATCAACTTCTTCTAACCCGATTATAGAACAAGAAGAGGCACATTCTCAGGAACCTATACAAATAGAGCCTCGTCATAGTAGGAAGATATCTAGAGTTCCAGAAAAATAGAATAAAGAGGCTTTCGACCTAGTCTCCGACCATTAGGAACAAGATCCCACTAAATGCGAGGAGGCTATTGCTGATACCGATGCAAACTTATGGCATGAAGCAATGAAAGCTGAGATTAAATCTATGTACTTTAATCAACTTTGGGATCTTGTAGTTTCACTTAAAAGGAAAAAACCCATTGGGTGTAAGTGAGTATACAAGAGGAAGAGGGAAGCGGATGGGACGGTGAAAACCTTCAAAGCATGACTTGTGGCGAAAGCATATACTCAGAAAGAAGGTATCGATTATAAGGAAATCTTTTCCCAATAGCCATGCTTAAGTCCATCCGTATTCTCCTTGTTATCGCATGTCATTATGACTACGAGATATGACAAATGAATGTCAAGACAGTTTTTTCAAATGGTCATCTTAGTAAAGACATCTATATATCCCAATCGGAAGGCTTTATTGCTGAAAGCCAAGAGCAAATGGTTTGTAAGCTTAAAAAATTCATTTATGGACTTAAGTAAGCATCCAAAGCATGTATATTCTTTTCAATAAGATTGTAAAATCTTACAGTTTCATCCAAAATGAGAATGAATCATATGTGTATAGGAAACTGAAAGGCATAAACGTGATTTTTCATGTGCTATATGTAGATGATATTCTACTAATAGGAAATGATGTAGGGATACTGTCATCTACTAAAGTTTAGATATCTAGTCAATTTAGTATAAAAGACTTGGGTGAAGCCAGTTACATTATCGGAATAAAGCTTCATAGAAATAGGAAGTAGAGAATGTTAAGATTATCCCAAACTACATATATTGAGAAGATGTTGGCTAAGTTCAGTATGGACTCATACAAGGGAGCGTTTCTCAAAGGATTGTCCAAAGTCTCAAGAAGAAAAAGATAGAATGAGTAGGATTCCCTATGCTTTAGCTATGGGAAGTCTCATGTACGCCATACTGTGTATTAGGCCAGATATCTGCTTTGCCGTAAGCTTAGTTAGCAGATATCAGTCAAACCCCAGGGAGGTTTATTGGCAAGTTGTAAAGCATATTCTCAAGTATCTTAAAGGTACAAGAGATTATGTGCTGGTTTATAAGGCTGGTGACTTAGTTCCTATAGGATACACGAACTCAGACTTCCATATGAATAAAGATAAGAGAAAATCCATTAGTGGATATGTTTTTACCTTTTATGGAATAGTCATTTCATATAGGAGTATCGAGCAATCTTACATTGCTGACTCAACTATGGAAGTTGGGTATGTAGCAGTTTTGGAGGCATCTAAGGAAGCAGTTTGGCTTTAGAAGTTCCATTTAGAATTTGGAGTCATGCCATAAATGGACAAACTGGTTGTGATATATTGAGACAACACTGGCATGGTCTCACAATCCAAAGAAACCAGGAACTACAAAAAGGGGAAGCATATTGAGAGGAAATACCATCTGATCTGAGATTTCATTCAAAAACGGAAAGTCGTGGTGGAACAGATTATCTCGGAGAACAATCTAGTAGATTCCTTCACCAAGTCTTTAGTTGAGAGAGTCTTTAGAAGACACTTAGATATCATAGGGATGGGTACCTATGAACTCACTTAGTCTTAGAGTGTAAATAGGAGATTGTTGAGATATATGTTCTTTTAGACTTGGTTTCTGATATAATTTTGACTTGTATTAATAAAAGTATTTTTCAAAGAAATTATTTGTGAAATCTTCCTTATATTTGTGCAAAATTTTCATTGGAAAAGACCCATTGTATTTGAATAAATGGTTTATGTGAATATAGATCTTTCACAGTAAGGTATGGACCATTGGTTACTTAATACATAAACTATTATTTTTAACCGAATGATGAGAATGGCGATCTCATCATGGTAAGATTATTGTGCTATGAATTTTAAATAGGAAATTACTTACCTTTAGCCAATAAGTAGTCTTCTCATTTCATAACATAAGCACATTTCAAATACGTAGAATTGGACCTGTAGTAGTGGTTTTTAAAAGTGTTATATGGTAGAAACCTAAATTACTACTGTTACTGCATGGACTTGTACTCTATAGTTTGAGTATAGGTTGGTGGTCTGACAAAGTTGGAAGCGTATGCTTTGATATACTATAGTTAAGGTTCTTTAGAAGGATCAACATGTTTATATGTTGGATATATGTAACTAGTTAATCAAGATAGTTTCTACACTATATCACCTCTTGTGGTTGCCCGAATGATCTAATTATCTAGGGTTTTGGAGAACATGACATGAATATTTGCTTTAGGGTAGCTTCCTTGGAAAGGAAAAATATTTCAAGAAATCTTAGATCATTGAACTAGAAGTTTAAGGATAGTAGATATCTTTTAGAGAAGTATTAGTATACTTTTTCCTCTCTAAATGCACGGTGATGTATAGAGAGGTATTTTAGTCACTTACCTATAGGTCGAAGACATAGCTAACGCAGTATTGTTCTTGGGATCAATATTTTTTTATAGTGATATTAGAAAATATTTAAAATGTAAAATACAATTATTTATATTATGGGGGTATTTTAGTTATTTTAGTAGCCAATACGATGTGTTTTTTTGGTCCTCGAAGTAGCTCGTAAGTCCTAATTAATTTTAGGCTAAGGAAATGATTTCAATTAAAATGATTTTATTTTATTCAGGAAGTCTTATTTAATTTTGGATTGGAATAAAATAAAAGAACGAGAGAAATTAAATTTATTATCTAGTTTATTTGGTTAATTAATTATTCAGGATCTAAGCCTAAATTGAATAATTAAAAAATTAACCTAGGCCTAAACTAGTTAATAAAAGGTTTAAATAATTATTTTAGTTCATTTGGACTCATTAATTATTTATTGGGTTATTTTAATAAGCACAGGAAATAAATAATTAATGGTTATTATTTTGTACTCATTGGGTCCAAAGAAAATAATAAATTATTAATAACCCAATAACCTGAACCAAAAAGAATTTTTTAATTCACAAAATAGAAGAGTTTAGGCTAAGCCAAACCTCTTCTGTTGATAGCCTCCAGGAGTTTTGAAATATCAAAACTCCAGTATTTTGGTTATCAAAATCGTGAAGTCGTGTGTTGTTTGTTGATTAGAGAATACACAAGGAAAAAAACCCAAGAGCTTTTTCTTCTTCTTGCTTCTCTCTCTCGTTCAAATTTTCTTCCTTTTGATTTTCTTGATTTTGCTAAACAATAGCAAAGGTTCAAGAACTATTTTGAGACTAGATTTTCATCTCCTAAGTTGTTTCACTAACGAGTAATAGGTGGTGGAATATTCTGAGCTCTCAAGAAGAACTCGCATTCATGCAAACCAAAAGAAGTAGACGGATCGCGGGATTTCAACTGGAATCGTGATCCAGAGAAGAAGCCGTTCCAATAGTTCAATCAGCTTCTTCACAGCCAAAGAAAAATTTACAACACAGAGGTACAATATTTTTCGCTTCCGCTGTGTTGTTTCTGTGCGATTTCATTTTTTTCGGTTTTGTCTCTGTAGCATGCAAGCCATCCGCATTGATTTCTTAGCTTCAGTATACACCTTGCATTTACTTTATAAAAAATGTAGGATCCATCAATTAGGTGGCCAAATGGCAATTTTCTTCTTATTTTTAAAATAAAAGAAGAATTCAAATTAAAATTCTTTTCCTCAAATATAATATAAATTATAATATTATATAAAAATATAAACTACAATATATAGAATATAAGCTTTCTAATAATAAGTAATAATAATAATAATAATATTGATAATTTCGATAATAATAATAATAATAATAATAATAATAATAATAATAATAATAATATATTAACCATCAATTCAATTTAGCTAATGAATTGGAAATGTAATTGCTAGCTAACGAAATATATTTCTATATATTATAATAATAATGGTTATAATAATAAATAAATAAATAGAATATTCTTAAAATAAAATATTATATTTCTTTATAACATAAGATAATTTATTTCTTATATAAAAAAAGTAATTTATCTTAATGAAAAGAATATTAGGATAAAATATTCTCTCTCTCTCTATATATATATATATATATATATATATATATGCGTGTATGTGTTGTTATTTTATTTCAATTTTTCAGATAAAGATAATATATTACAAAATTTTCTCTACTTAATAATTTCGGCAACGAAAATTATATCCTAGCACTTTGCACATTAGCATCAAACCAGTTAAGCGGCAAATATTATTCAAATAAACAATTACTTGGCAAGAAAGACTAATGCACAGAATAACATAATATGAAAAACATTACCCAATATTACTGCAATATTCTTACTTGAATAAGGGGTATTACATCCTTCCCCTCTTAAAAAAGAAATTTCATCCTTGAAATTTCTAATACCATACCTTACAACAACTCCGGATATCTTTTCTTTATCTACTCTTCAATTTTCCAGGTTGCATCCTGCACTCCGTGATGTTCCCATAATACTTTGGCCATAGGAACTTTTCTATTCCTTAAGTCCTTTACACTCCTTTCTAAAATTCTTACCGGCTTTTCTTCATAACTCAATGGATGCAGTTGTAATGGCTCATCATTCAGTATATGTTCAAGTTCAAGATTGTACTTCTTGAGTTGTGACACATGAAACATATTATGTATTCCCGTCAATCCATTAGGAAGTTCATCTTGTAGGTTACCGGTCCAATTGTTTCAATAATTAGAAAAGGTCTTAAATATCTTGGGCTGAATTTTTCGCCTCTTAGATGCTTCACAATTTCTCTATTTGATGTTAACAATGCCCAATATTACTGCAATATTCTTACTTGAATAAGGGGCATTACATTGGTATCATCCTCCACAGTGTATTATTTGACAAAAGAGTCTCAAATGTCTCTTGCCTCCATGTAAGGTGTGTAGACATTAAATAAATTGTTAAATGCAAAATAGTATGTCTACAAATTTTATTTTGTATAAATCCATACTTCTTGAACTTTGGAATTAGAAGTTGATGGAGGTCTTAGCTTGGTTAGTGCATTTGCAACTCCATGAAGGTCGAGTAAGAAATAGACTCGTTCTTGTCATTTTTTGAAGTTTTGTTCAACAAAAAATTCAATGTTAGAGATATTAGGAAATAACTTACTATATGTGACAGGAAGTGGTACTCTGGTGGGTGGAAGAACAAATGTCTATTTTAAAGACACAGAAGTTGATATGTTTTATTTTTTTAGTATGTTTTTATTACTATTTTTCATTTAAATTGGCTTTAATTAGTTAAATTATTATGACTTTTATTTGCCTAAGTGAATTAAATAATATTGTACTTGGTAGGATTAATTGAGATATTTTTAAAGCACAATTTAAATAGAATAAGGCTAATGGAGATGGTATATATTTATATGTTTATTATTGTACTCATGTAGAACTTCTTCATAGTGGGGTGAAAACAATGGAATTCACAATCACAAGCTTGGTCCAAAAACAAGAACAGAGAAGTCCGAAGGAAAAAGGAAGAAAGGCCAAAAGCTGGAAGAAGACAAAAGTGGCTAGGAAAAGGAAAAGAAAAGAATAATAAAAGAATAAAGATTGGCCAACGGGGCAGAAGCAAAAGTCAAAGCCAATTACCTATTGGCTATATGTTGTGGGAATTGGAATTGGAATTGGAATTGGAATTGGAGAGGGACTCCAAGTAGCGCACAGAAGGGTTGCGGCTAATTAGATGGATTTTGGGGCGGAGGCTTTGGGAGAAAAAGAAAATGGAAGAGGAGAAAAAGACGAAAAGCAGAAGCTGAAGTAGATTCGACAGAGGCGAACGAGAGCGGAAGAAAAAAAGCCTTAGTCCAGGCTTTTCTTTCACTTATTTTTGATTTTATGTTAATTAAATTTATAGCTTTGGTTATTGAGATCACTGTTTTTTGGATTGGACCGGCCGGTCCGACCAGTCCGACCGTACACCGGTCCTCTAATCGGTCCGGTCTGATCAATCAGACCGGTTCCCTCAAAAATCGATAGTTTTTGAGAGAATCGTATTGGACTGGTCGGTCTAACCGGTTAAACCGATTTCTTTTTTTAAAAAAAAATTGGAGCAATTTTATAATTTTTTGGGGACAAATTAAATTATATAATTTAATAAATTACTTTAATGTGTTAGATTGTTAGTTATAAACTAAAAATAACTACTTTTAATGATGAATTTGAATATTTATGTCTTTATGGACTTAAATTACACTATATTATTGATCATTTTTTTTTCAAAAATAATTATATTTTTAATTTTTTAAATTATAATATTACCGATTTAATTACGGTCTAATTGCGGTTGAACCATTAAACCATAAACCAGTAACTTTTTCGATTCGATGACCGGTCCGGTTCTGAAAACATTGATTGAGATTATGTGTAGCTAAATTCTTCAAGACTGAGACCTTCAATGAAGGTTGAAATTTTTATGAGTTTGATTGATTTTAATTGAAAAATTTTTTTCTTTCCTTTTTGGTTAGTTGTTATTACTGTTTTTAAAGCTTGTAATTTTTTGACCAATTATTACATGAATTTAAATTTATTCTGAGAGATGTGCTAGATTACATTGGATCAGGGTAATAACAACACATCGTAAAATTGATTAGAGATAAATTCGATTTCTTTATGTGGTTTCTAACGAGTAGGAAACAAAAGTTAGGGAAATCCATAGAGATTTATGCGGCTTTATTAATTAAAATAGCGTAGGAATATGATTGATTTATTAATTAAAATTAAGAGTTTTTTACCAAGAGATTGGGTCTCACTTATATTCGGGAGTTCTACCATTAATCAATCGGAGAATTAATTTGCGGAAATCAATCATTCATCATAGAAGAAGTAAGTTGGATTTAAAGTGTCTTGATCCATTATTTGCTATTAATTTAATTAATATAATTTACTTTGTTAATTTGTTGTTTGTCTATTTCCTTTTTAGTACTCGATTTTTAAATGACTTTTATTTTGGTTTGAGTCCGATTATAAGCGAAAGAATTCTACAGTTAGGTAGCAATTCTCGTTAAGAACTACTTGTACTCACTACTTTATAACTTGTTCAACATTTGTACACTTGCAAATTATTCATCAGAAGTCATAATGGTAGCTGATCTATCTCTGTTGATAGGAACATTGGTAGGAATCGAGGTGCTAAATAAAGTCATAATCCTTTAAAATGTTAGAAAAAATTTAATAATAATAGAAAAAGAATAAAGATTTAAGTTATTATAATACTGTCTTAAATGACTATTTTGACAGTTTTATTAAAATAAAACAAGCACTTTCACAAATAGTAGGATACAAAAATTAAAAAAAAAAAGGTTAAATGAAATAACTCAAGCTATTGAGAGAATATTAGAACAAAAGAAGAATAAGAGATTTGACATAATCTGAGAGATTTGAGGAAAATAAGGGAAGTTTCAAATTTGTAGCCGACATAAGTATTACTTGGTCAGAGAAGTTGGAGATAACATGTAGCTGGTTATGGAATACGCCAAAAACGTGGAGCAGCTAAAGGCTTGGTAAGTATTTGCAGCTGATTTTTATCTAACCTTTTGAAAATGAGATACACATCCCAATACTTACATCATAACCTATATAGGATGGTTTTCTCAAAGTGAAAAGTATGTATATGATCTACAAGGACTATATATAATGTAAATTATACAATATAATTTGTTACTATACGTGGTCCACGAATCTATGTTCCACCCAAAAATATCCCCTCTCAAAGGCTGTGTGCCAACTTCGGAGGCAAGAAATCACTGCATTTTTTCACCCAGCGGCGACGGGATTGCAGTAAGCCAAATGCTTAAGCTGAGCTTCCAGATGATTAGGGAATCGATTTGCTCTTAGCAGAAGGTTCGTATTTCATAAAAACCTTATGAATGGGCAACTCCTAAACACTTGTATGCTTGTGTAGTCAAATTTGATCTACTAGCATTGCCCTGCCTAATGAGGTTAATGTCCTTACACAGGTTCTCGAGTCAGCATCACAAGCTACTGAAACCCAATCATTATCTTCATCTTGATACTTCGTCTTAAAACTACCAACTGATAGTTTCAGCCTCAGAGTAATTTCCTTCTCCAAATCCAACTTTGTTGATGAAAGTGAAAGCTGAAACTTAAATATGTCATCTCCATATGTTGCCTTGACCATTACCCTTCCATCATCCCACTATCTTTGCATCTGATATCATCTGTGCCTGAGGAGCTGAGAGGTCCGAAGATGGATGAATTCTTCCACTAATATTTCTCCGAGTAGCTTGAACAAGTTTCTGAAGGGAGCGCTTGCTTTCCTTTGCTTTGCAAGGTGGCCACCTTAAGATATGATGCTTTCTACATATTCGTTTTAGTGTGGATCGACTTACTGCTGCAGCAAAAAGTCCAATCAAGAGAATGTCTAAAGAGTGCGATGTTATCCCACAACAAATTAGCATATATGGATGAAATGTAGCAACATATCTTGAAGCTTCCAAGAAAACTTCTGATTTGAGCACTTTAACTTACCTCCCAGAATGTCTGCTACATCTTCCAGTTTCTTTCCAGAATGGTGTTCAAGAACAGCACGGTTGATTCCATATTCTTGGTCTAATGTCCATGCTGTGACTCGATTCCTTGGACTAGTAGCTATATCCTGTTCTATGCTAACATTTCCTCTGCTCATATTATTAACTACCATTATTGATTGTTGAGACGGTGGAACCGGCGTTGTCACTTTCAGTCTTGACTTTTGCATCTTCGGTAGATATTTGAAATCAAGAGTTCCCTTTGCACTGCTATTATCCTACAGATTTATTATCAGATGGAAGTTTAGTTTTTGTGGTGACGCAATGATAAACATTTATCCCTTGGAAGCCTTCATTGATTCATTACTTCCTTTCCTCTCCATTATGCTTACCATGCCATTTTTTGGTGAGCCAGGAGTACCTTCTCGTTCTATACTTGCCATGTCTGATTCTTGAAATGATGAATCCTGTTGCATCATTTGATTCATTTCTCTAGTTTGCGAGGATTCCTTGTCCTATGCATTGAATATGACATTCAAGTTGATTTAACAGAAGTCAGTTGTGAAAGAGGCCAACAGAACCAGAATGATTTTGATCAAGTGGCAGAAAGCGAAATTAGCGGTGTTACAAGGACAAATGTATGATGCAATCAAAGTACTTACCTTAGTTGTTTCTTTTTCATTATTCGATATTCTGTTGGCTCCTTCTTGATCGAATGCCTTTGAAGCTGTCATTTCATAGGCAGGAGTCTCTCTTTTCGGTGAAAGATAGATGGCTGACCTTGGGATTTGATATACCCGTGTAAAGCTGGGCTGCCTTACCTGAATTCAAGGAAAATTTGATGAGATCCCACTACCTAAAATAAACATCAATTTTTAGTTCGTCAACACAAGACTCCGTAAACTACATGCCAAAAACAATCTCTAGAAATTCACAACAAAAAGAACCCAGAAAATCTTACATCTCATTTTTCTCTGTTCAGCAATAAGGGGGAAAAAAGGACAAACAAACCACATTGACCAAAGACGGCCTCCTCTAGTCTATGAGCGATGAACTTCTGTTTGTTTCATTTGTAACAACACAGACGATAAGAATACCAAATAAACAATGTTCAAGCCTACAATCTTTTTAACTGATATTTATTACTGGAGAAATGGTGCAAAATGACAGTTTGAGTACTTGAAACTGTTTCTTGAGTTACTGCATTTCGAATGCAAAATATTAACTAAGGTATTGGTATCTCCCTTATAAAAAATTTGATGCATATTTCAACCGCAAACAAACTCTTTCATCACTGATTATCAGTTTACTATGATTGAAAGTTGCAGGTACTTACTGACAATGCCGAAAGCAGATTCTTTAGCTACTTGTTTCATCTGTGAAGCATTTGCGTAAAATAATTACCTTCATCCACAAGGTTGAACTATCATGTTAGCTTGAAGAGTGAATTGAAAACAATCACAAGCTATAATAATTAACACTATAGCTTGCATTTTGCTGCATCTTTACCTGTTAAGCCATCTATATCCAGACCGTGTTGGTAAATAATATTCTCCATGGCCCTTCAATAATGAAACAAATAAGGAGAAAACCCAAATCATAGAAATGGAAAATAGCAAGACATACGAGTATAAAACTGCTCCCATTGATTCAGTATAAAAATCAGCTTTAAAAGACGACACAGAAACATAGGACTTGGAAATATTGCTTTCTGAGTGTGCCTTTAGTACACTATCAGTTCCAAAAGTTTTCTCCACAAATAGACTTCTGTTTGTTACTAATCATTGTTAAGATAAGAGTTTTGCATAGGTGACACGATATTACAAAAATCTCTGCGACAACGGAAATTTTACCTTGATGCAACTCGATAGGAAACAGAATTTTCCTGTCCCTGTGATCTCAAGTTCTTCAATGTCTGAATCAGCAGAGGAAAAATAAGTTACACCCTCGGAAACGTAGACCACAGCCACTAATTAATACAGAAAAACAAAGCTCTACAAACCAGATAAAGCTATATAGCTTGCTTAGTTGGCTCATCTTCAGACTCTTGAATAAGTTGATATAGGAACTTCACAGCCTCCAACTCCATAATCCGTGGAGTCCACCCCAGCCGCTCTCTTGGAATACAGATCCACATTAAATCAAGTAAAAAGAAAGTCCTCAAACTAAACCTACTATGCTTGGAGGAGGGCAGACAAAAAAAGAGCAAATTTGGTTCTTTGTTCACAAAAGCTATTTCGAAAATTTTAAATTGTACAGGAAAAACATTGTGGTCTACAAAGTTTTGGAGCTGTATTAGCATATCAGTAGAATATATTTAGCATATCAGTTGTATATATTTAGCTTATATGTTGCCTTTATAATTAGCTGTAGTATAATCTAATATAGGAAGGTGTCTTTAAGGGATGGATCTTAGGTTATATGTTCGCTTGGTCTGTATATATTATTGTGGGTTTTGAGACTGAATACAGGGGGGAATTTTCAGTCCTCTCTAAGTTGATTTTCTGACATGGTATCAGAGCCATGGCTGGAAAAGACAAAAACACTGAAGTGATTCAAAGAAAGACTATTTCCCCATATGATATTACCTCTAGTGATAATCTTGGAAGTTTAATAACACAGATTCAACTGAAGGGTGAAAACTATGATGAATGGGCTCGTTCTGTTCGGACTGTGCTGAGAGCGAGGAAGAAATTTGGCTTTGTTGATGGAACAATCAAGCGACTTGATAAGGAATCTCCAGATCTTGAAGATTGGTGGACTAATAATTCATTATTGGTCTCATGGATTATGAATACAGTTGAGCCTTCGCTGCGCTCAACCATCTCACATATGGAGGTGGCGCAAGATCTTTGGGAAGACATACAAGAATGCTTTGCAGTAGCCAATGGCCCACGCATACAACAACTGAAATCCGAGCTTGCAGAGTGTAGACAAAAGGGACTGAGCATAGTTTCCTATTATGGGAAGCTAAAGAAAGTGTGGGAAGAATTAACTAATTATGAACAAATTCCAACGTGTAAGTGCGGATTATGTAGGTGCAAACTTGAATCTACTTGGGAAAAATTGCGTGAAGAAGAAAAAGTTCATCAATTTCTCATGGGTCTTGATGAAAATCTGTATGGAACAATGAGATCCAATATACTGGTGCAAGATCCTTTGCCGAGTTTGAATAGAGTTTATTCAATCCTAGTGCAAGAGGAACATGTTAGAACCATTGCTCGAGGGAAAGAAGAACGTGGTGAAGTTATGAGTTTTGCAATACACAGGCTGGATCAAAACCTCGAGGCTGAGGTGAGGGAAAGGACAAGAATGTGACATGCAGCAACTGCAATCGCTCTGGACATGAATCTGATAGTTGTTTTGAACTAATCGGATATCCTGAATGGTGGGGAGATCGTCCTAAAGAGGCTGGACGAGGAGCTGGACAGAATAAAGGAGGGCAATTCTCTTCAAATTTTGGGGACAAAGGACGTGGAGGAGTGAAGGCAAATGCAGTGCAGGCTACAACATCAGAAGCAGTGGGCAATGTTGGAGTTTCAGACTTGGATAAGACAGTTGTTGCTGGACTCAGTAGCGATCAGTGGGAATCATTGAGGAAACTTCTGAATGCTGCAAAGATGGAATCAAATGAAAATTTGACTGGTAATTATTTGTCCACACAATGGATAGTTGACTCTGGTGCTTCTCATCACATGACAGGTTGCTTGGAATATTTGCAAGATGTTCGAGATATGGTGGAATGTCCTGTGGGACTTCCAAATGGGAAGCAAACTTCTGCTTCAAAGGAGGGAACAGTTGTGCTTAACAACAGACTTAAATTAAATAATGTTCTTTATGTGCCAAGCTTGTTTTGTAGTTTGATTTCTGTATCACAACTGCTCTATGAGTCAAAGTGTGTGGCTCAATTCACTAATAAATTTTGTATTATACAGGACCACACTTCAAGGATGGTGATTGGTGCGGGTGAGCAACGAGAGTGGCTCTATTTTCTTCGAGCAAAGGTGACTGCAGCAGCTATGAAGACTGGCAGAAACAACTCACCTGATGTATGGCACAAGAGGTTGGGACATCCTTCCTCTAAGGTCATAGGGCTGATACCTCAAGTTGATTATAGTAGTGCTAGTAATAAAACTTGTGATGTGTGCTTGAAAGCAAAACAAACAAGAGATAGTTTTCCTGTTAGCAATGATAAAACTCTGGAAACATTTCAATTGATTCATTGTGATTTGTGGGGGCCGTATCGAACCCCTTCTTTTTGTGGAGCTAGATATTTCTTAACTGTTGTTGATGATTATTCGCGAGCAACATGGATCTTTTTATTAATAGATAAGAAAGAGGTGCCAGTAAAATTACGTCAATTGTTTGCTCTGGTTGAGCGTCAGTTTCACAAACAAGTGAAAATTGTTCGTAGTGATAATGGTACATAATTCACATGCATGACTCATTATTTTCATGAACATGGTATTGTGCATCAAACATCCTGTACAGGAACTCCGCAATAGAATGGACGGGTAGAGCAAAAGCATAGGCATATTCTCAATGTAGCTTGAGCATTATGCTTTCAAGCTAATCTCCCTATAGGGTTTTGGGGGAATGCATTTTAGCTACTGGATATTTGATTAATCGAACACCATCACTTGTTCTGAATGGAAAAACACCATTTGAAATTTTGTATGGTAAGCTGCCATTATTTGCACACTTGCGTGTGTTTGGATGTTTGTGTTATGTGCATAATCAAGATCATAAAGGGGATAAATTTGCCACTCGGAGTCATAAATGTGTCTTTGTTGGCTATCCTTATGGGAAGAAAGGCTGGAGAGTGTATGACTTAGAATCTGAAGTTTTCTTAGTCTCACGAGATGTAGTGTTTTGTGAGAATGAGTTTCCTTATTTGACAAAATTCAATGAAAGGTTTCATCAGTTTGAAAATTGGTGTGGTGAGGATGCTGATGGAGATATGAATGGGGTACAGTCAAGTTTGAGTTTTCAGAAAATGAACAATCAAGATTAGATGGGGATGTTGCAACTGGAGCAGTTGTAGAAACTGGTAACTCTGAGAATCATGACGTGAAGGGGGGCAGCAATGTTATTCTGGTTGATGAGTCATTGGGTCGTGGACATCGGACAAAATTGCCATCAACCCGCTTGCGAGATTTTGTCACCAATACTATTTATAAATTGAGCCCCTCTCATAGTTCATCTTCCCAATTGCAATCCTCAGATACGCCATATCCGCTGGCTCACTATATAAACTGTGATAAATTTTCTTCCCAACATTGAACTTTTTTGGTAGTTATTAATGCAGGAACTGAACCTCAAACGTTTGTTGAGGCTATGAAAGATGAAAGATGGCAGAATGCCATGTAGAATGAAATACAAGCACTGGAAAATAATGGCACATGGACCTTAGAATCACTGTCTCTTGGGAAGAAAGCTATTGGATGTAAATGGATTTATAAAATCAAATATAATGCTGATGGGATGATTGAGAGGTTTAAAGCTCGCCTGGTGATTTTAGGGAATAATCAAGTTAAAGGATTGGACTATATTGAAACGTTTGCCCCAGTTGCAAAAATGGTGACTGTTCGTACTTTCCTTGCGGTTGCAACAGCTAGGAATTGGGAATTGCATCAGATGGATGTTCACAATGCATTTTTACATGGTGACCTTAAGGATGAGGTCTATATGAAGTTGGCTCTTGGATTTCAGTCCGAAGCTCATGGCAAAGTTTGTTGACTCCAAAAATCGTTGTATAGACTACGACAAGCTCCTCGTTGTTGGTTTGCCAAGCTGACTGGTGCTTTGAAACGGTATGGTTTTCAACAATCATATTCCGATTATTCTCTATTTACTTTACATCGTGACAGCTTGAAACTTCATGTGTTAGTATATGTGGATGATCTTATCATTTCGGGTAATGATGGTACTGCAATTCAGAACTTCAAGGCTTATTTGAGTAAATGTTTCCATATGAAGGATCTTGGTGTTTTAAAATATTTTTTGGGGATTGAGGTGGCACACAATAACACGGGTATTTTTTTGTGTCAACGAAAATATGCTCTGGATATAATTTCTGAAGTTGGTCTGTTGGGTGCAAAACCAGTCGGCTTTCCATTAGATCAAAATCATAATCTTCCTTTGGCTAATGGTAAACCTCTTTCTGCTCTAGAGCGGTATCATCGGTTAGTGGGGCGTTTGATTTATCTTTCTGTTACCAAACCTGAGCTTTCTTACAGTGTTCATATGCTCGCACAATTTATGCATCAACCAGTGCAGGAGCATTGGGATGCGGCACTATGTGTGGTACGTTATTTGAAAGGAAATCTAGGCCAAGGCATTCTGTTACGTGCTGATTGTGACCTGCAACTTTATGCTTGGTGTGATTCTGATTGGGCAGGTTGCCCTTTGACTCCAGATCCCTTACTGGTTGGTTCATTTTACTTGGCAGTTCTCCCATCTCTTGGAAGACAAAGAAACAACATACTATGTCTCGTTCGTCCGCAGAGGCAGAATATCGATCTATGGCCACTACTGTTTATGAGCTCAAATGGTTAAAGGGCCTGTTGTTATGTCTAGGTGTTGCTCATTCTCATCCCATGAAGTTCTATTGTGATAGCCAGGCTGCTTTACACATTTGTGCTAACCCTGTGTTTCATGAACGTACCAAACACATTGAAGTTGATTGTCATTTTCTTCGTGATGAACTTGTTAAAGGCATCATCGCTCCTAGTTATGTTTCTACTCATGTTCAGTTAGCTGACATCTTTACCAAATCCTTGGGGAAGCAGCATTTTGATCAATTTCTTCGCAAGTTGGGCATCTGCAATCCACATGCTCCAACTTAGGGGGGGTATTAGCGTATTAGTAGAATATATTTAGCATATCAGCTGTATATATTTAGCTTATATGTTGCCTTTATAATTAGTTGTAGTATAATCTAATATAGGAAGGTGTCTTTAAGGGATGTATCTTAGGTTATATGTTCGCTTGGTCTATATATATTATTGTGGGTTTTGAGACTGAATACAAGGGGGAATTTTCAGTCCTCTCTAAGTTGATTTTCTGATAGCTATGTAGTTCTGAATGTTAGTTGGGTTGGTGAGTGGAGTTAAGTCACTGAAGAGGAACTAAAGAGACCAAATTTTCACAGGCAGGCATAACAGAGGGAAAATTCATAAGAGCATTTGAAGTGTGATTGGCTAATTATGAACATGGAAAAACTACGAATATGGATAAAATTACCAATCATGTGATCATTAACAAACTTGGCTTTGAAAGCGTCCAAGTAGAAGATGCTATTCTGTAGAGAACTACACCTTCGAAACGAGTTCTTAGCTTCAACGTTCCTTAGTCGGTTCACTTGGGCCATCCTACTGGAGCTACTGCAGTCTTCTTCTTCTTGCTGGCAAAGTTAGACACTCATCACAAGATCATAAAGCAAAGCTTCCTCTCTTGGGGACCATTGAAGCAGTTTCTCTTCTTTATGAAAAAACCCCTGGAAAGGTTTATATTAAAAACAAATAGTGGAAGTAGCTCGTGTGTTTTTTTATTATTAATTATTCTTAAAGAGTAAGAGAGACATAAAAAGATTTGTTTGATTTATATTAAACTATTTACTTTTTATATTTTGAAATATTGATTTGTTGATTTTTTTTATTGTCAGTGTTTTATTGAATTTTTTATTTTTACTGCCTTTTTAATTTCTTTAATAATTTCTTATTTGATATAAAAATTTTCATTTATATTATATATATATATATATATATATATATATATATATATATTACTTTGTGGCAAAGAAAATGTCAAATAGATAGCATGAATGAATGTGATTTTGAAAATTAAAATTTGAAATGTTTTTGCTTAAGATTCAAATTTTTAATATTGGACTCTAATTTACTTTCTTAGCATTTCATACACTTCCTCCATCCCAACTAAAACTTACTTATTATTTTGAGTTATTCTAAAAAAATTAATACTTTTCTTTAAAATAAAGTTTTTACTAGATAATTTACTATAAAAGAATTAATATATATATATATTATTTTTATATACATAAATTTGACATAAAGTATTATAAAATTTATATATTTTTTATTTTTATTATATTTGAAAAATTCTTAGGTGAACTCAGTCCACAGGTGGACACTAGGAGTGTGGACTGAGTTCACCAGGAGACGACACCTGTCTCCTCCTATTATTTTATTTTAAATCAGAATTTTTTTTCTTTTTTTTTTCCTTTGTCCTTAACCCTCAACCATGGTTAAGGAATTGGTACCAAAAGATCGGCACCTCTGTCTCTCTCCTCTACTCCCCGGACATCAAATCCCTCTATTTCTTCCCGTCACTCTCCACTCTTCACTCTTTCTGTCTCTCCAATACTCGTCGGACCTCCTGTTAGTGTTGTACCCTAGAGGCAATCACTTATACCTTATATATGACACATTTTATTTAATAAAATGCATTATTTATTGTATAGTTTCTTTTTATTACTTTTGAGTAATATAACCGTTGGATAAAGTCCCTAGTACGACACTGTGTTAAGAAAATTATGATAGAGATCATGATATGAGATTCCTACTATACTGTATAGTGTTAGTACTTAAATAGTCTCTAATCATAGTAGTAATAAGACAATACATCATTAATGCGTTAAGACTTCCTGATCTTGATCAGGCGGTGGTTCTCATATCCGTGAGTATTGTGATACTCAAAGTTAACACATGGATGCTTGTTAGTGGAACAAGTTCATTGGATGACCTAGCTATGAGATAATCACATGGATAACTATTTAGTGCCAGTGATATAATCTTTACATAGCAAATGTGCAAGTATCCTTAGACTTGAGATCTCCAAAGTACTTTATTTGTTGAGCCTTGTACTTTGATTCCAATCTATGGAGCTCGATCGAGGGCCACTTATGAGATGGATATTGGGTATATTATGAGGTAAACGAAAGTAGTTAAGAGGGTCAATAAAGGATTCACCACTCCTAATAGTAGGGGCGAATATCTCACGGCCACTTGTAGGAATTACTACTCATAAGTCATTGGCCAAGGCGTATGTATATTGGAAAGGGTTCTGATTGAGACACATTGAGAGTAGTGGGTTCCTGGTATAAGTATAGTTATATTCGGGCCATAATTAATATATCTATATATATATTCTGGAGGGAGTTGGCACTAATTTCATACTCCAAATTGAATGAGATATTGTATGGTGAAAGGAGTTAATTGCACTGTAGTTTGTTATTGAAGGGTTCATGTCAAGCCACTTGACTTCATGGACTCTTGGGTGCTCATGATGTGTTTATAGATACCGCTTATGATTTGGGAATATGAGTTTATTAATTGATGAATTAATAAACCAATCCTGATTAGAATTAATATGATTAATTCTAATTAATTAAGGATTATTAATCTCAAAGACGTTTGGATTAGTTCATGTTCGCTACCAATTGATTGAGAAATCTAATAGGTCACACACAAAAGAGGAATATATACTCAAGATGTTATTTGATAATATAGTGGGGTTTATTACGAGAAAGAGAAATTGATGTGGCCAAATTATAATTAGTTATAATTGATGGGCTAATTTGTAATTTTGAAAACTTGATGGGTTCCAATTGCAATTGGAGAATTGTTTGGAATTCTCAGATGTGCTTTTTGTAGAGGCTTTTAGTTATATGAGATATAACCAAAGTGGTTTTATTGTTGAGCTTTTCGTGTGATTTCAATGGTCACACAAGAAAAACAGAACATGAAAATCAAAGATCATATGATCCAATTATACAAAAACAAAAGGGCACACATGAAGGAATAGGTGTCAATACTGCTTTTTATCAACACACATGAGATAATGTGTGTTGGGCCATCCTCACAAGAGATTAATAAGAATATGATCTTTATGTTCTCTAGGCAATCTCTCTCTCTCGTGTGACTCTTTCCAAGAAGGAAACCAAGACTCTTCTTCTTCTTCTTTCTCTAGTTTTGCTAATCAAGAAGAACAAGGAAGAAAAATGCTAGCCACCATTGTTGTTTTCTGCTAGCACAGAAAATCTTGGTGCTTGAGTGAGATCCTCCGTGTGGATTTCTATTAGAGATAATTACACACTGTGATTATAGTAGTTGGACATACAACTCTTGTGGTGATTCTTCAAGAGGATTGTTGGATCGCATCACAATTATCATACTTGAAGAAGGAAAATTTTGTTTTCCACACAAACAAAGAAAGGTAAAAGTTGTTATATTTGTTTCTTTGTTTTATATATATATGTCTTGTTTTCCACATATATTCGGATCCTGGGATGGTATCTCATTTTTAATTTTCCGCTGGACCGTATATGATACGCGTGAGATACCCAACACCTCCACCTCCTCCTCTCTCTACCTTTCCATCACTATCTTCCTCTCTCACCTAAGAATTTTCAACACCAAAAACCAATCCAAAATAAACACAGCTTGCGAGCTAATGATGAAAAATACTTTATGCGATTTACGCAAAGAAATAAAAGGCAACAACAATGGCGAGCGGTGGTGCCGGTGGCAGAAATGTATCTTTTAAAATCACGCTCACCTCCGATCTAAAGCTCCCTTTTAAAGTGTATTCCTAAACTCGGTTTTCTCTTGCATCTCTCTATTTTTCCCTTTGAGTTATTTTGTGTCGGAAGATCTCTTTTTAAAAATTTCTTGCTTTCTTTTTGTGTTGTTTGATTAATTTTCAGATTTAGTGTTCTGGAAGCCGCTCCGTTCACTGCTGTTCTCAAATTTGCAATCGAGGAATTCAAAGTCCCACCTCAAACCAGTGCTACAATTACCAACGGTACTTGCTTTTTGTGTTTGCATTTTCATCTATTTGTTAATTGGCTATGCATTATTTTCAAATTGTGTTAACCGGTTCCTTCTTTCACATAGATGGTGTGGGAATCAATCCTCAACAAAGTGCTGGTAATTCTAGCGTTCCCTGTGTATTTTTTTGCTAAATGAGTTTTTCTCATTATTGGGCTTTTAGATTTGTCTTCTTTTTTATTTTTTGTGTAAGATATACCTGTACATGGTTGTTTGCTCTTGAGGTGCTATTTGGTTTTTTATGATCCATTTATGTTCATAAGTTTGATGTTAAAAGTTCAGCATCTAGTTAATCCTCAAATCATCCTGTTAGGTGTATTAAAAGACTGATTTGAAGTTTGTCTGTCTACAAAACCTTAGTTGTCCCCTCACCCCAACTCTGCCGTTTAATTTTTACCTTCTAGGTCTTGAGACGGAAAATGGTCAAATGTATTGCTCAAGATTCAGCAGAGCATGTGTTTTTGCCCAAATAATTCTTAGTATGCTCTATTGGGGTTATTGTCATAATTTGGATTTTTCATGTGGATGTCTGTGAATTAGTCTTCTTTTTTACATTTTCTATGCATAAACAGCCCCATAATAGAATAGAAGAGAAGAGAGTTGCATATGCATTTCCACATTTTGGTGATGTGCTGTTAAATGAAAATCTGTTAGCCAATCTCTTAACAAGTGTGATGATTGCCCTACACTTCAACAATTATAACTAGTTTAGGACTTGAACTAGGAAGTCACTAGTTTTGCCTGGTTAAGTGGTCCTAACATCTCATGGAATGGAACCTAAGAAATTGAGAATCAAGTATGGCCTGGAACTAGCTATCTTTGTAATGGATAGTTTTACATCTTGTTAACAACATACCCCTTTTATCTTGTATCTATGAACAAAAACTTGATATATAAAAAGTGAGAATTGAGATCAAATCATCTGATCCACCAGCATTTTTGTAATATTTTTCAACTTCTTTGTGTATGAGTTTTTCTCATTTTGTTGAAATAAATGGTGAGTAGTTCTTGATTAAATTTATTATATGATTAGCACTTTTAGCAGGCGAATCTCAGGAAATTGAGCTTTTTGGATGAATAGGGAAGGGGGAAAAGAGGAAGAATTAGTAGAAACTATTGTAAATAAAAAATAGAGATTGTGATCTAATGATTCAATGTAAATCTGCTTTCGCTATTAAATTTACTTGTCAGTAACTTATGTGTATTTTCTCTTTTCCTTTGCAGGTAATGTCTTTCTTAAACATGGTTCAGAACTGCAGCTAATTCCTTGCAACAAAGTTGGTGCTCGTGGTCTGTTAGTGTAATATAATTTGGAGAAGAACTTTGTGCTCGGCTTTGAAAAAATAAATTTCCCATCCTTCATTTGTAATACTTAGATTTTGACCTATAAACAAAAATTGGGCTCTTATATCTAGATTACTTAGGATCTTTAATTTCTATATAAGGGACTACCTAATGGAAGAATGTAGTTAAATTTACAATTACTAGGGAGAAATAGAAAACACTAGTGGATGATGTGTTCTTTGATACTTCCTGTCTTTCTTGTTTTTAATAATGCATAATTTATTTTTTTTCAAACAGTAGGCCTACTTTGATTCTACAATACTTTTGCCATACGTGTAAAAGTGTTTTTAGGGGTTTTAGTAGCTGAATTTTCCGAGGAGACACGACATCCGATTTTATAAATTTGGTGTACAAAGCTCTACAAGGTTCAAGCTAATTGTCCAAAAAAAAAAAATTAAAAAAACTTTGCCTTGTGTTTATTGTAAGTTAAGCAAGCTTGTAAACCGAACCAAGGAAAGCATCAACGATTTTTCAAAACAAATTCTTCTCAACATCTATAAGTTTCCAATGCAAAGACCAGATTATTTAGCAATAATTGACAAAACTGTGGCAATCAAGGTTTACACAGGGAAAGATCATATTACATTTGCAAAATAAACAAAATTGGATGTTGAAGAGGATGCAAAACCAGATATTCTTGTGAAAATTCATCAATCTCGAACTCCTGTAAGAAAGGTAGAGAAACAAAATTAAAAAAAAAAAGAATTATTCCAGCAATATAAGAATTGAGCTACCATAATTAATGTTACTACTGACTACCAAGAATAATTTAAACAAGAGAATATTGATTCTAGGAAATTTCATAATAGATGTCCCTTTTATGCATCTATATCTTTTATAGCTGGAAATGGAATAAACATTGGAAGTCAAATTGATGAAAAGTAAAATATCATCTTAATCAAATTTAATTATCTATTCCTTCCACTCCTCCACAACTGTCCCCATCCTCCCAACCAAAACCGCCAACCCCCAACCACAACATCCAAACTAGCTTCTCTTCATTTTCTTACAAATTCACTATTTTTGCCACCTTTTATTCTCTGAGAAGAGATCATGCTATCAGGAAGAAGGATCTCAAGAAAATAACTTTGGCATAATAATTAAGCTCTAAAAAAGGATTTGATTAGGTCCAAAAGAATTTACTAAGCCCAAGTAGAATATCAAGGGCTGCTTGGTTCAATGCCAAAAATTGTTGCTTTATTTATTTTGCAGACTTATTACAGAATAAAGAGTTTTAAATGAAACAAAAACTCACCTAAATGGGATTATGTATGTAAGTTAACCAAACATGAAATCAAATCCAAACTTTGACTACTCTAAGCTAGCAAATCAGCCAAAGAAAATAACCGCCACTATAAATACACACACACACACACACACACACACACACACACACACACACACACACACACACACACACACACATATATATATATATATATATATATAATTCTCTACCATGATGCCCTACACTTTGTCATGTTTTCCAAATGTAAAGCAGGTCAAACTAATGACCAACTAAAATAAAAAAGTTCTGTACATGAAATTGGCCATAATTCTAGAGCTTTAACTAGTTTCCGCTGTTCTATGTAAGATTCATAAGCAAATCGATTTGCCAAAGCTTCCACCTGCAGAAAAATTGCAAGAACCAAAAATCAACGTGTAAGTTCATTAAATTCAGATGTATTAATCTGATGCTAAATCTCTTTCAATAGAGTAGATCCTCACTTTTTCTTTTGTCATTTCTTCAATAATCATAATCTGAACATCACATATGAAAGGATTTTTCATTTCCCCCCCTTTCTTCTTTAAGTAGTTGAATTAAGCTTTCCTTTGGTATGCATGTTTGATTTGATTTAGAACAAAAGCTTTACTTTGCCCAGAAAGCCAATGTCTTTAACAGCAAATATTTGAATTCTTAACTTGTTAAATATTCTCAAGTTCCTAATTTCATATAAAATTTCGGCAATGCACAACAGATTTACTTTGTATTTTTGAAGAGGAAAACAATCGAGCAAAAAAGAGAGAACCCATAAAACAACTATTTATTAGCTAAAGTCACATTCAACAAACTGGCTATGCAAACTGAATGAGTAATCAAGAGTCAAGAAAATGGCAGATTGAAGAAAAACACAAAAAAAAATCATTTATCAAAATCAACATATTTGAACACAAAATCATGTATAAAAAATATAGACAAAAAATATAGATATTATGAACATTTTCTGGTTTTTGAGAATACATCTGAGAAAGATGCTATGAACATTTTCTAGTTTTTGGGAAAATGAAAGGAGGCTTTTGGGAGGCAACGAATGTATTTCTTAGGGAAGGTTCGCTTGTACAACGGCAATCCTTCAACAATTTCTTCTATTCTTCCTGCCGCTATTCTTCTCCAAACGGAGGTTAAGAAGAGAGAGACCTGTGGCCGAGACAGAAAACATTGGCTCTCTTGAAAAATAGCTATCACACCGATTAGGGTTGTTGTGTAGAGAAAGAGAGCGGATGAGAGAGTGAAAGGAAGAGAGAGAGAGAGAGAGAGAGAGAGAGACTGATTGGAAGAAGGATCGGATTGGATGAAATGGTGCAATGGAATTTCATTACCCCATTTTTGGCGGAGATTTTAAAAAAATTAAATGTTTGCTTAACCATGGTTGAGGGTTAAGGACAAAAGGGAAAAAAAAAAAGAAAAAAAATTCTGATTTAGAATAAAATAATAAAAGGAGACAAGTGTCATCCCCTATAACTCGGTCCACAGGTCGGGCCGTGGGCCGGATTCCTAAGAATTTCCCTTCCTATTTACCCGCATGATTACGTCATCCGTTTGCTTGCTTCTCAAATTTGCTGCCCATTTGTGGCAGAATTTTTTGCCAATTTGTTGACCTAATTCTGAAGCATAAAAGAAGTTCAAAAGTCCAAAAGGATCACCGTTCCCAGTTTTGCCTACGCGGAAATGGCTTATGTAAAGGCTAACTTATATATATTTTTTTCTATACATTTGTCCATTGAATTGCTTGGTGGATTCCTTCTTGAAAATAAGTTTCTGATGACCAATAAATCCACACGTTTAACTTTCAAATGATGATATTGTTTTATATTTTTAAAGATGATAGGATTATATTAAATTATATATGTATATCATAATAAGTTTTTTTATAAAAAATATATATATACATTATTTTTATTCGTCCATATTACATATAGTGCTTATAAAATGAGAATACATAAATTTGTGCAAGTGTAGCTTTCATAGAAATGCCACAAAGGGTGTTTTCAACTTCTCTTCCCAATCTTATATACCATTTATCACCCCTACCAAAATCCAAGAATTCTTGACCATCTTAACTTGTCACATAGCCAACTACTGTAACGCCATGATCTAATCGATTCCCGCATTCTCCTTTGAGAATGCACATTGTAAATTGGAAATCTTGCCGTCTAGCATCAATGGCAACAAATACGGGATGGTTAGCCACAATTTCAGGCTCGTAACTATTTGGCGCCCTCTCATAATCGGTAACAGTCACAGCTGGGGAAGAATTTCCTTGTTTTGTATAGATTATCAGATTCAGTGTTAGGCCATTTTGCCTATTCAAATGCCCCATCCATCATACCATCCTTACAAGTTTCCTGGATCACAATCTATGAGCTGCAGCTCAGGAAATGAAACTAATTTGCCATTTTTTCTTTGGTTGATTGACTTGATTCCTTCCTAAGCTGCAATAGCTGAAAATGTCCAGCAACATACCGTAGTATATTGTCAAGAGAAAGAAAAATCCAACTTTCAGTCAGAATGTGCTTGAGAAAACTTGATTGCTGGATCCATAGCAAACAAAATTAATATTGAAGATAGGATTCGGATAATATAAGCTTGATTAAGAATCACTGTCATGTGTATGTCTTCCAGAGGTAAAATTGCAAATACCAACGGGTCTTCTAAGTTCGGATCTGCTAACTTCTGTGGCTTTTCTCTTTATATCGGACCAGCACCAACCAGCTGGAGGGATTCCTAAGAGATCAAGCAGGTATAACTTTCTCCTATATGTATAAATTCACTCTCATTTAGTACAATGCCAATTGTTAAATCCCATCAAACGGAACTTCACATCAATGATTAAACACAGAGGGGAAAAAAAAAAAGAAAAAGAAACGATACATCTGTGCTCAATTACATTTAACATACCCAGATTTTAATTGCAGTCTTGCCTACTGATCCTAATGTGCTTATACAAGTTCTCAAGTCAGTATCACCGGTTATCAAAACCCAATCATAATCTTCATCCAAGTACTTAATCGTAAAACCTCCAACAGAAAGTCTCAGCCTCGTTGCCACTTCCTCCTCTAAATCCTCTTGATGACAATGAAAGTTGGAACTTAATTATGTCATCTTTATATGTTGCCTTTACCATTATACTGCTATCATCTTCTGTTGCATTTGAAATATGTGCATTGCAGACTGAATACTTTTCTTGAGGGGAGAAGTGAAGTGGTTGGTTTCTCTGAGTAGATTTTTTAACATTTTCTCGAGTGGGTTGGACAAATTCCTGATGAGAAAGGAACTGCTTGAATTTTTTTCCTTTACAGGGTGGCCACCTGAAGATTTGATGCTTTCTGCATATCCGCTTTAGTGTAGATCGACTAACTGCAGCAGGAAAGAGTACAGTCAAGAAAATATCCAAGATTTATAATATTGTCAAAGAAGAATATTGTTTACAGATAAAAAACTAAAATATTATGAAAAATAGGTTAAGCAAGACAACTTGAACGATTTTCACATTCTGATCTTGAGTGCCTTAAACTTACCTCCAAGAATTTTGAACCCCAAAAGGAAAAAAAAAAAGAAAAGAAAAAAAATACCTCCAAGAATTTTTGCAACATCTTCAAGTTTCTTTTCAGAATGTTGTTCAAGAATATCACGGTTGATTCCATATTCTCTATCCAGTGTCCACACCGTGCTTTGTTTTTTCATAACATTGATGCCATCTTGTTCTATGCAACCAACATTTGCTGTGTTTATGTCATCAGCTTTGGTCACTAACTGTAGAGATGACAAATCTGGCTGTACCACTATATTCTGTGAGATTCCAATCCTAGACGAAGATGTGGCACCAACATTTTGTTTTGCTTTGCCATTCTCCTGTGAAATGGTTATCAAAAGGTTGAAGTGAACGCACTAACTCTTGCTAGATGCTTAAACAATTTTCAGTACAGGCTGAGCTAGCCTCTCTTATGATCGCAACTCAGAAACCAGCATCATACATCATTTCAAAGCTTTAGTTACATTGGGACAAAATTATAGTTAGTACATTATTTTTTTTTTCTTTTTCCTGTTTCCTTAAACCAAAGCAGGCATAGACTAACAGGATTGTCACCCAGTACCTTTCCCAACTGTTTGTATGATGAATGTTGATGCCTTACTCCACTAGTTTGAGAAGATCCAATTGTATCAACCAAGCCAGTGGACCCAAGCCGAGGCGAAGACTTGGCAGCAACAATTTGGTTTGTAGTTCTCTTATCCTGCACATGATTGTGTTAGTGAACATTAAAGTTAATCTAACTAAAGTGTTGTTCATAAAAAAGGCAACAAATCCTAGTACTTTTGCATTTCCACACCAGCTCACACCATATGGTTTAGATGAAATTGTTAATCTTGCAAAACTTCTTATGAATATTTTCCACTCACAGTGTAAATTCCAGACACCTTTATCACTTGTCTTTCATTGTTTATCACCATAGATATATCATGACATATTTTCTCAGCAAGAAGAGACATGACAAGAATTTCTGACCAAAACATAATATTGAGCCTGCAATCACCCCCAACCAAACAAAAAAACACAAACAACACAAACATGTACACCCTGTGGAATTGAATTGCTTTTTCTTGGTCGGCTAAGTTGTGACACATATCACTTCTTTCTTGATACAGGGAAAGTCATACAAAGGATGACAACTTAAGCAAATATTATGGGGTTTTCATGATAAACGAAAAGCACATTACATGAATAACTCATTTCAAGCCCAAGCACACAAAAACTTCGCCACATTTCAGAATAGGCATTAGATTTTTCTCTAGTTATCCTGTCAAAGCAATTTCCTTCAAACAAAGAGTAGATACCTCAACATGTAAATGCAACAAAAAAAGTTCAATGTAAAAACAAAGGAATATAAGGTAGCATAAACCAGGAGAGAAAGACATTGAAGGATCCAGATATCTGGTAACAAAGCTGCAATATCTTGGTATATTTACTCTTTGGAACATACTCAAGAAGAATGTTTGATGCAAAACTGTCAAGCTTGCAATGCCATTCCCCCTGTCATGCACCCAAGTCACCCCAGAGGTGTTGGGGGGGGAGGACAGAAGAAGAAAAGAATTTTGCTAAATAGAATTAAATTACTCTTTATTCGGCATACAGAACAGTCACCAAGAGCATAGCACATCTACACATCGAACAAGCATTTTCATTAAAAGAAAAAAAAAAGGTAATTAAAATTACCCAAATAATTAATTCCAACTCTAAGAGGACCACAACTTTACTAAATTTCAGAACAGGGATTAGTTTTACTTGTTGTCTGGTCAAAATAATTTCATTTGGCATATGACCAACTTCTTCCAGTCATAATATAACTAAATTCTAATTTCCAAGAACCAATTCTACAGAACTTCAAATCCATGCTCACAACTAGATGAGAATTTGCTCTGTTTCATCATAGGATATGGATTTCAACGTGTAGCAATTTATTAATTTTCAATTCCATAAAACTCTTTCAGCTAGATCAAGTATCGAACTGTTCATCATCATCAAAAAATAAAACTAAAGAGAGGAAAAATTATAAAATAAATGTAATAACAAATGTGCTAGAAAAGGAAACAATGCTAAAATGTCTACCTTCTCTCTCAAGTTCAACTGCTGCTGGTTGTCCTTATCTTGTGTCATTGTGACTCCCATGGACTGCAAAAGAACTCATACGTCTAAACTAAATCCCAAAACTATCATAACAGCGTAATCAATAGGAAACCAAAAAGAAATTTAAAAGCTAGGAATAACAATTCCTCATCAAAATGTTTACCCGATTTAGCTCTCTAGATCTATCTGCAAATTGGAGTAGATCGGGGTAAGTGTCCTGTGAGAGGTGAGAGGGAGCAGTGGGCACATGATTTGGCTTGGATAAGCTTGATAGAGATCCAATGCTTGCATCAATTATGCTGTGACTAAAGCCTTGAACCCTTTCTGGAAAATTGAGCTTCGCTTTAGAGCCTCTGAACTTGAGTGCTGCTTCATCATATGCCAGGGCTGCGGCTTCAGCCGTCTCAAATGTCCCCAACCAAAGTCGAGCTGCCTTATTGGGATCACGTATTTCAGCAGCATATTTGCCCCAGGGCCTTGGTCTTGCTCCTCGAAAATGTCTTCCTATAGTTCCTGTATGATGATATACAGAAATTGTTTAAATTGGACATATACAAACGTATGATGAATATTCCATGAAGATATTGAATGCATGATTTTAATTGCCGAATAAAGAATCAGATGGCAAAAACAATATAGGTAAAATTTAAGCCTGCTAACTTAGAGTAAGAGGGAAAGCTTCAACAGCTAAGATATTGTAATCGGAAGATAGCTGTTATTCATCAAAGAACCAAAAGAGACACAGAGGGAGACGGGAAAGATAAAAAAAAAAGGGGAAAGAAAAGGGCGGGGGGTAAGAGAGAGCCGTTAGTTGTGGGTTCTATCATGGTATATTTAATGGATCATAGAGGCTGTCAATAGAAGATGAGCCAATTTACACAAAGGAAATGCCTCTCAACAAAGAAAAACTCAATCTACTCACCAATCATCTGAGAAACACTAAAATGCCTAGATTGGAAACCCAAATCTGTGAGGAAAGGAGAGCTAGAACTCAGAATTAAATGAACAAAGTCAGATTCCGCAACCACCATTCGGTTCATTTGCCGCTGGTATCCCAAATTTACCAATTTCCAACATGTAAACACTATAAAACAACAAAACTGGCAAAGCTACCACCAAAAACAATTAGTCAAAAAGAGTTCAATTTGGACAGAGAGAGCTAAAAGTGACATATAAATCACAGATGAAACTTAAACGTTTAACAGACTGCAAGATTTCCACTCCCCGGACTGAAAATCACTGCCCAAATTTGTAGAACTGCAATTTTAAATCCACAAAGGTTCCAAACAATGACCGCGGAATCTGACACCGACCCAACACGCCTTCGTTAACTAACAAAGTGAACGATCCAATTTGCTAAGAAAAGACGAAAAAGATACATACGCACAGCTGTGGAATCTAGCAAAGAATAAGATGGAAGACCACCGATCATATAATCTACTGCATGATGAAGGCCTTCGAACTCCATTCCTTGTGCAAAGACAATTGATTTCCTAAGTTTCTTCAAACTGTGACACTATCACTATGGCAATAAATCCTTCACGATTCAAAAATGGAGATACCATTAGTTAAGTGAAAGAAGAAAATGGCTAAACGTTAAAATGGAGCCATCTTCAGATGACAAGTTGAAGACGGGAGATGATGATAATAATAATAATAATAATAATAATAATAATAATAATAATAATAATAATAATAATAATAATAATAATAATAATAATAATAATAATAATAATAATAATAATAATAATAATAATAATAATAATACTTACTACTAGAGAAAAGAGAGGGCTGATCGGTCACAAACTTAATGCCAACGAAATGGTTTGTAGAGTTCAAATGGGTTACCGTCCTCTAAGGCGGCGCTAACCTGCGGGAGATATTGACGACCATCTTTTCAAAGAGTTTGCCCCTTCTTTTTGTGCGGCACACCCGTTCAAGTTGATCCCTTCACTCTTGAACCTTCTACTAATTACTTAATTACTTCTTCTATATGAAATTAAATATTTAGATATTTAGATTTTTATATTTCATTCCATCCATTATTACTATATAATATGTGACATTTTTGAAGATTTTTTATAATTATTTTTCATTTTGTAAAATTAAAAACATAATTGCTATGTTTTTTAATTCTACACTTATCATTTATTATCTCATTAAATTATTATATTAATTAACTTTTAATTTTCAAATTAATTATATAAATTTTAATAAAAATAATTCAGTATTTTTTCTAAAAAATCGAGAGATATTAGAGCCTTTTAAATGTACATGAATTTTCCAAAAGTAGCACATGTTGGAAAAAGGAAGGAGTATATTTCTATTTTCAAATATTAAAAATAAATATTTATTTTCCTTACATGAATTTATTTTCCTTTACAATTTCACAACTTCAAGATAAATGCTTTATTAACCTATAAACCTGTAAATCTTAGTATTGATATCTCTAATTAATAAAAGAATTTACTATCCCCCATTAATATTCTTCTAAATTTTTATGTTAAATTAAAATGAGATATTCAAAATAATATATTTTCATCATAATATGAGATATTTTTCTTTTCAAATTTGAGTTTAAGCCAAATCTTTAGTTTACTATTGACATTATGATGAAATTGCCTTCCTAATCTGATGGTAACAAATAACAATGGCTCAATAAAAGAAAAGTTATTTCTTCTTCTGTCTCTTCTTTTTCTCTCTAGTAACTTCTCTTTACACTAATTATCGTCTTCTCCGGCCCGTGTGTTTCCTTTGGCTAGATTTGGACTAGCGTCTGTCTAAACTTGGATTTTGACCAAAAATCTTTCATTTCCTTATTTGTTAGGTGATCTCACTTCTTATTTTGTTCTAAAACTACAAAATTCCTTTTCTTTGATTTTCTTAGTCTAGATCGCAAACCCATTTGTATGGGATTTTATCAAGTTTTTTCGTATTCATCTTTTCACATTGAGCCCTTCATCCACTTCTCATCTCTTTCTTAAACAATTTTTAAAACTAATACTACGTACACAATCTTCCAAGTTATTTCTTACAGTTTAAATAAATTTAATTTTTCATGCCTTTGTTGTTTGGGATTGATAATCGAAAAACTCACAAGTTGATTTTTGTATATTTTTTCTTTTTTTTTTTCTTTCTTGTAGTATATCTATCAAAATTTGATTTTCTTTTTATATGTAACTTGTTTTTCTTTTTGAACGAATGAACTTATTTAAAAAAAAATAAAAAACAATGGAAATGAATATATGCCATTCCTTGGTGAGAGTTTCTATTTTCACATCTAAGAGAGGTAAGTATTGCTAGGCCTGACCCCTAACATATGGATAACAGCTCACGGCTTATGAGCGTTTCACTTAAAATATTTAATTTTTAATAATGAAATCAATAATTTCATTTTTTTTTAATAATCAACAGTAGGGATGATAATTAAGTTGAAGACTGAAAATCTTAATCCCGTTTTCGCCGTTCCATATCTCTGGTTATCTTGTAATGGAAAGAGGCGAGAATCCTCGACCGGAAACAAAATAATTTCTGTCCTCGACATATCCTTTAAGTGAAGAAGTAGAGGCACCGAGAGGGCAAAAAATTCTCAATTTAACTTAAAATTTTAAATAAGTAGAAAATTATATATATTAAAAATCCAACAAATACAGAATTTGAGAATCTAAAGAACACACAATAAAATAATAAAGTTTTAAAATACAATTCCAAATAAAAAATCAAATGTATCAAAATACAATATCAATAGTAATATATAACAAATTATAGAGATAGAATATAATTTAAAAAAAATAATCTCTCTCTATATAATTTTATTGAATCAAGATTTGAGAAGATTTACAAAATAAAATATTAAATATAAAAATCTTTTGATTTTATATAATCAAACTTTACTTGCATTTTATTACAAAAATAAGATATAAAATTATTTTACTAATAATTCAAATTAATCTTTAAATACTATATCTCAAATTAAATATTTTATTTATTCTTTTAAAAATTTTAAAAATATTTTTTATTTATTATATTTTAAATTATGAAATATATTATCATAATACATTAATAATTAATTTTTTAATAACAATGATAATATATATATATATATAACGTGACAAAACTCACAAACTGGAAACACTACAATTTTTGTCCATGACTTACCGCTAGTTGGCTGGTGAGGATAGGGTTCTGTTCATTTCATTCCCACGTAAGCCGAGAAATTTTCGACCCAATAGTCATCTTCAAATGAAAAGTTAAAAGATGGCCAATAATAATAAAGAAAAAAGAGGGGCTGATTAGTCAGAAACTTATTACTCGCAAAGGGTATATAGAGTTCAAATGGGTTAGGTCCCCTATTATTATTAATGCGGCGCTGGAGACATTGACCACCTTGTGAAGGCTCCCACAGCCCTTACTCTCAAAGATGGGCGTGAGTAGATAATAATTTAATTAAGATAAATTTATTTGAATATAATATAAAGTTAGAGATATTATCAGTGTTTTTATCCTTTTATCAGAGTAATTTTTGTTTAAATTCTATTCTTGGTTAATAAATTTCTTCACATCTATTTCCTTATCATTCTTCCTTCCTAGATCTCACAAAATCTCTCCTCACTCCACCACTTCTTCTCTCTCCTCCTTGCAAACTATCCTTGCCATGAATTTCCCTTTCTTCTACTCTCCCATTGCCAAAATAAAAGAAGGAACTAGCAACAGAATAGGTTGGAATTTGAGGGGTTCTTCAAGAGGGCAATAAGTTAGTGAAGGTTGAGGTTGAACACCATAAATGAGAAGAAAGCTAAGGGTGGCAATCGTGTTGTGTTCGGGTTGGCGGGTCGTGTCAATTTGAGATAATTACACTCGACAGGTCAATCCAAACACGACCTATTTAATAAACGTGTCGTGTCGTGTCAACCCTTTTATTTTCGTATCGTGTTATAAAACGGGTTGACACGATTAGATACAAAAATTAAATAGATAATTATTAAATTCATCAATTCAAATACTTATTAAACCCACCAATCTGTGCACCATTACACAAAAAAATTTGCAAAATTAAATCAAATCATATAAAATTAAAAAAACTAATAAAACAACCCATAAAGTCATAAAAAAACCAATAAAATAACAAACTATCCCACTCAATATTTAGAGATCTTAATAAATTCATAAGATTTAATCTTAAAAATCTAAACAAATGTAGTTTTGCAATAAAATTGGATTGTTCAAAAAATTATTTTCTCTAACTAAAAGTCATTTAATAATAATATTATTATAAACATTAAATAATAATTAATTAATAATGATTCATTTACTATATATCAAGTAAATAGTCGCATTAACATCATTTATTTTTCTTAAGAGGTCTCATATAATTAAACAAAATAGTTCATATAATAAAATTTAATTCAATTAATTCATGTAAAAAATTAAATTATCTAATTTTTTATAGTGAAATTTGTAAGGTATTACAAAAAGTATTAAATATAAATATTAAAATAAGTTAAACGGGTTCGCGGGTTGAACCCGTTTATGATCTGTACACATTTAAAGTTAAATGGGTTGACCTGTTTCGACTCGAACCCACAAAACCCCAACCCTAACTCGCTATAACTATGTCGTTTTCGTGTCGTATTCAATATTACCGCCCTAAAGAAAGCTATAGAAATGGTACCAATGGGGAGTGATAAACTTGGACTAGAGATTAAATATTTCCATGGCTTGCACACACTATTAAATTGGAAGAGAGATTTCATTTCTTTGAACTTCTGTATTATGCTATCTTGAACCTAAAAAACAGTCAACCTACTTATTAAAACTATCTACGATTAAGAATAAGATTGATATATTTATGTATAAATTGGTCGAAAATCACCAGGAATATGGTGGGGATTTGGCAAACCCCTACCAGTATATTTTAAAAATAGAAAGAGACAAGGAGGGGCATCAATCTGACCTCTATACAATTGGAAAGGAAGAGCGAAGTGAAGCCACTTGCATCTTGTCTAGTAAAATCAATCCTTTGGTTTGTTGTGGCAACATATCAAAATGAGAGCACTGAAAGTTATTATCAGGAGCCAATGCACAATTAGCCAATTGATCTGCCACAGTGTTTCCTTCCCAAAAGACATACTGAAAAGCAATAGAGGAAAATTTTCCTAGGAGCATCTGAACTCTCCTTCGAAATTTCAGCCCGTCCCAACGTAAAAAATTCCCTTCCGACAACTGCTGAACCAAATTCTTGCTATCACTTTTAACTTGTATGCGCCTTAGACCAAGTTTCCAATACAGACAAAGACCCTCCGCTAGAGCTTGAAGCTATCTGAAAAACCGATCACCTTAGCAAATGCATGCAAAAACTCCCGAACCATATCTAACTATCCCTCCAATACTTCAAAGACCAAGATTACCTTTGCAAGCGCCGTCGATGTTTAATATAACCTCATCTTGTTCCCCTTTTAACCATCTGACTACCACCTGCTGTGTTGTGGACAAGATTTCCAGGAAATAGGAAATACCCTGGAAAAATCATCAAATCCAAGAACATGCTTGAATGGGAAAGCTAACAAATTAGATGCAAAAGAGCTAGTCACCAAGTGAGTGAGAGCAGACAGACTGAACCTAGACCCCTCATTCCTGCACTTGTTACGAAATTTCCAAATCTCCCATAATGAGATTGCAAAGAATCTACGCAAAATTTTACTACCGTGAAAGCGTCCTTTCCACTAGAAATTGAAGAACTCCTGGAAGTTTCGCCGGTATTCGGGCGGAGTTTTTCACGGGAGGTGAATAACAACAAAGTTCCAGAAGCGCCTGATCTCCCTACACTGGTAGAATAGATGCGGAAAGGTCTCCTCTGTAGCAAAACAAAAAGAGAAGCAAGAAGGGAACTGGAATCCAATCCTTTTGAGTTGAGAATCTAATGCAAGACAACCATTCAGCAATTTCCACATGAATACCTTTAAAGATGTTGCAGCTCAAGCTTTTCCACATCCACTACAACAACATGAGTAATTCCTTTGAGCCTAGCTATATGCCATCCCTGAGCAGTCGTGAAAGAGCCATCAGGTGAAGTTTTCCAAACAATAGTATTATCAGAGGGAGGCACCTCTAAAGGTGGAAACAGAACTGAAACTTTCCGAGCAACTGGAGGGTCCAAAATTGCATGCAACAGCCGCACATGCCAAAACCCGCTAGACACACATTGTGACACCTTAAGGTCCGGATGAGTGATCACAGTATTTAATTCATAAAGCTTGCCAAATCCTGTCCAATCATCAAACCAAAAAGACGAAGATCCATCCCAAAGTATAAAGCCAATGTTGACCTCAGCTAGATCTCACACTTTCAGCATGCGTTTCCAAAGCATGGAAGAAAAGCTGGTCGTTAAGAGTTGCATGGGATGCCTCCCCAAGGGTCTGTATTTAGCCTTAACAAAACATGTCCAAAGGGATTCTTGCTGCCTAAACTTCCACCACAAACCAAGACCAAAGGCAACACTCATGTCAGCAAGAGAACAGACACCAAGACCATTTTCTTGCCAAGATAAGCAAATATGCTGACATGCCTTCCAGTGCTTTCTTCCCAAAAGAAGTCAGAAAAAGCTTGCTCCATAGCTGCAATTATAGATAAAGGCAGATCCGTAGTATGAAGAAGATGTAAGGGCATAGAGAATAATACCGACTGAATAAGCTGCAAGCGGCTTGCCTCAGATAAAAATCTATACTTTCATGCCTAAGTGCGCTTGTGAATTTTGTCCAAAGCTGGTTGAAAAATGACCTGTTTCTTCCTACCTTTGAACAATGGACACCTAAGATAAGTAAAAGGAAGATGCTTCCTGGAAAAGCCTAGCTTCGATCGAATTCGAGCAACTACATTGGCCGGAGCTTTATCCGATATAATGAATGAGCTCTTGTCTCTATTAATAAATTGTCCAGAAAAATGCTAATAGTCCTGAATGACCAGGGAGATAGCCTCCAGAGCTGCACCAGAAGCATTAGTGAAAATAATAGTATCATCAGCAAAACTCAAGTAAGAAATAGATGGACATCCCCATGGAACATTATAAGGGGTTAATGTGCCCTCATCGAGAATGGCATTCAAGCCTCTAGAAAATACTCCTGGGCAATAATGAAAAGAGTGGGAGAGAGGGGATCTCCTTGTCGGAGCCTCCTAGTCGATTTGAAGTAGCCAGAGGGTTGACCATTAACCAGAACAGAGAACCAGCAGTTAGACAGACATTTACTAACCAAATGAATAATATGCTGGTTAAATCCAAACCTGGCCATGACCTAAAATAAGGAAAACAAAGAAACGCGATTGAACACTTTTTGGATATCCAACTTCAAAATGACAATGACGCCTCTCGATTTCCTATCAAGAGAATGAGCCGGCTCGTAAGTTAAAAAAATATTATCCACTATGTTCCGACCCTTCACAAAACCAGACAGATTTGAGGAGATTATCCTAGGTAACACCTTGGCCAATCGGGATACAAGAACTTTTGAGACAATCTTATTGCAATAATTGCATAGACTAATAGGACGAAAGTCCCCAAAAGATGATGGAGAACTCCGTTTGGGGATCAACACAATCAACATACTTGTGAAGCCTTTTGGAAAAGGAACTCCCGCAAAAAAATTCACCAACTGCTCGAACCACATCCTCTCAAATCACATCCCAGGATGAAGTAAAAAAATGTCCCGAAAAAACCATTCCGACCCTGAAGTACTGTCAACACCCATTCCAAACACCATCTCCTTGATTTCATCCAGTGTGAGGATAGAAGAAAGAATCAGATTGTCCTATTCAGAGATAAGTGCTGGAATCTGTTGCAGGAGAAGGGATGGGACAGAACCTGTGCCGCTGCTGCCAGTAAGTAAATCAGAGAAAAATCCAACCGTTGCATTCTGAATATCCTGTTGCTGAGTTACCTGAACCCCCGCATTATTAGAAATGGAGGTGATAAGCAGTCGACCTCTACGTTTTCTACAAAATGAGTGAAAGAAAGCAATGTTGGAGTCCCCTTCTTTCACCTATTTAAGCCTAGACTTGTCCCTCTAAAAATCCTCCTCAGCTTTTAAATGAAAAGCAAGTCTGGCTTTGGCCTCCTGCAACTTCTCCCTATGTAGAGGACTACTAGAGCTATCATACAACATTTCTTCTTGGAGTACATCATCCTCTGCCTTCTGGACATTATTAAAAACATTACCAAATGCTTCCTTGTTCCATAATCAAAGAGCCTTTTTAACAAGTTGAAACTTACCCAACAAGATTTGCATACCATTCCCATAAACAACTCTGTTCCATTCCTGATGAACTACCTGCTAATAAGCTGGGTGATGAATCCACATTTTCTGGAATTTGAAAAGGAATACTCCTACTGGAGGGGCCACAAATTCAAGAAAAATCAACAGAGGAGTATGATCTGAACTGGTGCGACTAAGATGCTCAACCTTCGTGGAATAAACCGAGGAAGCCCAAGAGGAGTTAATAAGAGTTTTGTTTAAGCGTCCATAACAAGGGCATTCTCTCTCTCGCCCATGTGAACCTACTACCAGTGAAAGGCAGATTTTGAAGAGAACAAATATTGATTAATGAAATAAAATCTGACATCGAAGCATAATTAGGTGTAGAAGTACCAGAATATTCAGAAGCTTCTCTAATGACGTTAAAATCACCCCTTAACATCCAAGGACTGGTCGTAGTGGAAGAAATATCCATGAGTGAGTACCAAAGTGGAAAACGCCCAGCCCTGGAGTAAGCTGCATAGATTACAGTGATATGAAAAAGAACGCCGGTGGGCATAGAAATATCCAAATCCACAAACTGCCCATGATCAATCAGAATAGAGGAATCAACAAAGTCCTTCCAAAAAATTCAAAATTTTCCTGAACAATTTGCGTAGCAACGCTGAAAACCCAGCTTTCGAGCAAACAAATGAATCCTATTAGCAGTTACCATAGGTTTCAGAATAGAGAAAATGTGTAACTTGTGTTTACAAATAAGCCTTTTCAGGCGCCTACAAGAAAAACGATCTGCCATCCCCTATTGTTCCAGATGAGAGTATTCTTTTAATTAGGAAGATGATAAAAAGCTAAAGAAAGTTTTGTTTTGCCCTTTGACAGGGCAAAACTTTACGCTGTGTAGAGAGATTATCTTGATTTTGGCGCCTAGGACGGGCAGATTGCTTATTGAGCTTCTTTTTGTCCAATGTCTCAGAAACAAATTGCAAAAAATATGACCTTAGCTCAACCTCATCCATATCAGAGTAGTAGGCTTTCTCGGTATCCGAAGCTTCTTCTAAAGGCTGCTGATCATCTCGAACAGTCTCTTATGGAGTTAAAATGAGTGTTGTGCAGTCAGTAGATTGTTGAGGTTACTGTGCATCAGTAGATACAACTATAGAGTCCTTGGCGGCTGAAACCAGATCAGTGGAGCTCTTGGATTTGGCTACTGATGCGGGGGGACAATTAAGAACAACTTCCAGATTAATTCTAGCTGACACATCTAATGGTGTCGGGGAGGATGACTGCACGATAATAAAAGAACTGAGGCGAGGGGGTTGAACTGACAACGGTGCTATTTGATCACAATTGGCACACTGATGTTGGAGGGTATGGCCTGGTTAGTCTCAGTACTGGCCACACTATTAACCCTTACAGGAGTAGGTTTTTCAGTCAAAACCAGTTATGGCTTCTCTGTTGCTGCATCTTTCAGGACCTAGCATTTTGTGGTTCTGGTAGGGGCATTCTTCGTATTAACTTTTTTGGACTACACATAGGATCCACAAGAATCTGATGTGTGCCCTATCCCGCAGCAATTGGAACAATAGGAGGGCATGTTTTCATATATGATATTTTGATAGAACCCAGAAGAGCCAGTTCCAACCCATAAACGAGATGGATTCTGCTTCAGCAGATCAACTTCTACACATACCCGGGCCACACTTGGATGAGTGAGAATGGTTGTGGAGTCATCAATCTTCAATGGTTTGCTAACAGAAGATGCCAAGGTAAACAGGACTGATTTAGAGGACATATAAATGGGCAGATGCTCCAGAGCAATCCAAGCCGGAACTGATGATGGATCTGATGTAACATGAAAATCAGGAGTCCATTTGAAAATTCTCATTGGGAAGCCAAGGAGGAGCCACAGACCCTTCAGCCACTAACGAAGATAATCCTCCTCCAATGTAGGTCTGATCAAAATGTGCCTTGAATTAAGCCATCCAATGTTAACTGATCTTTTCAGTCTACTGGTATGGAACTCCTTTTTTATGGCTTCCACGGATGGTTTCCCTTGAGGGAACTTGCCAACCAAGGCAAACTTAAACGGTGCAGAGAGTTCTTCAATTTCTTTGGCTCTAAAGAATACGTCTGGTTCACCTTTGTGTTGAAAAATAGGTTTAACAACATCCACAGCGTAATGAGAATGAGAAAAGAGGGAGGCAAAAAACTTCCTACTCCAGGGGCCTGGAGCGTCCGGAAAGGGTGACTGGAGAACCAAACCCTAGCCAAAGCCAAAAATGGAAAGTTTTCTAGATAAACTAAATTAAAATCAATAAATATATGAAAACAAACTATACATTTGTAGATATCGTCTTCAAAATTACGACAAGAGAAGCTTTTGGTGTTCTAGTAATACTCCAAACTCTCAAATCTTATTCAGTGCAATCTTCCAAAACTATAAAATTGTCGGTTGTATTTTTCTCTCTTTGTTAAAGGTAGATTCATCCAAATTGTCGTATTTTTTTGTCTGGACTCACGCAAGCTCTAAAAGAACGTAACGTACATTGTTTCTCTCGTATATTGATATAGAGTCACCAATATGTATAGTTATTTATATTCAACTATCTCTATATATTTTACTCCATCTCAAATGCCAACATTATAATAAAGTACCAAAAGCGAATAAGTATAGTTAGATATAAATATCTCCACTTGTGACTTTTGGTTTCTTGCAACTTATTATAACAAATTATAAATATTTATAATTTATTTTTATCCAATAATTAAAAACCACTAAAAGGACTTGAGGGGATTAAGTTAGAATAAGTTTCAGTAAATTATTTTATCAACTTAAAATAATTTATCAATTACGTTTTGCACTAAAAGAATGTAATTACACTCTTAGACTAATTGAAATTATTAAAGTTCATAATTATATCATAAGATTGATTGATCTAATATATTATTCCTATTGATCAATATAATATTTTGAATAAGGCAAAATGACTAAAGTACTCATTATTTAAATCCTCAATTTTCATGTTCAATTTGATGTACGGTGTAACCATGTCACGCATACAAATTAAATTCAATAGTCACTATTGAATTATTGAGTTCATATTTATCTATCTCTTAGAAGGACTTCAAATGGCATGATCTTGCCTTTTAAAGGTGACAAATTCCATTTTACAGAATAAATGTTCCATATTTATTTTACTTTAATTTTTAGGATACGAAGACATTGATTATTTAATTAATCCACTATTTAGTAACTCAAGAAAATTCAATTTAGCAAATATAGATTACTATTTGTTTAGGTTTAAGGTATCATGTATGAACATCTTTAATGTTTAATTTTTATGATCCATTCCACAAATTAAACATTAACGGTTCAATCTAATAAATCAAAATATATTCTTAATTTTATTACTAAAGTCAAAGATATATTTTAATAAAATCAAGATGATCTCATCAAAATAAATTGCCCAAATATATTTCAAATCACAGATAATTTATTTTGAGTTCAATTATAAATCAAGTCTTTCTATATTTAACAAATAAATACTTGATTTATAATATCTAAATAATTTGTGGACACACACATGCGCGCGCACACACACTTTATTTATTTTCAAAATACAAATGTTACAAATACATTTGATTGACTCAAAGGCACAACTAACATCTGCAACATGGTTGCTCCCCACAAAATTTTCTTCCTTACCCAAAATATTATTGTATGATTACTTGTGACTTGGTTTAGTACTTTTATAACTTTGAAGCATCTTCATTAGACTTCTGACATAATGATAGGCTCCTTTTCAAAATAGGCAAAAAGGATTACAATTAAGTAGTGAAACCAGCCACTCATAGGTCCTACATCTCTTTTTGCCAACTTCATAGTTCACTGACAAGTCTGAAAATTTATGAGTGTTCGCAAAACAAAGAAAGATTTTGAAGATGAAGGATTTTGAAAAGGTTTTTGGAGGTTCATCTATCTCCAACAAGGAAGAATGCAACAGAGACCATGGAGGTGGGCTATGGTGGAGATTTGGATAAGGATAAGAGATTTCTTGGGATTTGGGAAGAAGAGAAAAAGAAGGGAGAGATGGATAGAGGAGAGAGGATGATAGAGATTTGAGGCATTGCGATTTAGTGGGATAGTATCTCTTTTGATTGAAAGGATAAAATGGTCATTTGGTCAAAAATTGTCCTAGCAGGAGAGGAATTGCCGACAATATTGCTAGACATAATAAAAAATTATTAAATATATGATGTCAAGATAAGGTCTAAGGCCTTATTTGATAACTCAATCAAGCACTTAAAATGAATTAATAAAGTTTTTATTTATTAAGTGTGTTTAATAACAGAAAATATTAAGTGTTTAATTGATTAAATACGTTAATAATAGATTTTTATTATCAATTAATTAATTAAGACGTACTAAGTGAATTGAAAGTTACTTAAGTTTTAATATGTTAAATACTAACCTAATTATTAATATTATTTTATATTTAATCTAAATTATAATAAAATATAATATATAAAATGAATGATAATTAATTCAAATTTTAAATTCAGAGTTTAGATTTTAGAATTCACTTTTCAAACTTTAATTTTTAGAATCCAATAATTAACTATTCAAATTGCAATATTCAGATTTTAATTTTATTAAATGAGTCCTAAGTGAGGTCACAGAGAGAGAAAGAGAGAGAGAATATAATATGTTATGAGTATATGACAATTTTTAAGAATTGAAAATTATTTAAATTATTATTTTAAATTAAAGTAAAATTTTAAATTGAGATGGACATTTACATCGAGAGTTTGCTCTCTTGTTTTTTATGTGAAGGATGCCAGAAGATCTTCCTATTTGCAATCATGCAGTTTCTTCTAAAATTAAATATTTATTTTTATTACTTTATAAAATAAATTATACTGTTCTCATTTATTATTTCATTTAATCATACTATTATTTATTATTTTTAAATTTATTTTATAATTTTTAGTAAGATTCTCTAAAAGTAACACAAATTAGAGAATAGAAGAATTATTTTTTCTATGTTGGAATGTTGAAAAATGAATGTTCACTTTCCTCAAGTAAACATATTTTTCTTCTCAATTTTCACAATTAGCTTATTTAACTTAAGGGATATAAACTCCACTAACTATAAGTCCCATTGTTAATCTCTCTAGTTAATAAAAATAAATTGATAACTTGCGTATTGTGAAGTATTCTTTTAAATTTTTATGTTAAGTAAAAATAAGATATTTAAATTCGAATGAGAGAAATATAATTTAATTTGTCTTTTAAATCTTTCACGAACAATGACTTTAAGAGCAAAAAAAAAAATAAAAAAATAGAACTATATAGATTTGTCATTTGTTATCATAAATGCTTATACAACAACATTCTCTTAAAGTGGAGTTACAAAATGTGTAGTCTGGTTTGTCAACTTCCTATGATTTTATTAAACTTTTTTGTTAAAATTTACGTTAGTTTGACAAATAATAAAATAAGAAGTTTACTAAATACAGTAAATTAGTAACGCAATTCAACTATCAATAAGTCTATGTTTATGGGTCCATGATAAGTGAAAAGATTCACTAAATTTTAACAAAAGTTATAAGGACAATACTTATCTCAAATCACTAAGTGTTCCCTAGTGGACTCTAACAATAACAAAATATAATACTGTGCTCTTTTTGTCAAACTCACAGAAAATCATTGTTGAACTCAACCATCATGATTAATCTCCTATAAGAAAATATTGCTTTTGGGACTGATAAGGAATATTGTTAATAAGATCAAGGAGCATATCTTGCTCTTTGGTCAGAGTATTGATCTGTGGTTCATCACTTGATTCTGAGAAGGAATGATCAAAAGAGCAGCCCAAGTCATCATCATGGAAAGGACTAATTAGGTTGTCTTCCTCATAACCTGATCTTTATCACTTGAATCTATGAAAGATTTTCAAGTTGATTGAGAAGGTTTTCATCGAATCCAAAAAATCATATTTTGGTTTGGACTTTACAAAATCTAGCATAATGGTCAGGTTGTTGACACTTATGGTAGACAATTCTAGGATTTGGAGCTAGAAGAGCTAATGGTGGATTATTTATTTATTTATTTGAGTTATAGAAGGAAAGGGTTTTTTAGAATGAGCTGTCAAGGATTTTCTAGGCTTGTATGGAAGGGAAGAAGACTGTTTAGGTTTCTTTGACTTGGAAGCCTTCTTAGTTCGGAACCGATTTTTGATAAACCTATTTGTTCCTCAGAAGAGCCTATTTCTTTGTTGTGCAAAGCTCTGTCTTTGGTGAGCTACTTCATAGCTTTATCCTAATGATAAGTCTTCAAAGCAAGCTTCTAAATTATACGGGTGAGTTGTCCATCTAAGATCTGTATATACAGAACAATTCTATTAAATTTGGTCTGCAATTCTTTCTTGACCATAAATCAAATAGATTGAGAAAAGCCATCAAGGAATTTTTCCTTCTAGTGGCCTGCCATAGGTCCTTGTATAAAAGGTATCTTTGTACTATCTGAACTAAGATAGAGTCTTGGATTTAAGATTATTGAGTTGTTCCGAGGATTTTTCCCTGAATACTCCTGGGTCACCAATAAAGGTTTTGGCAATGGTAAAGATGACGGTATTAACTGCATCTGGAATTGTGTGTCCTTCAAAATCGAGGATTGGATCTCCATATTAATCAAGCTTTATAGTATAAAAAATAGTATTCCGATAAACTTCCATAGATACTCATCTCACTATCCTTTTAGTTGCCCAGAAAAACTAGTAGCAAGAATGTGAGCAGCTGTTCTGTTTGTGCAATTTTGAGTTGTTTGATAGATAGTAGCAACCATAGATATGTGTTGGAGAACAAGCATGATGTTATATTCTGCAATACCATCAAAATTCCAATCATAAATGTTATTTGCATTATATGCAATCTGCGAAAGAGTATCCCTTTCTCCCAAGAGGACATCAGGTTGAGTAGGCCTGGAATGGTATGCTCGTTATGGCTTTTTTCATTTAGATAGGCTAGCTTGAAACAATTTGAATACATCATTAGATGTGGGAGGTTGTGAATACATTGTTGAGAAACTATAATTGGTTGGCTACCATCTTTTTCAAGGTTTGAGACTATTTGGTCTTTTTGATTGCCTCGAGTTTAGGCACCATGTAAAGGAGCAGAAGTGCTTTCCTGAGTTTGAGCAAGGAGTAGAGTTTTAGGAACAAAACTGGCTTCTATTCTAGCTATTCTTCATTGGAGCTCAATTAAACAATATCTTTGGGAAAGTTCTTGGTGACATTTGTGTGGGATTTCATAGGGTCGGAATAAAGGATGGTTTCAAAAAAAGGTATTTTTGAAGGAACAATTTTGCTAGCAAGCAAGTGTTTTCTGATGGTTTGAAGGTATTTGTTGGTGTAATTGCTTTGCTCATAAATATTCTGGATATCCCGACCAAGGACTATGTCACCTTTCTTTTGCTTGAAGGGTACTACATTGAGCTAAACAACATCATAGTTAATCTTAAGGGGTTTAGCCAGAGGGAATTCTACCTATATCTAAACACCTTTGTTGGTCTGTCAGGTTTTAGTAACATAAACTAACTTAAAGGGGCAGAAGATACCCTATTGTGCTGCATAGGCTTGGAACTAATCAAAGAAATAGATATTCATTGTATACTTCTCCAGAAAACTATAAAATTCTTCTTGAATTTTAGATCTAATGTTATGGTTGTGTTGTGCTATGATGGATAGAAAATGAATCCAATGCTCAACCAAATTTTATATAAAATACCAATTTAACTCACATATGAAGATTAAATTGCAAGCAAAAAACAACTAAAAAACCAGCCGTGGAACACAAAAAAAACGCAGCTTTTCTAGGTGAAGAAGAGGAGGGGAAAAAAAATAATTTTTCTTTATTACCTATTCTTGTTCTCAAAATTGGCTGGACTGGAATATGCAGAATTGGGGTAGGCACGCTCGTGGAAATCTCTGGTGCAATTCCTGCAAGCCTTCTACTACGTCTGTACATGTAGGCGAATGCCTAACTCCAGATCTTCCAATATATAGCCTGCCTAATCCATTTTGGTGAACAACTTACAGGCTAAAGGAATATTTTCTGGAGAGAGAGACGTCCGTTTTTTTTTTTCCACAGAGAAGAAGCACTGAAAACAACGTTGTTTCTTCATTCTCCTGTTTAACCTAAACAAAACCTTAGGTTAAACTAGACTGGCCCATTGGACTCTTAGTTTAGCCTTTTGGACTTAATTAATTATTCTAATTAGAACCAAATAAATGGCCTAATCAATAATTAATTTTGCGGCCCAAATAAACTAGTTCAATAAATAAGCCTATATTAGTTTAATCCTAGGTTAATCCCTAATTATTCAAACTGAGCCAAAACTTTGAATAATTAATTAACCCACCAAACTAATTTAATTAATTCTCTCTCTCTCTCCATGAATCTTTATTTTATTCTAGCCCAATAATTAAATCAGGCTATTTAAATAAAATAAAATTAATTTAATTTAATTTAATTCCTTAGCCTATATTTAATTAGGACTCACGGTCTATATTGGGACCAAAAGATACACCGTCTTGGCTACTAAAATGACCAAAATACCATTGTCATATAAATAGCTGTATTTTACATTTTAAATATTTTCTAATATCACCATAAGAAAATATTGACCCCAAAGACAGTGCTGCGTTAGCAAAGTCTCTGACCTACATGTGTAATGACTAAAATACCCCTCTATACATTGTCGTACATTTAGAGAGGAAGAAGTGTACTAACACTTCTCTAAATGACATCTACCATCCTTAGGCTTTTGACCCATCCACAACTTCTTGGAGTGTATCCGCTTTCCAATGAAGCTACCCTAAAGCAAACATTCAAGTCATGTTTCCTAAGATCCTGAATATTTAGATCATTCAGACAACCACAAGGGGCAATATAGTATAGAAATTATCTTGTACAAGTCTATCTTAACTAACTAGTCACACATACCCAACATGCAAGTATATTGGCCCTACGATAGAACTTCAACTATAGCATATCAAAGTATATGATTTCAACTTCGTCAGACCACCAACTCATACTCAAGTCGTAGAGTACTAGTCCACGCTGTAGCGGTAGTAGTTTAGGTTTCTACCATATAGTACTTTTAGAAACCACTACTACAGGTCATATTCTACGTATTCGAAATACGCTTATATCATGAAGTGAGTGGACTACTCACTGGCTAAAGGTAAGCCATTCCCCATTTGGAATTCACAACATAATAACCTAGATATGATGAGGTTCATATTCTCATCAATCAGTTAAGAACGAACGTTTATGTGTTAAGTAATCCGTGATCCATACCTTACTGTGAAAGACCTCCGTTCACATGAACCACTTAGTTAAACATAATGGGTCTTTTCCAAACATAATTGTGCACAAATAAAATGTAAATTCATAAAAAAATTCTAAAAATAAATTCTTTTATTAAAATATTCGATATTTACATCAGAAATCTAATCTAAGAGGGTATATTTCCCAACAATAGATATACATAATTTGACAAGTATGCTCATCATATAGTATAGAATGTAGTTATTAAGTATCAAGGATCCTAAGAAATGGTACATTAATTACCCCTACTTCACCTAAATTCTATTGTTTAATCAACCAAAATAAGAAGCAAACTAACTAATTACTACTAATTAAGGACAAAAGAGTACCACACAAATACATCAACTCAATTTCCAAGGTAAAGACTAGAAAATCACAAGGCAATATTTAAGTAATAAAAAGAGATTATGAAGGCTTGAAATGGAAAAAAATCATCAAAACAAAAGCATATTAAGAAAACGAAAAATTTACCTCTGTGATTAAATGTCTCTCTTTACACTGGTGTAGATGTCTGTATAACGATATTTGAGGCTAGTGGCTCACGTCCTTGCAAATGTCTACTGCGTCTTACCCACGCGAAGTTTTTAATCTTCCGAAATGGTACTCGTAGCACAACCGGTGAAAGCTTGAATATTGGGTTTTGATCAACTTCGGTGAAAGTTTCAACGAAGCTTTCTTGGGTTTCTTGCTGCGAAATGAAAATTGAATGTAGAAGCTATTTTTTTTTTTCTTATCTTCTGTGAATAATCAAACCCCAGAAGACCAAAAAAACCCCGCTCCTTCAATTCATTTCTCATCCATTTCAGTCCATTCCCGAGAGAAAAGACATTTGCGTGCAAACAGACACTTGCATGCGAAACAACACGAGTTTCATCCCGTGTTATTTTTTTTATTTTTTTTTATGTTTTATTTAATTAATATAAAATATATTTTTTATAAATGTTATTTTACTTTAGTCTTATTCATTGGGCTAGATAAAATTATTTATTTTTTGGTTTGAATACCCATAAATAATAAATCTCAATTATTTATTTTCTAGGCTAGATTAAACAGCCTAATAAATAATTAACAAGTCCAAATAGACCAATATAAAATTTTATATCTTTTATCTAGTTTATATCTAGATTAATTTTTTAATTATTTAATCTGGACCTTGGATCCTGAATAATTAATTAACCAATTAAATTAGATAAAATAAATACTCTCTCTCAGACCTTTTATTTTATTCTAATACAATAATAAATTAAACTAATAAAATAAAATTCTATAATTATCAAGACCAATTTATTAACTCAAATATTTCATGACTTAAGGGCCATTTCGGGGACCAAAAGACTAAAATATTTATTAATTCAAATATTTCATGACTTGGTTACTAAAATGACTAAAATACTTCTACTATATAAATAGTTATATTTTACATTTTAAATAGTTCCTAATATCACCATAAAGAAATATTGTCTCCAAGGCCAATGCTGCGTTAGCAAAATCTTCGACCTACAGGTGTAATGACTAAAATACCCTTCTATGCATCACCGTGCAATTAGAGAAGAAGAGTGTACTAACACCGCTCTAATAGACATCTACCATCCTTAAACCTCTAGTCCAATGATCCACGACTCTTGAAATATTTTCACTTTTCAAGAGAACTACCCTAAAGTAAACATCCAAGTTATGTTCCCCAAGGCCCTGAATAATTAGATCATTTGAACAATCACAAGAGGCGATATAGCGTAGAAGTTATCTTATACAAGTCTGCCTTAACTAACTAGTTACAAATACCCAACATACAAGTATATTGATTCTATAAAAGAACTTCAACTACAATATATCAAAGTATATGTTTTTAGTTTCGTCAGGCTACCAACTTATACTCAAGCAGTAGAGTATTAATCCACATTGTAACAGTAATAGTTTGGGTTTCTTTTAAGTAGTACTTTTAAAAACCACAATTACAAGTCCTATTCTACGTATTTGAAATATACTCATGCTATGAAGTGAGTGGACTACTCACTGGTTAAAGGTAAGACATTTGCCATTTGGAATTCATAACACAATAACCTATACATAATGAGATTCTCATTCTCATCAATCGGTTAAGAACAAATATTTATGTGTTAAGTGACCCGTGATCCATGCCTTACTGTGAAAGACCACCATTCACATGGATCACTTACTTAAACACAATGGGTTCTTTCCAAACGAAAATCGTGCACAAATAAAATGTAAATTTACAAACAAATTTTGAGAATAAATTCTTTTATTAATAAATTCAATAATTACATCAGATAAACTAGTCTAGAGGGCATATATTCCAATAGATTAGCCATGTAACTAAACAAAAATTTCCCTAAAAAAAAATACTCAAATGTAAAACATCATTCAATTAATTTAAATCAAATTCAAGCATTGGCAAGTTTTTCAAAATAAAGTAAATTTCACTCTCTTTCGAATAATAAATCTCCTACCCTTAGACCCAACCCATAGATATCTCTATTATACAAATCAAACCCAAAGATGCATAAAATAATAAAATCTAATTATAAGTAAAAAAACCCTAGAATCACTATCTCTAGGTGACCCCAAAACTTTATCTATCACTAAATTCCAAATCTCCTAAATCCTTTCTCAAATTCATTAAGGTAAAACAAATTTATTGAATTAATATAAAAGGGAACCCATCTCATTCATCCTTTCTCAAGTTTAACATAAGAGAATTAACCAATTAACTAATTCAATCAATTAAAACACAAGCGATAAATTACTCAAAATAGATATTAATTAATCAAATAAACATCTAATACAAGATTAAATTAGGGTACAACCCTTTAATTACAACTCAAATCAAATAAATCCAACATCTGCAAAATCAAATTACTAAAGTAAGAACAAAAAAATTTATAGACAAGATTTCTCTTCTACTTTACAATCTTCATTTGGGTTGCTCCTTTCTCCTCAAATCTTTCATTGGTCTTCTCTTATCCTCTCTTCCTTGTGTTCCCAAAGGGTTTTTAGATGATTTTCATAGGTGGCTCTCTGTTCCTCTCTCAGAAAATGAGGTATTTATAGATTTCCTTTCGAATCCCTACAAAATTCGCTGAACAGGGGATAATCTGTGATGTCACGGCACCATCGTAAATGACCTACACGGTGTTGTGTATACTTTGATCCTTTGATTTTGGCTTCAAATGATGTCATGGGATTTACTGTTATCATGTGTTAGAATACTACACGACAACGTCAAGGGTGATAGGAATGGTGCCATTAAGCTCCAGATGTTCTGCATTTTCTGCATCTTGATGATGCATAGCGACGTGTAAGGTGATCGGTATGATACCGTTGACTGCCAGAATGTTGACTTTTGAAATTTCATAGTGGCATGCAGAACAATGGTGATGCCATCGCATCTATTCAATTTGGCTCTTTTTCAGTCTTTTTTTCCTTGAATCCTTATCTAATATCGACTTTTGCATCGTACACTAAACAAGGAAAAATGAGAGAATAAGTAACAATGTAGAATGAATTTTAAAGATTTTGAAGTTCAAATGATATGTAAAATATGCATATAATGAGCAATTATCATCTAGCATCCCCTCTATAAGCTACTAGAAACCGATTTCTTCTGCAATCCTTATAAGAAGAATAGAATTTGGCCAGTTTCGTTTCCTTGTCAATTTTAAAATCTAGTTCAAGACCATAAGTTTGTTTCACGAGTTAAAACATATAGCTTTGAATTTGTATGCTCTTGGAGAGATGAGTATGTGGGAAAGATAATTGAAGTTTGATCTTTAAGTATTAGTTCTGACTGAATAGAATACCTTGTCTGACAATGTCAAAAGTGTCATCAAAGGCTTGACTATGTGTAGGAAGAGAGGAGACAGAATGTCTTGCTATCACTGACTCAGGAGTAGAATGCTTTTTTATTCTAGAATCAGATCTGGTGGATGGATGCCTTTGGCTTTGAGATCTGTTAAAGCAAATGCGAACAAAACCTGAAAAGAACCGCGTAATACTAGATACAGTAGTATTTTGGACTAGAATACTAGGAGATGCATCTAGAAGTTTTCAGTCATCTGGAAGAGTGATGTGGCTTCAAGTAACACTAATAAAAAATGGAATAAAAACGAAGGCCAAGAAACCGTCTTATTTGAAAAATATATATCGTATTTACTATATACGACGATTTCAAAGTCGTAGTAAATAATTCCGTCATTTTTATCTTAAGACGGGGAATTATATAAAAAACCTATCGTATTTAGTTATTAATACAACAGTCTTAACCGTGTACTAGTCAATACAATACGACGGTGACTACCATCATATTAGTTGCGATCAATAATGACCACTAAAATAAACAATGGTTTCAATCGTCGTATTAGGTCTAGTAATTGCGACGGTTTTAATCGTTACTTTCAACAAAATTTTAATACGACAGTTACCATCGTAAGTGATACAACGCTTGGAGGTATTGCTTTTAATAGTAATTACGACAATTAGGCCGTCGTATTTGTTTTTATTTTTTTTCCTAATTTTTCTATTTGAGAATCTACCACCTGCAAATTAAACCCAACCAAGCCAAAATTTCAGCACAATTAAAGCATAAAAAATCTCATCAGCGAAGCCAACATCAATCAAATTATAAATTATCTAAAATCTCTTTCGTAAAAAACTAAAATGTGTACAAGAAAAAGTAATAGTACATATACAAGAAGTAGAAAATAAAACGTATCCATCACAAGTACTACTCATATACAAAAAGAGCGAAATAAAATATCTCAATCCTACTCATCACCACCAACATCAGATTGTCCATGGTTACAAAAGCATCATTTTTAATAGTCGTATTTAATTTCAATTCTTATATATATATATATATATATATATATATATATTAGTAATATAACAAATAAAACTATAAATATATAATTATATAATTATATATATTTCACTTTTAAAATAACAATTACACATACAATATATATGTATGAATTAATGTAAGATAGTATATTATATATGTATATATATACACACACTTACACGCATAACTATTAAATTATATATATTTTGTTACATAATTAATAGTTACTAATCGATTAAGGATATGTTATGGAGCGAGCATATAAACATATAATTAATAGTATAATTGCAGTTTAATTGAAATCCATGATCTTTAACCCAAATATATGAAAACCTAAGATGTCTATGAAATTTTACTTGACAGATCAATGATCCAATTATTATATGTATTCATAAAGTTGAAAAAGTTTTGATGACCACATTTGAAGATTATTTGTTATACTGTACTCCATTTTTTGGGTAATCTCTATATAATAGCCAGAGAACTTAGTACATTTACAAATGTGTATATATCAAATTAATGATCTAACAATTAGATTTGTTAAAATTATCAATAAAAGTATTATAACCAAATTCGGACACAATTTCGATTGGTATTGGAAGATTTTGTTAGCAATGGAATTTAATACGGTAGCCAAAACCATTGTATTAGATTGAACATAAACAACGGTTAACCAAAAACCGTGGTATTTAAGTAATCATATATGATGGTTAATTCAGAATGTTGTAAATTCTAGAAAAAATACGACAGTTCCATGGCGTCGTATTACCTTTACAGCATGTTCGAAGTATGTTATTGAGATAAATAAGACCCTTACATGTAAATCGTCCTATTAATTTAAACACATATGACGGTTTACTTTGACCGTCGTATTTGTTTTCAAAAAATATGATGGTACATGGAGCTTTCGTATTTAATTAATTTAATACAATGGTTAGACATAAATCATTGTAAGTATGCTTAATAATACGACGGCCTTTTAGCAGTGGTGTTAAATTAAGCCATGATGTTAAGTTATTTGTTGTGACGAGTTTCGACTGTCGTATTTATTACTGTCATTTTTACCTCCTTTTTTGTAGTGTAATAGGCCTTGGAATAATGATGTGATATCTGATAAGATCTGTATGGAAGAATATATATATATATATATATATATATATATATATATGAGAGAGAGAGAGAGAGAGAGAGAGAGAGAGAGAGAGAGAGAGAGAGAGAGAGAGAGAGGCTAGCCATTGTAAATGAGAGCTACTGCACAGGCTCATCTCTTCTCTCCATAGTCATACCAAAAAGAAGCTGCTCCAAGAACCAATGGAAGTTCCCTACAATATGCCTCAGTTCAGCTTTGTCTTCCTTAATTTGATGTTCTTTCATTCCTGTTTCTTTGAAGCAAAGGAGATTGTAACTTACCTCCATTCCATTATTTTCTTTGTTCCTTCCTCCTCAATTTTCTACAATTGAAATATCAAGGAAAAGAAGAATCTCCATTCAAGACAAACCCCAAAATAGTTCTACTTGGAGTTGCTAGTTCAATTATGTATTGCTTTATTAATTATTGTTTGCAGAGAATTTCTTCTTCAGGTCATGGCATGGCGACACTTACCTACTGATAGGGTCTAAATTAGTCATATATTTTCTAGTTATTTGAGGCTATTTTGTGATACATTTAGTTCAATAACTGGTCATATTCCTTCATGTTTGAGATTTTACCATTGGAAAGATATTTTGTGCATTATTTCAGATTTTAAGGGTAAAATAAGACAAAAATATCGCAAAACAGAATAGAGGCGGCGCCGGCCAGGACAGGGGAACTGGCACCGGCACCGGCCAAGTGCTGCTGGCACGTACTTTGAGGCAATAAAAAATTGATGAAACAGAGTAGAACAGAACTAACCCGGCACCAGCTAGGAGGCTAAAGGCGGCGCTGGCTGCACTCTGAAAGGGTTGGCGCGAAAATCAAGAAAAATCAACGAACGAATAATGAAACAGAACACAACTGGTGCCGATTGTGCCCTGATGCTGAGGCGGTGCCTCGATTTTTGTGCATAGTTTTTGATAATTTACAGAGTTTTTGTATTTTTCTACTTCTAGTCGGCCAGAAACCTTAGAAGAATGATTTTAGGCACTTCAAAAGCTTATAAATAGGGGAAAAACACAAGGAAAATGAGAGAATTCCAAGCTTAAAATAGAAAATCACTCAAATTAAAGGAGAAATTCTTCAAATCAAGGAGGATTGTACAAGAAGGTCTACGAAGGAAGAAGAAGGAAGCTTGTCTATGAGTATTTTCTTTTAACTTTGTTTTCTTTTTCTTGAACGATGATGTATTAATTATTTTATTATAATTTGACATTATTTTCGGTATTCATGAATGTTAGAGCTACTTTGATCTTTTGATTAATTAATTGTTATTCTTGGTATTTAATTACTTGTGTTAATTACAAGGTTTGGTTGTTTCTTTCCATTAACTTGCTTGAAAATGGGGTTGATAGTGGTTTCAATTCGTTAATTTCATATTTGTTGACTATTAACTTGCTTGAAAAGAGGGTTAATTGCTAAGAACTAGATAATTAGAGGTTAATTGATATCTGTCAGAATATGAATTCATTGGTTAATTTCATATTTTAAGTTTGCCAGAATATAAAAATTTAATCAATGATTGTGGTTAATGCATCTTTTAGGTGAATTAGTTGAGACAGAATATGTTATGCTAATTTGTCTAAAAGATAGTAATTTCATGGATTGAAAAAGAAGTGAATCTATCTTAATCTATCATGATGCTAGGAGAATAATTAGTTATGATAATGATTAGGTACTTTAAGATCATGTTTGTAATGGCTTGAGTTACATAATTCTCCATCCTTGACATGTATATATTATTTTATTTTTTATTCTTTTTCACTTTGTTGAGACAGTTAAACAATGAAAGAAAAGTGATTAATGCATACTTATTCTTAGAGGATCGACACTCGTTTGAACCCTATGCTATGCTTAATGATGAGTACGCTTACCCATATGTGTAATTTGGGGTTAACATTTTAATTTAAACTTGATTGGGAATATTCTTATTGTTATATGATTTTTATACCCAAATCTATACACATCACCTACGTCTTGCACATTTAGTGTGCTTCTATTTGGTTGCCTGTCTATTGCCTCTTTATCATGTCTATTGCCTCTTTGTCATCTCTATTGCATTCAGATTCTCCAACTCCTGCCATTTTTGCACTCGTTACAATGATAGCAGTTGGTGATTTAGTACCTAGGATATATCAAACAATCAAGGCAAAGACAAGAGAAGCACATTTTTGGGTTGAAGTGTCCTTCATCAATGTATTCAGGAAAATCATGATACGTAGGATGGTGAATCACAGACAACATATTCTTTCAAACATGATGTTTTTCCTCGTTCGTTAGACATGTAATGAATGTCATTTATCTCAAAATGAAGACTCTATTGGTTAAACATCAGCTACAACAAGAAACAGATGAATAAAATCTTCAAATATCTTAATTAACTTAGGTTGCAAACGGATTCTATACTATTAAGCAGTACAGCAACAACTTCCCAAGAATTTCTAACCAAGCTAACGAAGGTATGTTACTACTGAAAGTGGCATGGCTTGCAAGAATGGATCATTTTGTACCCATCAATGGAGATTTTGATCACCAACTATCAGTCTCCGTGAGAGGAGAAGTGACCATAGTGAACTGCTTCCGCCTACTCTTGCCATGGTTATGCAGATTCCTCTTTGTTTCTCTTCCAGCATAGAATAGAGAAACAGAGCCTCCTCTAGATTTCTCGAAAATATCTCGACCAAATTCATGCGAAATAGCGGCTAATATAGTATAACAACTTCAATTTTGGACAGCTTTACATTGACTGATGCTATCTTCTATTTCTGAATACTTCGTTTTAATTCTAAAGAACTTAAGGGCTCAATTCATCTACATGAGAAATAAATTTAGATTTGAATCTTGGAAGATCATGGTATCAAACTATAGTGTTTTCCAAGAATCTGGGAAACTTAAAGCTAGAACTAGCAAAACTAATCCATTTAAATCTTGTAAAGATAACGCTAAAATGTGGGGGAAGAGCGCAAGAGGAGTTTCTATTTAAATGTGTAAAGATAACAAGAAAAATGGAGAAAGTGGTAAAGAAAAAGATTGCTATTGATTATAAGTATTTCTCATTGTTCATCCATTGAGTATAATGGACTAGAAATAGCGGTTAATTGGGAGTGAAAAAAACTGGAGAGCGTTTCAATTATTTTTTTGAGGGGATGAGATCATTTTATTTATCTCCTTCAAATCTACATTCAACAAGTGAGTACATGATTTGACTACATGTTAACATGGGATAAAATAATTAATTCAATATCTCAGATAAATACTCTGAACAATACTAAGTTTAGGTGAAATTTTTAGTATTGGTTAGGTGACAATAGCGCAGTTGCTAAAAGCGTCTCTTATTAGCAACAAGTCCTTTTATTTACATTCCTGCACATAATGTATTAGAAGAAGGGGGAAAAAAGGAAAGAAAGAAAATCTTACTACAACTCTTACATCATACAAGCGTTAACTAGCATGAGGGATTACAAAAGGATTACTGGAGTAAAACTCCCTAATAGGTGTATAAATTCACTCCCAGGTAGAAGAATGCAAAATTTTAAATCCTATACTAACTCCTAAATGCAGTATGTAACATCAATTACATTTAACATACCAACATTTTAATTGTCGAGTTGCCTATTAATCCAAATGTGCTTATGCAAATCCTCAAGTCAGTATCACCAGTTATAAAAACCCAATCATCATCTTCTTCCAGGTACTTAATCTTAAAACTTCCAACATATAGTGTTATCCTTGTTGCCACTTCCTCCTCTAAGTCCAACTTTCTTGATTAAACTGAAAGTTGGAACTTAATTATGTCATCTTTATTTTTTGCCTTTACCATTATGCTACTATCATCTTTTGTTGCATTTGGAGTGGTCTGTGCATTAGAGACCGAATACTTTTCTTGGGGGTGGTAATAAATTGGTTGGTTTGAGTAGATTCTTTAACATTTTCTCAAGTGGGTTGAACAAATTTTGGCTGAGAAAGGGAGCGCTTGGCCCTACAGGGAGGCCACCTGAAGATATGATGCTTTCTACATATCCACTTTAGTGTAGATCGACTGACTAAAGCAGGATAAAGTCAAGAAAATATTTGAGATTTCAATATTATCAAAGATGAAATTGTTTTCAAATAAAAACTAAGAATATTATGGAAAGTAAGTGAAGCAAGACAATTCGAAGGTTTTTTTGCATTCTGATCTTTGAGAATAGTATACTTTGGAGGATTGATTGCCTTAAACTTACCTCCAAGTATTTCTGCAACATCTTCAAGTTTCTTTCCAAAATGTTGTTCCAGAACATTGCGACTGTTTCCATGCTCTCTGTCTAGCGTCCAAATCTTGCTTTGTTTAGGTAACATTGGTGCCACCTGGATCAATGCAAACAAAATTTGTTGTGTTTATGCCATCAGCCTCTGTCATTAACTGTTGAGATGACGAATCTGGCTCTACTACAATATTTTGTGAGAATCCTAGACGAAGATGTGGCACCAACATTTTGTTTTGCTCTGCCATTCTCCTGTAAAATGGAAATCAAAATGTTGAAGCAAACTCACTAATTCTTGTTAGATGCTAAAAACAATTCTTGGTACAAGCTAAGCCAGCCCTACTGTAAAACTTTACGATCGCAACTTAGAAACTAGAATACATCAATTCAAAGCTTTATAGTTATCTTAGAATACAATTATAGCTAGTACATTATTTTTGCTTTTCTTTTCCTGTTTCCTGAAAAGGTTAATTACTATTTTTTGGTTAAAAATTGGGGACATAATCTAATTTATGTACATTTCAACAGCAATAATGATTGAATTTGGTCTTTAGGTTGGTGATAATGTTTTCCTAGTGAGCATGTTTGAGAACACTAAAAAGGTAGCTAAGGAAATCATTCAAAGTTTGGATTCAGCAACGAAGTTGGAGGAATGCTTTTGGGACAGCATTGGTGCGAAGTAAAGATATTATGTCCATTTGAGTGGGAAGAAGAATTGATTAGGCCATATGGGGCATTCAAGACAATAGGAGATACACTTGGACAGAGCATTGCATTATGCTATGCTTCTATATGTCAATTATTTTTTATGTTTCTTATCTCCAAGTTAGTTGGGCCTGTATTTTTGTATTTGCTTGTTACTTTGTTGATTTGGAGATATGGGTAGACAATATTGAAAAAAAATAATCCAAATAGATAACTAACTCTTGTGCTGATATCTAACTCTTGATTTTGCAGGAGCTTAATGTTTAGCTTTTTCTTTATTTAGGCAATTAAAGAATAAATTACAAGGATCATTTGATAAAAATTATTTATTAAAATAGTTGAAATATTACCTTGTTTGCCAACTCATAGTTCCTCTACTGTATGTAATTTTTGTTTTTTTAACTTGCTTATGTAGTCCTTTTGGTATTCAACACAAGTTTAGCTAGAAGTGAGTAAGTTGAGAATAAAGATTGGTTTTGTGGGTCATTTTCATGGCTTTGTAGTTATAGTAGGATCATTATTTTGGGATAGATGTTAACTAAAAATAAAAACTAATTGGGTTTATGGATTATTTTGTTTTACTGCAAGCTTTTAAGGAAGGTGCATGATTTTGGTACAACTTATCCTTTTTTGCAAGTTTTGGCCGCTAATACAAGGAGGTCTCGTGTAATTTTTCTATATTGTTAGCATTTTTGGGAGAAACACTAGATGTTGTGCTTCGATTCTATTTTTGTTACTGTTTGAATCAAGTGGATATGAGACATAGTGTTTTTTGTTTATTGTTAGCACTTCTGGAAGAAAAACTAGATCTTATGCTTCTATTTTTGTTATTTTTGGAAGCAAGTGGATGAGACATATATTTTTGTTACTTTTGGAAGCAAGTGGATAGGAGACATATTTTTGTTTTTTAATGTAAAGTCGACTTGATCATGATGGTTCAAAATTGGATAGGAGATATATATTTTTGTTTTTGAATGTAAAGTCGACTTGATGATGATGGTTCAAAATACATTTATATTAGTTCTTATTTTGATTATTTATTAGTATGTATATATTTTACTAGATTTATTACATATTTAGCATTCTAGAAGAAAACAAAAAACAGGCACAAACTCTAAAAAAATTAAGCAAAAAGCCAAGCAGCACCAAGTGTCTCAAATATGAAAATAATACTTTTTTAAAAAAAATGCCTTAAAAAGTGATAAATAAGGCATATCTAGAAGTGCCTTAAAAAGTGACAAGAAAAAAAGGCACTTATAAATGCCTCAAATCTAAAGAATTTTTTGGGGTTCAAAGTTGATGGTGCACATATAATAAGTGTCCTATAAAGGCTAATGCGTCACTTCTAAGTGCAATTTGAAATTTGGACATCTTACCCTTAACATACTTTTAAATGACACTTCCAAGTGCCCTATTATAATTGTACTTATTGGGGCGCTTGGAAGTGCCTCAACATGTTTTTATGACGGTCGAATGGACAACGCTTATCTATGTGCCTCATTAAGATAAGTGCCCTATTATGATCCATATTGGGCTGCTTTCAAGTGCCCTAAAATACCTCTTTTGTAGTAGTGATACACTATATATTATAATAATTAATATATATACTAGATATATAAATATGTATATATATACATATATATATACATATATATATACATACTATATATATTATGCGGGCTGTTTGGGGGCAGGTAACTGAGGTATAGAGCCAATCCCCGTCCCTATCCCCATTTAAATCGGGGAATCTTTTGTCCAGTTGGGTTGGGCTGGTTCGAATCCCCGGTTTAAGCCGAGGAATTGCTATCCCTAGACAACACTATCTCTAAAATTCAACTAAGTCACAAAACTAGTATTCAAGAAAGTTGCTCTTCTTTTTTTAACCTTTGTACTTACCTCTAAAATGTTTCATTCTAAAAACTAAATTCTATTCTTCGATCAAGATCAAAGATTTACTCATAGTTTGTAACAAAAGTAATTTCAAATCGCAATCGTCCGATATTTTGGATAAATTGAGATTATAGATGTTATAGCCTAGTAACTTGGACGTTGTACTAATGAAAGTTAATTTTTCGGTACCAAACGATTCGTATAGGAGATAACTTCGCTTCCATATGGGGCCAAGTCAGTGGTAGTACTGTTTGGACTTAAGGACCTAATATATCAAATTAAAAAAGATAGAGTATCTAATATATCAAATTTAAAAAAAATAGAGGATCTATACAGTTAAAAAAAGAATAGGGACTAATTATGTCAAAGTAAAAAAATTTAAGGACTAAATTCACCAATTTGCCTAATAATTTCCAATGGCAAAATAGGTAAAATATATTATGTTAATTTTACAATTTGCGATAGTATTATGCTACAATTGCAAGATAAAGACAATGTAAAATGTCTTCTTTCTGTATCACTTTTTGTTTTTCTTTTTCCTGACATGTATTTTATCAATGATTGGACAGCTTAAATATTCTCTATTTAGTGTCTAAACTTTTAAATGTGGTTCAATTGGTTACCCTAATAATATTTCTATTAAAATTGTTTTAATATTGACCGATTTATGTTATATTTTTGGTAACATATTAAAGCTTTATTTGCACGAGAATTTTCTAGTCTCATTCTAAATTAAAATTTTATTTAATTCAAATATATTATTATTTTATATGATTTTCATTTTTCAAGAACTTTCATTTACTCACAACACATTATATTTTGTTTCTTTAAATCCACCAAGCCTCATAGATTTAATAATTATTTATAAAATTCATCTTAAATTAAGATTATGAGTGGAAAGGAATTTTTCAATTTCCAAACCGAAACTCAAATTAAAAATAATATTAGTTTACATTTTTTGAAATATATCATACTCACAATACATCATATTCTCTCCTTAACCCTACTTTAAATCTCACCTGACCCTACATATTTAATAATTTTTTATTACATTTAAGCAATCTCATCTCAAAGAAATTTCTATCCACTTACACCTTAATTTTTATCCACTTACACCTTAAACTAACAAAAAATGAAAATTAAATTATTTTGAAAATTTATACACTGATGATAGGATAAAAGTCAAAATTCAAATTAAAATATGGGAAAAAGCTATAACGGTGGATGGCAAAGTGAATATTTGGCTTTGTTTTATTTGATTTTCCTTTGGTTCGTTCGGTTCATAGACTAGATTACACTCGATAAGACATCCCCAAATGAGTAATCTTTGGACCAATCATCCTTCAAATTAACAATCCAAATCCATTTTTTAGGCTGTTATCTAATTTTGGTTCATATCGAAAAATTCTCAAATTAATTAAAAGATTAATTTGAAACTAGTCAACAAAGGTTTGGTTGGGAAAGAAAGACAAAATTTATTTACAATAAGTATCATTTAGACATGGAAAATTGTAAATTCAAAGTTCACATAAATGGTAAAACAGAGGAGAACATTATAAACAAAAAAGAAACTTTTGTGGCTTACCTAATGGAGCAAGATGCCTACAGTAACTACCAAACACAAATATGTAACATCAATTAAATTTAGCATACCAACATTTTGATTGTAGTCTTGCCCACTGAGGCCAATGTGCTTATACAAGTTCTCAAGTCAGTATCACAAGCTATCAAAATCCAGTCACCATCTTCATCCAGGCACTTAATCTTGAAACTTCCAACAGACAGTCTCAGCCTTGTTGCCACTTCCTCTAAATCCAGCTTTGTTGATGAAACTGAAAGTTGGAATTTAATTATGTCATCTTTATACGTTGCCTTTACCGTCATGCTGCTATGATTTGGTACTTCTGTTTCATTTGATTTGGCCTGTGCATTAGATACTGAATTCATTTCTTGAGTGGAGTTGTACAGTGATTGGTTTCTCCGAGTAGACTCTTCAACATTTTCTTTAGTGGTTTGAACAAACTTTGGCCAAGTAAGGCAGCGGTTAGAATTTTTTGCTTTGCAGGGTGGCCACCTGAATATATGATGTTTTCTACATATCCGCTTTAGTGTAGATCGACTGACTGCAACAGGAAAAAGTGCATTCAAGAAAATATCCAAGATTTACAATATTATCAAAGAAGAATATTGTTTTCAGACAAAAACTATGAAGAATATATGGAAAATAAGTGAAGCAAGAAAATTTGAAAGTTTTTCACACTTTTATTTTTGAGAAGAGAACCATTACCTCCAAGAATTTCTGCAACTTCTCCAAGTTTCTTTTGAGAATGTTGCTCAAGAACATTGCGGCTGATTCTGTATTCTTTGTCAAGCGTCCACACTTTGCTTAGTTTTTTTGTAACATTGGTGCCATCTGTGCAGACAACATCTGCTCTGTTTATGTTTCTTCAGTGTGCAAGCAAGCTCGTTCATTATATAAAGGAACCTTATGACTGCAATTTGCAGGTACTTACTAATGGCGAATGCAGATTCTTTAGCTACCTGTTTCCTCTGTGAGGCCTTTGCAGAAACATAACCTCCATCCACAATGTTAAACTATCATATTAGCACGGAAACAGAATTGAATACTATCACCAGTTATCATGATTAACACTATAGACTGCATTTTGTTTTATCTTTACCTGTTAAACCTTCTATATTCGGACCATGTTGGTGAATAACACTGTCCTTGCTCCTTCAATAATGAAACAGAGGAGGAAACCAAATCATGGAAATGGGAAATAGAAGGACATTAAAGCATAAAACAGACCCCACTGAGTCGGTACAAAAATCAGCTTCATAAGATGACATATAATCGTAGGAGATTGGTATTATGCTTTCTAAGTCCACCATGCGTATGCTATCAAAGCCAAATATTTCCACACAAACAAGCTTATATTTGTCACACACAATTTTGCATGGAAGACCTAATACAAAAAATCTCTGTGACAATGGAAATTTTACCTTGATGCAACTTGATAGCAAACAGCATTTTCCTGGCCCTGTGATCTCAGCTCAAAAGGAACCCATCCAGCACTGACTGCATCCCGCAAAAGGCCATAAGTTAGCAAATCTTCTGCATCCTCAGCTTTGAGTGGCAAATCACCCCAGTTCTTAGTTAAGCAGGGCGTGACGCTCCTGAAGATAGCTGTTTCTTCATCAAAAAGAATAAAAAAATAATAATAAAAGGAAGATAGATGCTAGTTGTGGGTTCTATTATCAAGGTGCCACAAAATTTTATTATAAAAGTGTAATGTATTGCGGTATTGCGCTCTGAGTGTGCACTTTCCTTTGTTTATTAGAGCAGTATGTGGCAACAGATCTGTATCTTTGTATTTAGAAGATTTTTAGGCTATTTTTCCTAGGTTTTCTATGTTTAGTCTTTTGTGTGCTGTATATATATATCTGCTTGTATCAATGAAAAGGGGGAAGAGCTTTTTCTTCAACAGCAATATTTTTTCTCATGGTATTAGAGCCATAGAGAAAACTGAATAGAGTCAGCCATGGCCGGCGACGGGAAGAAACCTATATCTTCTTATATCCTGAATTCGAATGATAATCCTGGGAACCTGATTACTCAGGTGCAATTGAAAGGTGACAATGATGATGAATGGGCTCGGGCGATACAAACTTCGTTGAGAGTCAAGAAGAAATTTGGATTCATAGATGGAACGGTGAAGCAACCTGGTGATGATTCATCTGATTTGGAGGACTGGTGGACTGTGAACTCAATGTTGCTATCCTGGATACTTAACACAATTGAGCCAACTTTGCGATCTACCATAACACATATGGAGATTGCAAAGGATTTGTGGGAAGATATTCAGGAAAGATTTTCAATTGCCAATGGACCTCGTGTTCAACAGATCAAGGCGGAACTCGCCAACTGCAAACAACGGGGCCTTTCGATTGTGAGCTATTATGGAAAATTGAAGCAGCTATGGGAAGAACTTGCAAATCATGATCAAGTTCTAACGTGTCGATGTGGAGGTTGCAGGTGCAACATCACAACTGCACTTGACAAGAAGCGGGAAGAAGAGAAACTTCATCAATTTTTGATGGGTCTGGATGACTCAATTTATGCAACAGTGCGCTGAAATATTTTGAGTACTGAACTGCTGCCTAACATGAACAAGGCATACTCTTTGGTGTGTCAAGAGGAACGAATTCGAACCATCTCACGAGGAAAGGAAGAACGTGGAGAACCCATGAGTTTTGCTGTGCAAACTGCCGCAAAAGGTCGCAAATCAGAAAATGAAGTCAAGGATAAATCTATGGTGTGTTCACATTGCAAACGTGAAGGACATGGTGTTGAAAGTTGTTTTCAACTCATTGGATATCCTGATTGGTGGGGCGATCGACCAAAATCAATTGGACGCGGTTCAGGTCGTGGACGTGGGGTGCATAATACCAGTCAAGGACATGGCAATAAACATAGGGCCAATACTGCACAGGTGATTCAGCAATCTTCCCCAACAGCAGCAGTAACAGAAGAAGAGAGAATGATGTCTAGATCCTTGACAAGTGAGCAGTGGACAGCCTTTGTAAACCTGCTGAATTATTGCAAACCAGGTATCAGCGAAAAGATGACTGGTAAGGAAAATATGTGCTGGATAATTGACTCTGGAGCTTCACAACACATGACAAGAAATCTGGAATTTTTGACAGAGTTGAAAAAAATAGTGGCTTGTCTAATTGGATTGCCTAATGGCAAGCAAGTGATGGCACTACAAGAAGGATCAGTTTATTTAGGCAAAAATATCCATTTAAAAAATGTCCTATATGTTCCAAATTTACATTGTAATCTGATCTCAGTATCACAACTGAATGATGACTTAAATTGTGTTGTACAATTTACTGATAAAAATTGTGTTATACAGGACCGCACTACGAGGATGGTGATTGGAGCGGGTGAACAATGCAAGGGGCTATACTACCTGAAGACGGTGACTTCGGCTTGTAAGGTGAGTCGTGTGGATGTTTTTGAACTTTGGCATAAGAGAATGGGTCATCCATCTAAGAAAGTCGTAGAATTGCTCCCTAATGTTAATTCAAACAGTATTGATTCTGTTGGAAGTAAACCTTGTGATGTTTGTTTTAGAGCCAAGCAAATTCGAGAAGTGTTTTTATCTAGTGACAATAAAGCAAATGAAAATTTTGAACTGATACACTGTGATTTGTGGTAGAGTTGTTTCTTCTTATGGTGCCTCCTATTTTCTAACTATTGTGGATGATTTCTCAAGAGGTGTATGGATTTATTTGTTGATTGATAAAACTGAAGTGGAAAATGTATTGCGCAATTTTCTTGCCATGGTTAAACGACAATTTAATAAAGAAGTGAAAGTGGTCAGAAGTGACAATGGAACAGAGTTTACTCGCTTCCATAATTATTTTGCTGAGAATGGAATAATGCATCACACCTCTTGTGTAGGAACACCACAGCAGAATGGACGTGTTGAGAGGAAACATCGTCACATTCTGAATGTCGCCAGGGCCCTACGATTTCAAGCAAACCTTCCTATTAAATTTTGGGGTGAGTTTGTATTGACTGTTGCATATTTGATAAATCAAACTCCTTCCACACTTCTAGAGGGCAAGACACCTTATGAAATTCTGTTTCACAAGTCTCCCAATTACAGTCATATTCATATTTTTGAGTGCTTATGTTATGCAAGAAATTTAAATCGAGAGAAAGATAAATTTGCAAGTAGGAGTCGTCGTTGCTTGTTTATAGGATATCCATTTGGTAAGAAAGGGTGGAATCTGTATGATCTTGAAACAGGACAATTTTTTATATCTAGAGATGTGGTGTTTTCTGAAGATGATTTTCCATATGCCCAGAAGGGTATGACACATTCCAAGCAAGCTGTTTCGAGGTTGGGTTGTGTAGATATAATGGATCCGGTTGACGATGACGTGTTTGAAGAGGCAGTATTGGTCAGTGTGACTCCTAAAAATCTGGTTCAAGCACCTGATGATATGAATAATGCAGTCAGGGGGGGTACAACAGTCTTGGTGGATGGATCTAAGCAAAAGGAACTTAGGCGTGGCCTTCAGACAAAGAATCCTTCTACCCGGCTCAAAAATTATGTGACTCACACCATTCAATGTATTAGCCCCTCTGCTTGTTCATCCACACCAACTTCCACCTCAGGTACACCTTATCCTATAACACATTATGTGAATTGTGATAAATTTTCTCCACGACATCGTGTTTTTCTGGCAGCTTTGACAGCCAATACGGAACCGTGTTCTTATGCTCAAGCAGTGAAAGATGGTCGATGGAGAGAGGCCATGAAGAAGGAGATTGATGCTCTTGAAAATAATGGAACATGGACGGTGGAAGACCTGCCACCAGGAAAGAGAGCGATAGGGAGTAAATGGGTCTACAAGATCAAGTATAACTCGAATGGCTCAGTTGAACGCTACAAAGCACGCTTGGTGATTCTTGGCAATCATCAGATTAAAGGGATTGACTACAGTGAGACTTTTGCTCCTGTTGTCAAGATGGTGACAGTTCGTACTTTCTTGTCAGTAGCAGCAGCAAAGGGTTGGGAACTTCACCAAATGGATGTGCATAATGCTTTCTTACATGGTGATTTGGATGAGGAGGTGTATATGAAAATGCCTCCGAGTTTCATGACTTCTCAACCAGGAAAAGTGTGCAGATTGCAAAAATCTCTTTATGGGTTGCGTCAAGCTCCTCGATGTTGGTTCGCTAAGTTAATGACTGCCTTGAAAAGGTATGGATTTACTCAGTCCCATTCAGATTATTCCTTATTTACCTTGCGTCAAAGTGAGATACAGTTGAGCATCTTAGTGTATGTGGATGATCTTGTTGTTGCGGGGAATGATGGAATTGCCATTCAACAGTTCAAGGCATATTTATGTAAGTGCTTTCACATGAAGGACTTGGGCATACTGAAGTATTTCCTGGGAGTTGAGGTGGCCAGAAATGCGGATGGTATCTTTCTCTGTCAACGAAAATACGCATTGGATATTATTGGCCAAGCTGGGTTGTTAGGTGCCAAGCCTTCTGGTACTCCTATTGAACAGAATCATCGCTTGGCTATGACAGACAGTGCACTTTTGGCAGATCCTGAGAAGTATCGACGCTTAGTAGGTAGATTAATCTACTTGACACTTATCCGCCCTGAGTTATCATATAGTGTTCATGTTCTAGCCCAATTCATGCAATGTCCAAAGGCAGCCCAGTGGGACGCAGCCTTGCGTGTGGTTCGGTATTTGAAAAACACTCCTAGGCAAGGTATATTTCTCCAAGCTCATTGTGATATGCAGTTGTCTGCATTTTGTGATTCGGATTGGGGAAGCTGTCCTTTAACTCGTCGATCCCTCACCGGTTACTTTATTTTCTTGGGAAACTCTCCTATTTCTTGGAAGACCAAGAAACAACACACAGTGTCCCATTCATCGGCTGAAGCAGAATACAGGTCTATGGCTACAACTGTCTGTGAATTGAAATGGTTGAAAGGTTTGCTCTTATCTCTTGGTGTTGTGCATTCTACACCTATGCAGTTGTATTGCGACAGTCAAGCAGCCTTGCATATTGTTGCAAATCCCGTGTTTCATGAGTGCACTAAGCATATCGAAGTTGACTGTCATTTTGTACGTGATGAGCTTCAGTGTCAAAATATTGAGACTGCTTATGTTCACAGCTCTGACCAACTTGCTGATATCTTTATTAAGGCCTTGGGCAAACAACAGTTTGAGTACATCCTTCGCAAGTTGGGCGTTCGAGATCTTCACGCACCTACTTAAGGGGGGGTATTGCGGTATTGCGGTCTGAGTGTGCACTTTCCTTTGTTTATTAGAGCAGTATATAGCAACAGATCTGTATCTTTGTATTTAGAAGATTCTTAGGCTATTTTTCCTAGGTTTTCTATGTTTAGTCTTTTGTGTGCTGTATATATATATATCTGCTTGTATCAATGAAAAGGGGGAAGAACTTTTTCTTCAGCAGCAATATTTTTTCTCATAATGCCCTTTTCTGTGTATATGCTCTTCATAGATTTCAAAATATAAGCCAATTTATGCAAACAAAATGCCTCTCAACGAAGCACAAATCAATGTCCAATAATGTGAGAGGCATTAAAATGTCTAGACTGGAAACCCAAATTTAACAGGAAAATAAAGATAGATATCAGGATTAAATCAACGAAATCAGATTTCACAACCACCATTCAGATTGCTGCCAGTACCCCAAATATATACTAATTCTACCCTGTAGACATTTTATAAATAACTAAACTACCAAAGCCACCAAAAAAAAAAAAAAGCAAAAAATGCAGTTCATTTTTATGGAGAAAGTTTAACCCGCTGCAAGATTTTCGTCTTCAAGACATCAGAACCCAAATCTTAGAACTGAATTGCACTACAAACCTAAATCCACAAAGGGCTCAGCCCAGAAGAATAATTTTCGAATTGGATGACCTAATTTGACACGGAAAACGCCCTCATTAACTAACAAAGTAAACATTCCCATTCAAGAAAAGATGAAAAATATACAAAGCTGCAGAATCTATCAGCGAGTACTTACTAGGCAAGGAAGGAGATTGAAGATCACCCAGCATAGACTCCATAATCTCATTAGGAAGGTAAAACAATTCTATGAACTCCATTCCTTCAGCTAAAAACCAATGCTTTCCCCAAACTGGTAACACAATTACTATGCAATTGGCAGTAAACCCTTCACAATTTAAATAGGGAAAAACAAAAATGGAGGGAAATTCTTGACGAGACAATAATAATATACATATAAAAAAAAAAAAATGTAGCAGATTAGTCAAAAGGGCCAAGCCCCAGATGACACGCAGTCAGTGCCAAGAAATGGTTTAAAGAGTTCAGATGGATTACCAGCTCATCAGCTGGAGAATTGACGGGACATATTAAGGGTCCACGGCCAAATATTTTCAAAGAGATTTGCCCTTCGTGCTCACAGCTCACGTGTTCATCATCCGCCCTTTGGAAAACTTCGGTTAATTCTGTTGGTTAAGTTTTTAAAAGCAGGTTTTAGATGCATTTAAATTATAATTTTTTTTAAGAAGAGTTTATGTAAATTAAAAATATATATGTGAAGTGATTGAGATATATAATATAGAATTTATTACTATTAAGTTAGAATGCATTTTAGTATTACAAATTATAAAAAAAAATATTAAAAGTTCATCAATCAATGATATTGATTAATAGAATTTACTTTTTTTTTAAATATCTATTTGTTTATGTTAATTATAAAATTTCTAAAATAACTTTTTAGTAGAGAAAATTTGACACTAAAGTATTTGTGAATTTATAGTGTTTTTATAACTTTTGATATTAAAGTATTATTATCCTAATTTAATAGAATAAAATGTAACAAATATATAAATTAAAGTTTCAATCAACATTCTAAAATTAGACATATCATATATAATTATGTCAAAACCTAAATATGATATAAATTCAAATATAATAGGCCGAAAATAAAAATCACAAAATTATATCAATATTTTCCTCTCCAAAATAATAATAATAATAATAAAGCACTTGTCAACATTTTAGAGAAAGATGATAATTTTTTTGGTGACTTTATTTTTTAAAGAAAAATATTAGTATAATTTCGTGATTTTATTTTGAGATTGTTATGCTTGAATTTGCATCATATTTAAGTTTTAGCGATGTGCTAAATTCCCTCCACTAAAAGATTATTTCAGTCATTTTATAATTAATATGTATAAAATAGACATTTTAATGCAAACCTAACTCCTATTAATTAATATTGTCATTGACTAACGGTAAATAAACTTCTAGTGCTCTTTTTACAACTTGTGGTATTAAAGTGAGGTTATCCCCAAATTAATAAGGTAAATTATAATAAACCTTATAATATATTATGAGTGAATAATGTTTATTACAAAATGAAATTTATTAAAATTAAAATTTTTAATTAAATTAAAATTTTGGATTGAATTAAGTTTCAATCCATATACATCCTTAGATTTGCATCATATATATTGGCATAGCATGCTAGTAAAAAATGCTCAGAATTATAGAAGGTAAATTAATAGGAAATTAGTTAATTTGATCCTTAAAATTCAGAGTTTGTAATATTTTCATCCTTAATGATTTTTTTTCTTCCATTATGGTCTCTAATAAAATTATAATTTGTCAAGTAGTCTCTAACTTTCTTTTTCGATATAAAGTCTGGTAAAAAAAATTATTTTCATTATACGTGATCAATTAATATATTTATTTTTCCTTAAAAAAAAGCACGTGTAATGGGGATGACTTTTTTAAGTCGGAATTTATACTGGAAAAGAGAATTAGAGATTACTTGGCAAGTTACAATTTTATTAGAGATCATAATGGAAGAAAAATCATTAAAGATGAATATATTACAAGTCCCAAACTTTAAGGATCAAATGGACTAATTTTTTTAAAATTAATATTGATGAGTAAGATTTGGGTGTATAAAAATTATTCAAATTTAAATCCATCCCTAACCAAGATTTAATTAAAACATTAATTCCAAATTACACATATGAACGAGTATACTCATTGCAAGTATAGTATAGGGAATTAACGAGTATCAATCCTTAATGAACAACTACCATTAATTACCTTTCATTCATTATTTAACCTATCAATTAGATTGATAAAGAAATCAAAATCAAAATAAAAATAAAAACAAAATATATGTACAACTCATAGAGAGAAAAACATGTAATTAAATAGTTATTCTAAAAAATATGACATGAATCATCTAATACTTATCACAACCAATCATTGTCTTAGCTTCACGGGGAAATAAAAATAGAAACCACTTCTTTCTCAATCAATGGAATCACTATTTCTTAATTAAATTAGAGATTTCCCAATCAAACCAATATAACCGACAAAATGCATTAAACTCATCCCTCTACAATTATCTCTATACTCTAGGTGATAATGAATACAAAATTAGCTAATAATCCTATATTTTAGGTGAAATCAACTAACATTTGATTACTTAGGTTCAATTCTCAACCTTCTTTCCCAATCTAGTTAAGATAACGAATATATAGAATTGACTAAATTAAACTTAATCTAACTTCAGTTCCCAAGTCCATTAGATATAAACTTAATTCCATCAACCTATCAAATAAAATCAAGTAATCAAATGCTAAGAAAAATAATCAAATGATCAAAGAACAAAATTCATTCAAAATCATAAATCCAAGAATAATATCCAAATACAATTAAAAAATTAAAATCATCATTGTTCAAGAAAAAGAAAATAAAGGAAAGAGATAAATACTCATAAACAAGTCCTTCAATTTCCCATGAAAGGTCTTTCTAGATCAATACTCCTTAAGTGATTTTTCTAGAGAAAATATTAATGGCGGTGCATTCTAAAATATTTGTCTAGGCCTCCATGTTGTGCACACCTTTTGCATGCGTGAATGAATAATATTTATAGCTATAAGAACTTCCTAAAAGTCCTACACAAAGAAAAAGTAATTTCCTAATAGAATTCTAAATAAAGACAAAGAAGTCCGTCGACTTAATCTATGAAGGAATTGGGCACTCTATTTTGTTTGTCATTTTGCATTGAAGTCCCATTCTTGTTAAAACCGAATTGCCCAAGCCATTGAAACTACTGAAGACTAAGCCGTTTTCTTTTCTTTTTGCTTGACGCTGAGTCAAGTGGATGTTGAGCTAATGAAAACAATTACACTGAGCTGCAAAACCGAGCCGCAAAGTCCGTTCTTTTTTTTCTTTTACTAAAATTGGTGCCGATCCCTTCTTTGTTCTTTGGTGAGCCGCGACTTCTTTCTTGTTGCATCCTCCCAAGGCCGCAATACATCCTCCCAAGGCTGTGTCTTTTTTTTTTTTTTTTCCTTTTGTTTGTTTGTTCTCTTGTTCAATGATCATGAACCGCTTGAGCTTTTTCTTTTCTTTTTCTTCTTGTTGAACCCGGCTTCTCTTTGTTGAAGCCTCCCAAGGATGTAATGCATCCTCCCAAGGATTGCACTTCTTGTTTTCTTTTCTTTTTCCAATTTCGGTTTGGTCTTCTTTATTTTCCTTTAGCTAATTCGCTTTTGTTTGATATCCTTTCTCCAGACTTGGCCCAACGCTAGGTTAGTCTCCTTGACCTGGTGCAATGTCTTCCTAGAAAATTTCTCTAATTAATTTCAAATTCACCTATTTTTTGTGTAAAATCACAAAAAAAAAAAATAATCCATAAGTGATTTATCAAATAGAAAGGTATATAACTAGTTATTATATAAAAAATATCATTAAATAACTAGAAAAATATATGTAACTTTAGGCCCTATTACATTCCCCCACACTCGATTCTTTGCTTATTCCTAAGCAAAGTACAAAACTTTTCTCAAATTCATCCGCCACAAAGTCATAATTACTTTTCCAATATTAGATATAAATTAGTCATTCATTCAACCATTTTAAAATTTTTGTAAACTATGTATTAAATCAAACATATCAAGACCCCCAAAATTAAATTAAATAAGTTTATGCTTTAGTTTAAGAAAATTATTTCACCTTTCGAGCCAAGACATAGATAACATAAATCATATAAATCAAGCTGTCTAACCAATTCAAAACTCATAAAATCAAATTTGCACAACCTTAAGTAGCAAAATAAGGAAACACTCAATTTTTTTGTAATATTTTTTCAACACCCATTTTTTTCAATAACTTAGCCTCAAGAGAATGGATTCCTCTTCACTAACCATATTGGCCCCCTTATAGTCATTCATTTTCTTTGCTTTTCAAGCATTGACCTCAAGAAAATGGAGTTCTTTATTATTTATTTTTTCTCTTTCCACTAACCGTATTGGCCCCCTTAAACATTGTGTCCAAGTGAGATAAGCATTGTTTTTAAATAGAATAAGCATTCTCTTTCAATGAAATAGATAAAATTTTTCACTTTTTTTTTTCAACTCACCAAAAGAAAATTTCACTCTTTCTTTTCAATCCTCACAATCCTTATTCACAATCCAAAGTTAAACAAATTTAAAAAATCATGAATCGGGAATTAATTAACAACTCTTCCCATATTTATCACATCATCCATATTCAAACAAGAACAGTAGAGTAAAATTTAAATACCAAAGCATAACTAAGATTAACTTAAATTGGCAAGACTTAACATATTCAACCTAATACACAACCTTATTCCAATAAAATCCAACCAATTTGAATGACAAAATCATATCCAAAATGAAAAAGAAAATCATAACCTTATCATAGGCAAAACAATTTCATATCAATTTTCAAAAATTTCCCATAGTCAAGAAAATCTATTGAATCTCAAAAAGATACACTTGAGAAAATATTAAATTCATCCCCTACACTTAGATTAGATATTGTCCTCAATGGCCTAAAATAACACAATAAAACATAACCAAAGGACTAAAAATATAAAGAGGAAAAAGAAAATAATACTCTCCAAGGTAGATTAACTCCAAGAAAAAAGAAATTATTCTCCTTCAAAAAGTCGAAAGAAGCAATGGCATCAATGCAGGAGACACCTATAAAAAGAAGAACAAACACACCAAGTAAAAGTATAAAAATGAATAGGAAGAAAACAAAATAAAAGCACATTAAAAATCAAAGAAAAAGAAAAATAGAAAGTCAAAGCATGTAAGAACTCCCTAAAATAGAGCCTCCAGATGGGCCTCCAAATTGTCCTCCAAAAGGACCACCACAACCTCCAAATGGACCACGAGGTCTTTATCTCTCCCAATAATGTTGCTAATAATTCTCTTGAATATCTTAATTGAGCCTTAGATTGCGTAAAATATCATCATGACATTGCTAAGTATGCTCAATCTTATCAAAACTTTGATCATGCCTCACTCTCATATTGGCTATGTCTACCCTCATTCCAGCCATTTCATCTCTCAAATACTCTAAAGATGTATGAATGTTAGTTAGAATGTTATCACTGACACTTGATAGTTGCCTAGAATGCCTTTGTGGTTGAGACAGTTCCTCTTCTTGCTCAATTGGAAGATCAAGAATGCTAGTTTGGGGAATCTCCCTTAGCATTAACTATGTAGATGTTGTAATATTAAACTTATAACAACAATAAGTTAATACTTGTTCAGTGACTACATTACGTGACGTAGTGGGTTCCACAAGTTCATTCTCCATAGAAACATCAAAGCATCCAAAACTTGTGAAATCACTAAAGGAAAAACATATGCTTTAGTAGCAAGGCCATAAACTGCCACCTCTCGCATAGAAGTTAATAACAAAGGGGGAAGGGGAATGGGTTCTCCACGAAATATTTTAGATAGTATATAAACATCAATGATTCTAACTTAATTTAAACTACTCAATCGAGGGCAAAAATTGAAATACAAGTTATACAAAATAACCTTCCATTGAGGAGCAAGATCATTACTGGGGAGAAAGAAATAACCATGTATAGAAGCTTTTGGTTCCAAACCCAACTATTGATAAGCAACATTAAAATTCCAAATTAGTTCAGAAGAGATCATCTTATTGTGGTGGTCAATTTTTATCTACTGGCGACTATCATCAACTTCTAAAATGGCAGCTAATTGAGCCATAGTCAAAATTATGGAGGTGCATTTCACAAATGTTTCAATTTGTTTCACATGTCCTTTCCTTTTGGTTTTCATGTTTACATAAAATTTCTTTACAAGGGCAGGACAAAATTCACCTCTCAAGCCTAAAATTGGAACCCAGCCAATCCTTCCAAACATCTCAATTATATTCAAAGATCGATCAAGGGAAGGTTTGATTGTTTTTTCAACAATAATCCTATTCGAGGCCCTAGCATCATACCATTCCTCTCATTTTTTATCATTGAAATCCTTTGGATGAAAAGAAGGTAGCTCTGAAGATAGATCAAAAGATGAGGATAGTTTAGTGTGTTTGTGAGGTTTGAAAAATTATTTTGTTTTAGGCATTTTAACTCAACCAAACACACTTTGCAAATGGTTCTATTTCAAGTGAAAAAGTTTTTCCAAACTTTTGATTTTCAAGAAAAATAATGCTCCAAATACTATTGACAACGTCCAACTCAAATAGCAAAAATACAACATCAAATTACAATGTCAACAAGTATATTATCAAACTGAAATCTCAACAAGGTCCCCAAGAAGAATATCACATTTATGCTCGAAATATACCTACAATATTGGCAAAGTCAATAATTCTAGCAAACTATAAGAGCAACATTAGTAGCACAAATATCACAACTTAATTATCTCATGCACAGTTTCAGCTCCAAATAAGTTCAACAAGAATATCTCCAAGCAAAGTAAATATTTTCCCAAAATACAATACCGATGGATGTCAATAAAATTCAAGAAGAAAGCATTTACATTGCTTGAAGGAGTTTGAGCACAGTTGTGTTCTTCCAGCTCTTGATATCCAATGACTTGCAAGAGAAAGACAGATGGTGAGAAGAATGAAGAAGAAGAGGCAACGGTCTCTGGAGAAATTGGGAGAAAAGCAATAGAAATATGGTGTAATGAAAAAGATGAATGAGATTATGAAAAAGGAGAAGGAAAAAAAAGGCCAAGAAAAAGGAAAGGAAAGGAACAAGAGTTGGCTTTGTTTGTTTGAATGTTGACAAACCGAATACCAAGGAGGAATCTACTGGTGTTGTTTGGTTGTGAAATAACAAAGTTGAAAGCAAACAAGCCAAGTTGGGGTCTCTGTTGTCTTCTTGTGGGAAAGAGAAACACTTGCACGTGAAGTGGGCTTGATTGGTATGGATGTTGACCGAGCCATTATTAGCCAAGCTAAGGTTTGCTGGTGGAAAATTTGATTTTTTTTTATAGAAACAAGAAAATGAATGGCAATAAAAATAAACATATATTACAACAACTTGTGTTACAATAATACATTACAACTAGTTATTATTACAATTACTAATATTTTTATTACTACACGTAATAATTATAAAATGAATAACACTAGTAAAAAATAAATACAACACTATAGTCTAATTACAAAATATAGAAAACAAATATTATTAGTGTCAGTATTAGTAATACACAATATTTAGCCACTAAGAAAAATATAACAACAAATATTATAACAAGAGATGGTTTATTCACAACAAATATTATTATTATTATTTATGCAAAATAAATATATACAATACAATAAGAAAATTATTTACATGGCACCAAAGGAAAAATATTTACATATTTACATGGCTAAATCAATCAACTCCAAACTTTCATGATATTGTTCCCCAACAACAGCTCTAAAACTTGATACGTAAGATTTGGGTGTATAAAAATCATTCAAATTTAAATCCATACCTAACCAAGTTTTAATTAAAACATTAATTCCAAATTACATATATGAGTAAGTATACTCATCGCAAGTATAATATAAAGAATTAACGAGTATCGATTCTTAAAAAACAACTACTATTAATTACCTTTTATTCATTATTTAACATATCAACTAGATTGATAAAGAAATCAATATATATGTATACACACACACACACACACACACACACACACATACACAACTCATAGAGAGAAAAATATGTAATTAAATAGTTATTCTAAAAAATATGACATGAATCATCTAATATTTATCACAACCAATCATTATCTTAGTATCATGAAGGAACAAAAATAGAAACCACTTCTTTTTCAATCCATGGAATCACTATTTCTTGATTAAATTAGCAGATTTCCCAATCACACTAATATAACCAAAGAAATGCATTAAATTCATCCTTAAACAATTATCCCTATACTTTAGGTGACAATGAATATGAAATTAGCCAATAACCTTATACTCTATGCAAAATCAACTAATCTTTAATTACTTAAGTTAAATTCTCAACATTCTTTCCCAATCCAGTTAAGATAACAAATATATAGAATTGACTAAATTCAAGTTAATCTAACTTCATTTTTCCAAGTCCATTAGATATAAATTTAATTCCATCAACTTATCAAATAAAGTTAAGTATTCAAATACTAAGAAAAATAATCAATTGATCAAAGAACAAAATTAATTTAAAATCATAAATCTAAGAATAATATCCAAATACAATTAAAGAATTAAATTCATCATTATTCAAGAAAAAAAATAAAGAAAAAAGATAAATACTCATAAAGAAGTCCTTCAATTTCCAACAAAAGCTCCTCCTAGATCAATACTCTTTGAGTGATTTCTCTAGAGAAAATATTAATGGTGGTGCACTCTAAAATATTTGTCTAAGCCTCTATGTTGTGCACACCTTTTGCATGTGTAAATGAACAATATTTATAGCTACAAGAACTTTCTAAAAATTCTACACAAAGAAGAAGTAATTTTTTAATATATTTGTCTAAGCCTCCATGTTGTGCACACCTTTTGCATATGTGAATGAATAATATTTATAGCTACAAGAACTTCCTAAAAATCCTTCACAAAGAAAAAGTAATTTTCTAATAGAATTCCAAATAAAAATAAATAAGTCCACCAATTTAATCTGTGAAGGAATTGGGAACTCTGTTTTGTTTGTCGTTTTGCACTAAAGTCTCATTCTTATTAAAGCCGAATTGCCCGAGCCATTTAAACTACTGAAGGCCAAGTCGTTTTCTTTTCTTTTTGCCTCATGCCAAGTTGATGAAAACAATTACATTGAGCCGCAAAGTATGTTCTTTTTTTTATTTTACTGAAATTGGCGCACCCGAGCCGATCCCTTCTTTGTTCTTCGGTGAGCTGCGACTTCTTTCTTGTTGCATCCTCCCAAGGCTGCAATACATCCTCCCGAGGCTGTCTTTTTTTTCCTTTTATTTGTTCTTTTGTTTAGTGACCATGAACTGTCAAGCTTTTTATTTTCTTTGTCTTCTTGTTGAACTGCGACTTCTCTTTGTTGAAGCCTCCTAAGGATGTAATGCATCCTCCCAAGGATTGCACTTGTTGTTTTCTTTTCTTTTTCCAATTTTGGTTTGGTCTTCTTGTTTTCCTTTAGCCAATTTGCCTTTGTTTGATATCCTTTCTCCAGACTTGGCCTGGTGCTAGGTCAAGTTTCCTTGACCTGGTGCCAGGTCTTTCCTGAAAATTTCTCTAATTAATTTCAAATTCACCTATTTTTACGTAAAAGCACAAAAATGCATTTTCATAAGTGATTTATCAAATAGGAAGGAATATGAGTAGTTATTATATCATAAAATATCCTCAAATAATTAAGAAAATATATGTAAATTTAGACCCTATTAAATATTCTATATTTTAGTTCTATATAAGAAGCATGTGATGATAAATTGGCCTTTCTAAAGTAGTATACTTGCCTTTGAGAGAGCTTCTATATTGGGTATTTTCCGTAACTGAGTTTACTTCAAAACTTAGCTGATGGAACCGCTAAGAGTTTTGCAATAGCAGTAACTCATTTTGAAATTAAACATTTCATTCTCCAATGAGCAATTTTTATAGTCATGTTGAGAATTATTCTGTTGTGTACTTTTGTTTTTCAAATTGAGTTATTAGAATATTGGCTAGATAGGGCAATGTTGACTGCCATCTTTGCTCAAATTGAATGTTTTACAATGTAAAAAGCATGTATAATCACAATCATAAAAGTAATAATAACAGTTTTTTTAATCTTTTTTTATTTCAAAATAAGTTTAATTCAAATACTTTTGAAAGTCTATATGCTTGAGCGAGGTTAATTTTAATTTAGGCCGAATAACCAAACACAATTAATCTCCTTTCATTTTCACTCCCAACAAGTCGCATTGAAAGACTATAGGGGTAGAACAAATAAAGTGTGTGTAACTTTGCATACAAATGCGTATATATACACCATCATTTCTGATGAGATTCCGCTTCATCATGGAGGTCAAGATCAAGGAGGGGGAGGCGTGACCTTGTAAGGACAAGGACCGTTGACAAGAGTTAGGTCCAAGAAGCTCTAAGATGTTTTTCAATTGCTCATAACACTATGTTTAAGGATAGAAGAGGGTTGGAAGGTTGAGGAAGCTAACTAAGAGTTCATTTTGATAACTATCCAAGAAGGACCCTAATAAGAACTCAAGCCGGCAACAAAGGCGAACGAAACTTGACCAAAGGAGGCCTTCTAGCAGATAGTCGGTGCCGGCCCCAAGCAGCCAAACCAGTACCGACTTCAAACTGCCCAACAACGGTTTCATTCTGGCTCACGACCATCCGAAGACAAAGCCTAATCGGCGTCGGCTAGGGTCCTTAAGCTGGCCCCAGCTCTATTCTGGTCAGTTGCCCCGTATTTTTTATGTTTTCTCTGATTTTTTCCAATTTTTAAGTATTTGTAAAAACTTATTATAACCCTAAACTGTAATAGAACCTCATGGATTACTTAGCTAGGGTTAAAGTAGTATAAATAGAACCTTTAGTGATTTGACAACACAATTCACACATTTTAATTCAAATTTGAGAGAGAATCTTGAGAGACCCTAGTCTCTTTATTCATTTTGTTCAAGACCAAACTTAAGGGTTAATCCTCCTTATGAATGAGTCTATAAATCTTTTGGATAATCCAATGTAGTTTCTTTGAATGGGTCTTAGTTGCTTTATTCTTCTAAGGTTTGTTTAAATTTCATTATTTGGGTGCCTATTTTCTCTATTTTATTTGTTCTTATTTGCCTTTGTTTCTTCAAGGATAATCTAATGTTGTTTCTTTAAATGGATCTTAGTTGCTTTATTCTTCTAAGGTTTGTTTGAATTCTATTACTTGGGTGCCTATTTTCTCTATTCTATTTGTTCTTATTTGCCTTTGTTGCTTCAAGGATATTGGGGTGAGATTATAGTAGAACTTTCTACAATTCTTGAGGGTCTTTGAAGCTTAGTTCTTTAAGGATTTGATAGAGGGTAGATTGTTATTTCATTTTCTCCTTTTGTCTCAAGAAGAATCTCTGTTTTTTGTCCCACTGGTTGAGCTGAACACATAATCAACTAAACTACTCACAACACCAAGAAAAAACCCGCACAAGGTCATATCAAAGAGTTTGGTATCAGAGTAAGAAAAAGCTTGATTCCAATCAAAACTTGAAAGTAAGAAAAGGAGCCCTACAAAGTTGAAGAAAAAGAAAACAGAGAAAATCCCGTAATTCAAAAATATGCTCCAAAAAGGTCATGAAAATTTTGTTATATCTTGATTTTTCTTTTGCCAAAATTGCTCCTTGATGTTAATATAATCATTGGGAACAAAATTTTCTTGTGTTTGTGGTGAAAATTGGCTTGAATATAGATAAAAATGTTAGTTGTTCTTAAGTAACGGGATTGCAGCCAATGTGTTTGATAAATATTCCATGAGAATGTTTTTTGCTATAGTTGGGAATTTTGATTCTTAATTATCATTCTTTGGGATATTAAGACTTAATATATCACTCTATTGTTGAATTCCATTCTCAGTAAACTCAACTTTATTAGTACACACTTGTGATCATCTTATTCTTCATAATTCTAGTTCTAATTGTTCTTATTTCTTTGTTCTTGCTAATTCTTGTTCGTTTCTTGCTTAGATGTGTTTCTTGTGCATCTAGTGTTTGTTCTTGTGTTCATTGAGTCCACATTTCTTGAAATTCTTGATTAAAACTTGTTTGCTTGAGATGCCCAACAAGTGTTTATTGAAATTCTCCTAAGACCCCCTAATTGGAAAAGTTCATTGATTGGTGTGATTCACTAAGTTGGACTAAATCTTTAACTATTGGGGAGAATTAGAATTGAACAAGAAGGCTTGAGTATTGAGAAAAAGGTAAGAGGGTGAGCAAATTACTAGAAGGGCCTAAAAGAGCAAACATGAGTGTGGAGTGATCAACCTTAAGAGCCAACACACAAGAAAGTGAATTGAGGAACTATTTTTCTTTCTAATCTCTTTTGTTTTGCAGATATAAGTAAGTAAATATTCCATCACCATAGCCTTATGATCAAGAGATCTCTAGGTCTAACCCAAGTGGACCTAGTAGACCTCAAGAAGAATAAATTGATGTTAGGGGTTTGTATGAAGACTTGCAAGCTATGATGAAGACTATGCAAAGTGAGTTCCAAAACATGACAAGGAAGTTAATAAATAATCTTGGACAATCTTGTACCGTCGCACAAAGGAGAAGCCAAGAGCGATTTAAAGTACCTAGCCCTAGGATGAAGGATGGCGATGCCCATTTCCCTCCGTTACATGCCCAACAAGGGGAAGAGTGGGATGAGCACTTAATCGGGGGATTCCAACAAGTTCCTATGAGAGGGGAAAGACTTGGTATGAGAGGAAGACGAGGTAGGGGTCAAGTAAGGAATAGTGGGAACAACCTAAGGGGGTTAGAAAGTGAGTTTGAGGGAGTTAATAAATGGTATGAGGGGGAATAAGTTGAAGCCCTTGGGGAACACCATAGAAGATGGGGTAATAGAGGAGGTAGAAGAGAAGGAAATGATAAGGAGAAGGAGTTGAATCACATTAAATTGAAAGTGCCCACATTCTATGGCGAGAATGACCTCGAAGCATATTTTGAGTGGGAGAGCAAGATGAAAATCTTCCTAGAAAGTCATACCTATAGTGAGAAGTCAAAGGTGAGGTTGGCTATTTTGGAATTTTCAAAGTATGCTTTGGTTTGGTAGGAGCAAGTTAGTGCACAAAGGAGACAAATGGGAGTGAAAACCGTGACTAGTTAGAATTTATTGAAAGATATGATGAGAGCAAGGTTTATACCACATCATTACTACAATGATCTTTACCAAAGGCTCCAATCACTCAAGTCAGGGAATAAGAGTGTAGAAGATTACCATAAAGAGATGGAAGTAATGTTGATGAGAGCTCAAATCAATGAGGATCCTAGAGCAACATGAGCAAGGTTCTTGGGAGGATTAAATAGGAAAATTGCCAATTTGATAGAATTGCACTCCTATGATCGATTGGAGGATATGGTACATGTTGCTATGAAGATTGAGAGGCAATTAAAGAGGAGGGCATTTACTAGACCACTACTTCCAAACCCTAACACTACTAGCAAGGTACCATTTAAGAAGAATGAAGCCCCTAAGCCATTCTAAAGGGACTTCAACAAATCAATGGAGGCTTAGAAACCTAGAGATGATTGGAAGCCTAGGGAAGATTGGAAACCTAGGGAAGGATGGAACAAGGACAAGGGAAAAGCCATGGAGAGGCCACAAAGGAATAGGGATATCAAGTGTTTTAAGTGCCTTGGATATGGACATACTTCCCATGAGTGCCCAAGTAAGAGAATGATGTATACTAATCCCTATAGTGAGGTTTCTACCGACGAAGAAGAAGAGAGAGAAAGATACCAAGGAGACCAAGAGGGAAATGGAGATGAGGGAAGTGATGAAGGGGAAGTTGTTAGTCAAGAATACTCTTTGGTGGGAGTCACAAGAAGGTCATTGAATTTACAAGCCATTAAGGATCAAGATCATCAATAAAGAGAGAACATTTTCTGTAACACTCTACTACCTAGGCCCAACAGGCCGGGGATATCATCCCATCTATATGACAATGAGTCTTTATAACTAGGTCACATAAAGGAAAATAAAAGCAATACTTTAAAATTAAACTTATTACAACCTAAAAATACATGAACGAATCCAAAATAAATTATTTGCTACAATCTCTCAAAACAACACATAAGAAAAATAACATAAAATCTTCAAAGTATAGGCAACAAATCTAGTTATTGACCTCCACAGCAAGATCGACTTGAAAACATGGTATAAGAGGTGATGGGATAAAAATATCAATAAGTCCATGTGTGCTTTAAGTGTTTCAGGCAAAACAGTTCATGTATGCAAGTTGTAAAAATTTCATAAGAGAAAGTGCTGGTAAGAATTAAATAAATGTTAAAAATAAAGAGTGATATTTTTCTTTTCAAACCATACATGTGCATAATAAATTCAACCACTCAAAGGGGTAGTCATGTGTTATCACATGTTGGGCCCATGTCCACATAGTCAGTATGCCACACGTTGAGCATACTGCCGGTTAAATTACCACACTTTGTGCAAACTGACAAAAGGTAGATGTACAGCCTACCGGGTGAGATACTTCTCCATCTCTACACTCAAATTTACCGATTGTCCACTCCAGAAACACACAGTCCACATGATTGAAACTTGCTAGCTCGGACCGGCATGACCTACGTCCTATCTAAGAAGGACTCACCCCTCAGAAGTGGCCACCTACTGTGAGACTTACCCTAACTCTTCAAAGACTAGTCCTGGTAGTCTACCCTTATTGAGTACTCAACGTTGATTGTCTCACTTGAGAGAAAATTGATCATACATTGATTTACTTAGAAATAACAATTAAGGGTTTCTAAAATTTTTGACAAAGTTGGGTTTTAGAAAGAGTTTAGCATTTTGTGTAAATCTGCTTGCTTGATTTTTCAAATGATTTGCTTGACTGAAATAAAAAAGAAAACAGTCCTTAATTGACTTTACAAAATGAGTGTCTATACACATTGCATTTGGCTTGCCATAGTAATTTTTTATCTTCAAATAAGTTCATACAGGAGCTTACCTGATCCTTTGCTTACTCGAATTTCAAAAATCTTTCAAGGCTGACCTAACCTTGCCTGGAGTAAACACAAGACATAAGGTTATATTTGAACTATACTTGCCTTATACAAATAATTCCTAATTCAACTAATTACAATCATGACCTTAATGTTCTAAGCTTTAAGGTTAGCTGATAAAGAATTTTATAAAATAAGTCTAGCTTGATAAGTTAAAATAACTAGGGGTTGTAAAATAATTACTAGTTAGTTATAGGTTCAAATAATAAATCTTAAGTGTTATTATTAATAAATAAACTAGGGTTTAATTATTGAATAATCCCAAGTCCTAGATGATATTAATAAATGATAATTTTTAAAAAGTATTATTAAAATAAATAATAAATTATTACTAATTTCTTAATTAATAATTTATAGATAATAAATAATTAATATTAAATAAAATTAATATTAAATAAATTTTATTAAATTTTTATTAATAGATAAAAAATAAATTTTAATATAAATAATATTTATGAATATAGGTAAAAGTTTGAACTATGGTCTACAAGGTCATTATTATTTTATTTATTATTATTATTGATATAAAAAATTTTATTTATTATTATACGCATATATATATATATATATATTATTTTTAATAAAAGATATTATTTATTTGACTAGTAAAATATCAATATTTCATTTCCAAAACTTCATAGGAATTTCGAAATCCTTAGAGAAAAAAAATAGTAATAATTTTAATTAAGGTAATAAAATTTGCTAATTAAAATAACCTAGGATCAACAAGATCATAATCATAATTTTCATATTGCTAACAAGAATCATAAACATATTCTCCAACATCAAACAACAAACATATCCATTCATGAATATAGGCTTAAATCCATACATACTATCACAAGGCCAAATCTTTACCAAGTATAATCATAATCATGGCTTCAAAGGAGATAAGAATACAAAAATCCTATTCACCAAAGGTGTCATAACATCTAACATGCTTTAAACAATCATAATTCTCTTAAGACATGATGATCATATATTGATTCTCAAAGAATTCCATATAGCTTAATCATGATCATCCATTCCCATGTCATAATCTCAGCCCATTCATTCATATGCATATACCCAATCCCCCATTCATATTCTATTCTCTCTATCAATATCTAAGAGAGATGAATTCAGAATTAAAAAGAAGGATTAAGGAGAAATACTTGATTGATGGGAACTTCGATAAAGATTTAAGAAGGTCCATGCGATTACGAGGCTTGAATCGTCCACGAGAGGAGAAACATAGCCATGGTTGTAATCCACCATTTCGGCCGAGAGAGAGAGAGAGAGAGAGAGAGAGAGAGAGAGAGAGAGAGAGAGAGAGAGAGAGAGAGAGAGAGCATTAGCATGATACGTTATAGGTTGAATGGAAGAAAATGAACAAAAGAGATGTTCTTGGTTACCTTGATGGTGTTCTTGAGACTTCAAGAAAAAAAAACTGGTTTTGATCCGAATGTCAATTTTTGTTTTCGAGATTTGATGTTATAAATTTTAGAAATGAACTTTGGGGAGTATGTAAGAGTATTCTGGAGTTTTTGAGAGGGATTGGAGGTGTTTAGAGTGGGTTTTGGTTTGAAGAAATGTAGTGTGTGTTCTTGGTGAAAATAGAGAGAATTTGAGAAAGAGTGTGCACGAATTTCTGGAGAGTGCTGCCAGAATGGTTTAAGAAATTCAGGGGTTTCGATTTTCAACTTAGAGAGGGAGAGAAAAATTTGATTGTTTGAAACTCAAATGGAGAGATTTGAGGAGTGGTTTAAGGTAGAAGATATGTTAATGGTGTTTGATTGATGGAGGTTTCTTGAAGTTGAAATGGAGCCGGCTGGACTATTTGATTTTGTTGAAATGAATGGAGATTGATGGAGTTTTAAGGCTGGCCGAAATTCAGTGCTCAAGGCAGAGAAATTTCTAGTTATGAAGCCTAGTCCAAGGGTGTTTTCATGGAGCAAATGCTGAAAATTTTGAAGTTCAAATTGTAGTTTGAATGGAGTGATTGTAGGAGATATTTGAGGTGTGGCTATGGAGTTCAAGTGTGCAAGGTAAGTGGAGGGGTTAATGGTGTTTGGTTCATGGCTGAACAAGGGTCAATTTACAGAGGTTTGAGGATGGTTTTCGACCAGGGTTTGAAGGGAGCAAAGCTGGAAATTTCTGGTTTCAAGGTACTTTATGGTCTAATTGGTTTGCTGCAATTTTTCTGCACAACTTTCTGCAATGTTCCAGTCCGATTTGTAGGGGTTTTTGAGAGGTGTTTGAGGGTCCTTCAAGGCTGGTTTCCAGCCTTCTTTATGAAGGAAAATTAGAGGAATTTTACTGAGTTGATGACAAAAGAAAACAGCTCCATTTCTAAGCTGCTATGCAGCGAAATCTGCCCAGAATTTTTTCTGGTTTGTGTAGTTTTTGTGCAGTCTGTTTTTGCACAGGAATTTCAGTCTTCAAGCTGAATAAATTGGTCATTTTTCTGGTAGCAGATGAGTGAGAAAGCTGGCTGTGATTTTCGAAGGTTAGGCTGCTCAAGAATCTGAAAAATTTCCAAATTTCTTTCATGAAGATTATAAACACTATGGAGTGGAGTTTGAAGGTTCAACCATGATGATTAATTTTTCTTGGATACCTTCCCTAACTCATCTCCTATTTTCAGTCAATTCTGCAACTTCCAAGATTCATTTTCGAAATTCAAAGACAAAGGATCCGTGCTGAATTTTCTGGAATTAAAATGATGGACTTTGATAAATTTTTGAACAAATAATTTGAAGATTCTAGGACAAGCTAGAGGTAATAAAATGACATGAGTTCCTCTAGAATTCGTTTTAGAACATGATGATAGGATTATGATATTCTCTTCATGTCTCCACTATAATAACATTCCTATTTTTAGGGAATGCAAGAAAACAAACATTCAAACTTAATTAAGATAATCATGATAAAAACTTAAATGATGGAATTTGAACTCATGACCTTAGAGATTAATTCCAAAACTTTAACCACCAAATCACAACAACTCTTATTCTTATTTTATCACCTAAATATTCTTCTTATTTAATTCTCAAGCTATCTTCCTATTTTGACCTCAAGCAAAATTACCATTTTACCATTCCTACTCAATAAGCATAACTAAGCCTTCTAACATATAAACCATAATTCTAAAGCACATAGAATCATTCAAAAACAAATATATTCATGTAAAATAATATGATATGTATCCCGACCACCTTACTCTAGGGTTGACTTTAGGTGGGGTTTCACATTTTCTACACTAGATGTCTAATCAAAAAGAGCCCTTATAGTGTTATTGTGGATAGTGGGAGTTGCACTAACGTGATTAGTGCAAACTTGGTTGAAGAATTGGACATGAGTTGGATTAAAAACCCCAAGCCCTACAAATTATAATAGTTGAACGATAGCGGGGAAATGAGAGTAAACAAACAAGTTTTGGTGTCTTTTGAGATGGAAAAATACAAGAATAATGTGCTATGTGATGTGGTACCCATGCAAGTGGGTCCTTGCTCCTAGGGAGGCTTTGGCAATACGATAGGCATGTAAAGTATGATGGGAGGAAGAATACTTATTCCCTACTCAAGGAGGGAACTAAGTTTACTCTCACCCCTATGGACCCTAGTGAGGTGAACAAAGATCAAAGAATCATGAAGGAGAAAGAAAAGAAGAAGGGAGCGCAAGATGTTAAGCAAAAACAAGAAATTGAGAGGAAAGAAAAAGAGTTGAGAGAGAGGATGGACAAACAAGTACATTTGACAATCAAGGATAGGAGTGAGCAAGGACAAGAGAGGGGAGGTAAAAGAAGAGTGAATTACTTTGCAAAAGAAAGTGAAGTCATAGAGGCTATAGAAGCTAAGGAACCAGTTATTCTTCTTTTATGCAAATGTTCTTATATTTCTACTAATAATTTTACATTTTCCTTGCCTAATGAAATTGCAACTATTCTTTAAGAATTTGAAGACGTTTTTCCAAAGAAGGTGTTCGGAGGACTACCACCCATAAGAGGGATTGAGCATCAAATCGACTTTGTACCCAGAGCCGTCATCCCCAACCGATTGGCATATAGAAGCAACACAGAGGAGTCAAAGGAGTTGCAAAAGTAAGTAGAGGCATTACTTGAGAAGGGACATGTGAGAGAGAGCCTAAACCCATGTGCGGTTCCGGTTCTCTTGATGCCCAAAAAGGATGGGACATGGCATATGTGTGTGGATTGTCACGCAATCAACAACATCACGGTAAAATACCGCTATCCCATTCTTAGACTAGATGACTTGCTTGATGAGCTATTTGGTGCATGCATTTTCTCTAAAATTGATTTGAAATTCGATTATCACTAAATTAGAATAAGAGAAGGGGATGAATGGAAAACGGCTTTTAAAACCAAACAAGGGTTGTTTGAGTAGCTTGTCATGCCCTTTGGATTGTCTAATACTCCTAGTACTTTTCATGTGATTAATGCACTATGTTTTGAGGGAATTCATTGAAAAATTTGTTGTTGTGTACTTTAATGATATATTAATATATAGAAAATCATATGTGGATCATTTGGATCATGTTCAAAGTGTGCTTGTTGCCCTCCAAAGGGAGAGATTATATGCTAACTTTGAGAAGTGCACTTTTTGTTTGGAGAGAATTGCATTCCTTGGGTATATTGTGAGTGCCAAAGGGATTGAGGTTGATGAGGAAAAAGTGAAAGCCATCCAAGATTGGCCAACCCCTACCACCATTACCTAAGTCCATGGTTTTCATGGGCTAGCTAGCTTCTATAGGAGGTTTATCTAAAATTTTGGCACTATAGCAGCTCCTCTAACCGAAGTGGTAAAGAAAAAGGTGGGGTTTAGGTAGGAGGAGGCCTAACAACAAGCCTTTCAAGCCCTCAAAGACAAATTAAGTCAAGCTCCAATTCTTATTCTTCCTAACTTTGAGAAGGCATTTAAGATAGAGTGTGATGTAAGTGGGATAGAAATATGTGCGGTCTTGACTCAAGATAGGAAATTCATTGCATACTTTAGTGAGAAATTGTCCAGGGCGACCCTCAATTACTCTACTTATGACAAAAAGATTTTTACCTTGGTGAGGACCTTAGAATATTGGCAACACTACCTTTTGCCAAGAGAGTTTGTCATTCATACTGATCATGAGACCCTTAAACACCTCAAGAGCCAACAAAATTTGAACAAGAAGCATGCAAGGTGGATGGAGTTTATTGGGACATTTCCATATGTTATTCAATACAAGAAGGGCAAGGAAAATGTGGTAACGGATGCACTATCTCGAAGGTATGTACTATTAAACTTTTTGGATGCTAAACTTCTTGGTTTTGAACTTGTGAAAGACTTGTATGTTAATGATGAGGAGTTAGGGGATATTTTCCATACTTGTGAGAAAAGTGCATTTGCTAAATATTATAGGCATAATGGTTTCTTATTTAGGAAAGCAAGACTTTGTGTGCCAAAGGGTTCTATTAGGGTGTTGCTAATTACGGAGGCCCATAGTGGGGGACTAATAGGGCATTTTGGCGTTGCAAAGACCTTAGGCATTCTTAAGGAGCATTTCTTTTGGCCAAAAATAAAAAAAGATGTGGAGAAACATTGTTCTTAATGCATTATTTATAGGTGAGCTAAATCTAGATCCCTTCCACATGGTCTTTATACCCCTTTGCCTACACCTAATGTGCCTTGGGTTGATATTTCAATGGCTTTTATTTTAGGATTGCCTAGGTCCAAGGGGGTAAGGACTCCATATTTGTGATTGTTGATCGATTCTCTAAAATAGCTCATTTTGTGGCTTATTCCAAGACTAATGATGCGTCTTATATTGCTGATTTATTCTTTAAGGAAGTGGTGAGAATGCATGGGATTCCAAGAACTATTGTCTCGGATAGGGATACTAAATTCCTTAGCCACTTTTGAAGAGTTTTATAGAACAAACTTGGTACTAATATCTTGTTTTCCACAGCTCGTCATCCTCAAACGGACAAACAAACGGAAGTGGTCAATTGAACACTCACCCAACTTTTGCGGACCATAATCAAGAAGAACTTGAAAAATTGGGAAGAGTGATTGCCATACATTTAGTCTGCTTACAATAGGGCTATTCACTCTAGCACTTCTTATTCTCTTTTTGAAATTGTGTATGATTTTAATCCTCTAACCCCTTTAGATTTGGTTCCTTTGCCTATAGGTGAGCGGTTGAACCTCGATGGAGCTAAGAAGGTGGAAATGGTGAAGGCACTCCATGAGAAGGTGAAAGCAACCATTGCAAAACGAAATGAAGAGATCACACATAAGCGCAATCAATGAAGGAAAAATGTGTCATTTGAGCCGGGTGATTGGGTATGGGTGCACCTTCGTAAGGAAAGATTTCCCACACAATGACGGAGCAAACTAGATCCAAAGGAGGATGATCCATTTCAAGTTCTCGCCAAAGTTGGAGATAATGCTTATAAGATAGATTTACCCGGTGAATATCATGTTAGTGCCACTTTTAATGTTAGTGACCTATCTCCCTTTGATGTAGATGATGGCAATGATTCGGAGACGAATCCTTTTCAAGGAGGGGGAGATGATGAGACTCCGCTTCATCATAGAGGTCAAGATCAAAGAGGGGGAGGTGTGACCTTGCAAGGACAAGGACCATTGACAAGAGCTAGGTCCAAGAAGCTCCAAGATGTTTTTCAATTACTCATAAAACCATGCTTGAGGATGGAAGATGGTTGGAAAGTTGAGGAAGCTAGCCAAGAGTTCATTTTGATGACTATCCAAGAAGGACCCCAACAAGAACTCAAGCCAGTAATAAAGGCGGATGAAACTTGACCAAAGGAGGCCTTCCAGCAGACAGCCGGCGTCGACCCCAAGCAGCCAAACCGGTGCTGGCTTCAACCTGCCCAACAACGGTTTTATTCTGGCGCACGACCGACCGAAGACAGAATCTAACCGACGCTGGTTAGGGTCCTCAAGCTAGCACCGGCTCCATCTTGGGCAGCCGTCGCCCTATGTTTTTTATATTTTCTCCGATTTTCTTTAATTTTTAAGTATTTGTAAAGATTTATTATGACCCTAAATTGTAATAGAACCTTAGGGATTACTTAGCTAGGGTTAGGGTAGTATAAATAGAGCCTTTAGTGATTTGACAACACAATTCACACACTTTAATTCAAATTTGAGAGAGAATCTTGAGAGACCCTAGCCTCCTTGTTTAAGACTAAACTTAAGGGTTAGTCCTCCTTATGAATGAGTCTATAAATCTTTTGGATTATCCAATGTGGTTTCTTTGAATGGGTCTTAGTTGCTTTGTTCTTCTAAGGTTTGTTTGAATTTTATTACTTGGGTGCCTATTTTCTCTATTCTATTTGTTCTTGTTTGCCTTTGTTGCTTCAAGGATATTGGGGTGAGATTGTAATAGAACTTTCTACAATTCTTGAGGGTCTTTGAAGCTTAGTTCTTCAAGGGTTTGATAGAGGGTAGGTTGTTATTTCATTTTCTCCTTTTGTCTCAAGAAAAATCTCTATTTTTGGTCCCATTGGTTGAGCTGAACACATAACCAAGTAAATCACTCACAACACCAAGAAAAAACCCACACAAGGTCATATCAATTTCCTTTTCCATTTCCTTCCTTCTCAATTTTCTACAATTGAAATATCAAGGAAAAAGAGAATCCCCATTCGGGACTAATCCAAAAACAGTTGTATTCGGGGTTACTAGTTTAATTCTGTATTGCTTTACTAATGATTGTGTGCAGAGAATTTCTTCTACGGGTCTTGACTTAACGAGACAAGCCTACAACTTGCACTGTTGGGTGCTTCTATTTGGTTTACTTTCTATTACCCCTTTAACATCTCTATTGTATTCAGATTCTGCAACTCAAATCATTTTCATGCTCTTTACAGTGATTGCAGTTTGTAATTTGATGTCTTGGATCTATCAAAGAATCAGGGCAAAGATAAGAGACGCACATTTTCTGGTTCTGTGGTTCTTTATCAATCCATTAAGGCAAATCATGATATGCAGGGTGGCGAGTCACAGACAGCAGATTCTTCTATTAGGCTGTAACAAAACAAAAAATTCTTCCAAAAATGATGTTTTTCCTCGTTCATTAGGTATGTAATGGATGCCATCAGTCGCCAAATGAAGATTCTATTGATTAAACATCAGCTACAGTAAGAAATAGAGGAATAGAGTCCCCTTATATCTTAATTATATTATGTTGATTCTATACTGTAAAATAGTACTTAATAAAGTTCCACAACAACTTCCCAAGAATTTCTGACCAAGATAACAAAGGCATGTTGCCACTGAAAGTGGTATGGTATGCAATAATTTATCCTTTTGTTCCAATAACTGGAGATTTGATCACCAGCTATCAGTCTCCCTGAAAGTGGCAGTGACCATCTTAAACTGCTTGCGCCAATCTTTGCCATGGTTATGCAAATTCCTATTTGTTTCTCTTTTGGCATTGGGAAAGAGACCCTTCTCTGGATTTATCTGAATACCCAGACGCAAAATCGTGAGGACTCTTAGCCATAAATAGTTAAACAACTTCAATTCTGGATAGTTTCGCATTGACTAATGCTATCTTTTGCTTTTGAATTCTTTATTTTAATTATAGAGCATTTATGAGTCGTTGCGAAGAATATAAAGGCATCAAACTAGTTGAGCACAATCACTTCATCTACACAAGAAATAAGTTTAGATGTGAATTTAAGAGGCTCAATGCATCAAACTATAGCGTTCCCATGAATCTGCAAAACTAAGCCATTCAATCCAGTAGAGAGAAATGCTATATGGTCAAGGAAGAGTGCAGGAGGACTTTCTGTTTAAAGGTTTGCCTCTTTAATACAAGGAGTACAAGAAAAATGGAGAATGGGGTATAGAAAAAGATTGCTATTGATAGAAGCATTTCTCATTGTTCGTCCATTGAGTGTGATCAACTAGAGAACATGTTAACTGGGAACAAAAAAAATCAGGAGAGAGTTCCAAATCTTTAAAAGAAGATTTCAATTCTACACTAAACAAGTAAGCACATGATTGGACTGTAAGTCAAAATGGGATAAAATAAATAATTCAATATCTCAAATAAACAATCTGATCATAAGTTTAGAAGAAGTTAGCACCAAGTAGGCGATAATAGTGTAGTTACTAAATGCGCCCCTCATTAGCAAGAAAACCTACTTTTATTTACATTCTAGCACTTTAATGTCTTAAAGGAGGAAAAGAAAAAAAAAATCCGACCACAACTCTCATATCAAAAGAAAAATGCAATTTAAATCAGACAAGCTTTAACCAGTAGGAAGAATTATAAAAGGATTACTGGAGTAAGACTTCTTCCTCGTTGTATAAATTCAATCTCAGATAGAAGAATGCAAATTGTTAAATCCCATCAACAGAATCTCGCATCCACGGTAAAACAGACGAGAAAAAGGAAAATAAAAGAACAAAAATTTTGTGGCTTACCTTGAGGACGAAGATGCCTTATAGTAACTCCTACACGCAATTTGTAACATCAATTACATTTAACATACCAACATTTTAACTGTCATCTTTCCTATTGATCCTAATGTGCTTATAAGAGTTCTCAAGTCAGCATCACCAGTTATCAGAACCCAATCATCATCTTCATCCAGGTACTTATGTTAGTGTTGTAGCCTAGAGGCAATTACTTGTATATTGTATATGACATATTTTATTTTAATAAAATGTATTATTTATCTTACAGTTTCTTTTGTTTACTTTAAGTAATATAACTATTCGATAAAATCCCTAGTACAATACTGTGTTAAGGAAATCATGATAGAGATTATGGTATGAGATTCTTATTACACTGGATAGTGTTGGTACTTAAATAGTCCCTAGTCATAGTATTAATGAGACATGACATCATTAATGCGTTAAAACTAGCATGTGTTAGACTTCTTAATTTGATCAGGCGGTGGTTCTCATAACCGTGAGTATTGAGATACTCAAAATTAACACATGGATACTTGTTAATGGAACAAGTTCATTAGATGACCTAACTTTGAGATAATCACATGGATAACTATTTAGTGCCAGTGATATAATCTCAATATAGTAAACGTGCAAGTATCCTTAGACTTGAAATCTCCAAGGTACTTTGTTTGCTGAGTTTTGTACTTTGATTCCAATCTCCGGAGCTCGTTCGAGGGCCGCCTATGGGATGAATATTGAGTACATTGTGAGGTAAATGAAAGCAGTTGAGAAGGTCAATTAAGGATTCACCACTCTTAATAGTAGAGACGAATATCTCACTTGTAGGAATTACTACTCGAAAAGTCCTTGGCCAAGGCAATTGTGTATTGGAAATAGTTCCAATTGATACACATCTAGAGTAGTGGGTTCTTGGTACAAGTACTATTGTATTTGGTGCCAGAATTAATTTTGGAGGGAGTTGGCACTAATTCCGTACTCCAAATCGAATGAGATATTGTATGGTGAAAGGAGTTAATTGCACTGAAATTTGTTATTGAAGGGTTCATGTCAAGCCACTTGACTTCCGAACTCTTGGGTGGTCATGATGTGTTGCTAGATACCGCTCATGATTTGGGAATATGGGTTTATTAATTGATGAATTAATAAACCAATCCTGATTAAAATTAATAGGATTAATTCTAATTAATTATGAATTATTAATCTAAAAAACGTTTGGATTAATTCATGTTCACTATCAATTGATTGGGAAACCTAATAGGTCACACACAATAGAGGATTATATACTCAAGATATTTTTTGATAATATAGTAGGGTTAATTGAGAGAAAGAGAAGTTGTTGTGGATAAATTATAATTAGTTATAATTTATGGTCCAAATTGTAATTGTGAGAACTTGATGTTTCCAATTACAATTAGGGAATTCAAATAGGATTAGAATTCTTAATTTTGGGAGGGGCAATTTCGTGTAATACATAGTAGATGTAACACACGAAAACCCTAGCTTATGAACACACGAAACAACAGCTTCTTCTTCCCTCTTATTTTCTCGTTTTACTGAAAACGAAAACAGCCCTAGCCGCCATCGTTTTCTACTAGCACAGGAAATTTTGGTGCTTGAGTATTCTTCTGTGTGGATAACTATTAAAGATAATCACACACTGTGATTATAGTGGTTAGACGTCCAACTCTCATGGAGTTTGCATAAGAGGATTGCTAGATCGCACCTCGACTTGAAAAAGATGAATTTTGCTCTTCGGACGATCACCCAAAGGTAAAAGTTGTTACCTTTATTATCATTTTGACTTGTTTTCCATACATAGGTGAGTCTTGGGATGGTATCTCGTTTTATTTTCCGCTACGCCGTATAAGATACAAGCCTGAGATACCCAATAGTGGTATCAGAGCCATGCTATGTGTGGTCTACATACATTGTTTTAGCATGAAAAACTGTTTTCATGTATTTGTATTTGTCTTTGTTCACTGTGAAAATCGTTTTCACTTGAGTCGAAATCGTTTCGAGCTTTGTGGGTTGGGTCCGTAGCACAATATGATTGTGCAAAAGTTATAGCTTATTTCAAAAGGTGCTTTTTTTATGTGCTGAAAATTTTCTGTAGAAAAACGTTTTCTTAAACATGGTAGTTGCCCTCCGTTTCATCTTGTGAATTTGATTTTCTATTTTGTTTTGTCTAAACTAACAAATTAATTGTTGTTTTGAGCTTCAAAACAGAAAATTTTGTTAAGAATTGTTCTTACTAAAATTCTGCAGAAGATTAGAGTACCAAAAATTGTTTCTGGAAATTTTCAAAAATCGCCACCATTGTTCCAGACCACAACCGGCGCCAGCTCCGGCCTCCAAGCCAGCGCCGGTTGCATGCTATCTCACAAACATCCAGAAATCATTTTTGGAAAAATTTTCCTAAAAAATTAGAATACAAGTGGTGCTGGCTCTGACCTTCAAACTGGTGCCGGTTCGACTCTATTTTATTAAAAAAATAATAATAAAAAAAAACAAAGGGGCGCTGCCCCCTTAACCCCCGCCCGCTAACCGGCTAGTGGGATCGCCATTTTCATTGTCGGAGACGGGACCCAAAAACATTTTCTCAAAATTAGTTTTGAGACAAATAATTTTATTTTTCAAAATAGTGATTTTGAAATTTTAAAATTAATGTATTTTTCTAAAATATTGATTTTAGAATTTGTTTTATTTTTCTAAAATAGTGATTTTGGAATAATAAAAGGTATATTTTTATTTTGTTTAAACAAAGTCAATGGCATGGTAGATGGTTATGGACTAAAACCAATTATATCTGTTCATGCATTTTACAGTTTTGGTTTTTATGAAATAGGGCAAGTGTGTCCTACCTTCTCTAGAATTCTTGTATAATTCTCTTCTCACTTAACTCCCCTCGAATGTAACTCGAGGTTTTCTCTCTTTAAGAAATTATGTAATTAGTTTACATAGGTTAGATAGGAGTAGAATTATTTTTAATTTTGGAGATGGTAACAAAAACAAGGCGAGAAGGTAAGACCTTCTATTTAAATCATGCATGAACACGTACGGTTAACTATGTTAATTTCTTTTATAGCTCAAAGAAATTAATTTAGGAAAAGTCCATAACCATACCACGTAATCGCTTTGTTACCATGATTATCAATAATGTGATTTATTGATTTTTATCCATGTCATTCAAAGAAATCACTAAAAGGAACAAATCCCTCAATTAATATTAAACCTAATTCCTTCAGTTAATATAGTAAGAACGAAAGTCCTTTTTCGAGACTAGGTTGTTGGAAAAACCTAAGCCTACTTGACATCGGACATGTTCAAGCTATGGAATTGAATTCCTTTGGAATTAAATTCCGGATTAATGAGTCGGGTTTAACTAAATTCTTTATCCCGGTTAGGCAAATTCAAGCATAAAGAAATTTAGAGGAAAAGTTGGGGTAGCCCAAAAGGCTTTAAGATTAAAAGTTGTTAATCACCCAATGATTTGGTAGTTACATAAGATGTAATTGGTATTGGATATCTACCAATGAACTTAAGGGTAGCTTGTTGGGCAAATCCAAGGTTATTCTTGAGGAATTTGGATATCGGTCTACTAGAAAAGCTTCCAACGGGCTTTCCTGAATCAGTAGTGGGGGCTATTGGTTTGAGTAAAATAGTGGAGTAAAAATACGTTTAATTAAAGTCCTAATTATTTACATATCATGTGCATATACAAGTAGCTAATGCTCTCCATCTTTACATTTAGGTCACTTGTATCATGTCAACAAACCTAAACTTACGTAGCATCTTGGAAACTAACAAGTTAACTGAATCAAACTATCTCGACTGGTATAGAAATTTGAGAATTGTTCTCAAATCGGAAAAGTTGTTCTACGTGCTAGATGCTCCTATTCCACCACCACCAGCTCAAGATGCTCATGCTGATGAGCATGCTGTCCACAAGAGGCACAAAGAGGATAGTGATACAGCATCATGTATTATGCTGGCATCCTTGACTCCCGAGTTGCAAAAACAGCACGAACATATGGATGCTCAATCGATTATACTACATCTTCGAGAGTTGTTTGATGCCCGAGCTAGAACTGAGAGATATGAGATCTCGAAGTAACTATTTTGTTGCAAAATGGCAGAGGGTTCTTCTGTGGCCACTCATGGGCTAAAGATGCTGCACTTAATAGAGAAGCTTGGATCTCTCGGGTTTGTAATGGATCATGACTTAAGTGTTGACTTAATTCTACAATCTCTGCCTAATAGTTTCTCACAATTTGTGATTAACTATCAGATGAACAAGATTGAATCCACCATTCCTAAGTTGATCAATTTTCTCAAAACTACGAAGCCCTTCATGAAGAAGGATTCCAATGCAGTTTTAATGGTAGAATCTTCCTCTTCTAAGAAGAAAGTTCAAAAGAAGAAGAAGAAGACTCCCATGAAGCCTAAAGGTGGTGTAAACAAGAAGGACGCAGCTACCAAGGGTCCATGCCATCATTGTGGGAAGATGGGCCACTGGAGACGCAACTGTAAAACCTACTTGGAGACCATTAAGGACAAGAAGTAGAAGGAGAAGCTTACAAACACTTCTACTTCTACTCCGAGTATGTTTATGATTAAGATAAATACTGCCTCTAGAAATGAGATATGGGTATTAGATACTGGATGTGGATCTCATTTGTGGAATAACTTGCAGGGACTAAAGAGTAGTAGAAGGCTAGAGAAAGGCGATGTGGACCTACGTACTACAAATGGGGCAAAGATTGCTGCACTTGCTGTGGGGACATACGAGCTCAACCTGCCTTCGGGATTAATTCTAGAACTGAAAAACTATTATTATGTACTAGTTTTAATGAAAAATATTATATCAGTTGCGTGTTTAGACTTATGTGGATTTCATTTAATATTTAAGAATAAATGTTGTTCTTTTTCTTTGAATGATATTCACTATGGTTCAGCAACTTTGGTTAATGGTTTATATGTTCTAGACTTGGATAATCCAATTCTCAATATAAACAATAAGAAACCTAAAATAGATAACTCTAACACCTCTTACTTATGGCGTTGTCGTTTGGGCCATGTAAACGAAAATCGTGTTTCAAAGTTACACAAGTTTGGTGACTTAGGGTCATTTGATTATGAATCATATGGCATATGCGAGTCTTGTTTACTAGGTAAAATGACTAAAACTCATTTTCTAGGAAAAGGAGAATGGGCCAAGGAGTTATTAGAACTTATACATTTTGATGTATGTGGCCTAATGTCAATACAAGCAAGAGGAGGTTATAACTATTTCTAACATTTATTGATGATTCCTAATGATACGGATATTTGTATTTAATGAAATATAAATCTGAGACCTTTGAAAGGTTCAAAGACTTCAAGAATGAAATAGAGAAACAACTTGGCAAAAGTATTAAGACTCTAAGATCTGATCGAGCAGGAGAATACTTAAGCTAAGAATTTTTTAGTTATCTTTGAGAAATGAGATATTATCTCAATGGACTCCACCACATACACCTCAACATAACGGTGTATCTGAGAGAAGGAATCGAACCCTTCTAGACATGGTACGGACCATGATGGCTTCTGCAGACCTACCAAAATCGTTTTGGAGGTATGCACTAGAAACTTCTGTTTATATACTAAATAGAGTTCTGACAAAATCGGTTGATACTATCCCATTTGAGATGTTCTTTGGCAAGAAACTAAAGTTATCTCACTTGCGAGTATGGGGTTGTCCTACCTTTGTTAAAAGACCACAGTTAGACAAACTTGATACTAAGTCTGACAAGTGTTTTTTTATGGGATATCCGAAAAAATCTTTTGGATATTACTTTTACCTACCATCCGAAAACAACTTATTTGTTTCGAAGCATGCCATCTTCTTAGAGAAGGAGCACATGCTTAAAAGGGACAGTGGGAGTAAGATTAAACTTAGTAAAGTTCATGAAGATCAAACAAATGAGGATCAACCGTCTAACCCCACATCTATTGAGAGAATAGATGAACCTTTTAATACATAAGAGCCTCGTAGATCTAGTAGGATACGTATGGCACCTGAGAGATATGGATTTCTCATTAGTGACTACAATGACGTATTGCTAATAGATAAAGATGAGCCTACTACCTACAAGAATGTTCTGAATAGTTCTGAATCTGACAAATGGTTTGATGCCATAAAGTCAGAGATGGATTCCATGTACGACAACCAAGTATGGACTTTGGTTGATCCATCCAAAGGAATAAACCTATTGGGTGCAAGTGGGTTTTCAAGAAGAAAACGGACATGGATGGTAACTTAGTTACCTATAAAGCACGACTAATGGTGAAGGGTTATCGTCAACAATATGGTATTGACTATGATGAAACCTTCTCGCCAGTAGCCATGTGGAAATCCATCAGGATACTCCTAGCCATTGCTGCTCATCAAGATTATAAGATTTGGCAAATAGATGTGAAAACAGCTTTTCTAAATGAAAATCTGACTGAGGAAGTGTATATGACACAACCTGATAATTTCGCATCCAATGATAGCACAAAGGTGTGCAAGCTGCAAAGGTCCATTTATGGACTTAAGCAGACTTCTAGGAGTCCTTTTTGATGAAACAATCAAAAAGTTTAGTTTCATTCAAAACATGGATGAGCCTTGTGTATACAAGAAGGTTAGTGGGAGTGCAATCGTTTTCTTATTACTTTATGTATATGACATATTGTTAATAGGAAACGATATACCTGTCTTGTAAACGGTTAAAATTTGGTTGTCCAAACAATTCTCCACGAAAGACCTTGGAGAAGCAACCTATATTTTTGGAATAAGGATCTATAGAGATAGATTCAAAAGGTTGTTAGGTCTTTCGCAGTCTACATACATAGATAAAGTGCTAAATGAGGGAACGTGAAAACAGGGGAGCATGCTGTACGTTAAAAAAATTTCATAGAGAAAAATAAACCGAGCCATAAAGGCTATGCGGAAGCGTGAAGATCATACATTTGCGATCCTTAACCCTTCTAGGTTGAGTAAGAACGGATTGAACGACTGGAACCGCCTCGCTTTGTCCACTTGAAGAAGCTTCCGGTTGAACACCCGCTAGCCTTCTACTCCGCCTTGTTTGCATGAACGCCTAGCTTTTCAGCTTTCGGAATATTCCTCAGCCTAACCTCTAGTCGGTGAACACTATGGTGAAGAAGAACAGTCTCAAATCTCCTTGGTTCTTTTACTATTGGTTAGCCAAGTCCAAGGAGAAATCACAGAGGAGGAAGACGTGAGACAGAGAGCAGAGAGAGACGTGAGAGAGCTCTGTACGTGAGTCTCTGTGTGTAGGGAAAAATTAGGGGTTTTCTTTTTCCAAAGAGTTGTTTATATGTTAGCCTAAACTAGGTCTCTCAATATCTGATAAACATATCCCCGAGATTTCAAAACACCCGGATGTTATCCTGAGAATCAGTTTGGCCTAACCCTAAACTCCCCTTGACCGTATCTGGAAAAAACCCTAAGGACCAAGCTATTGAGTCAGAAAAATATTTATTATTTTCCTTGGACCCAAAAGGCCCAAAATAATAAACATTAATTATTTATTTCCTGGGCTTATATAAACAACCCAATAAATAATTAAAAAGCACAAATGAACCATAATAATTAATCTTTAATTTATTTTTTGGGCCTATATAAATAACCCAATAAATAATTTAAACATTAATTATTTCCCCTAGTTTAAGCCCAGGTTAATTTCTTAATTATTCATACTGGACCTAGGCCCTGAATAATTAATTAACCAATTAAACTAGATAATTAATTTCTCTCAACTCCTATTTTATTTATTTATTTATTTTATTTCAGTCCAATAATAAATTAGACTTCCTAAATAAAATAAAATAAAATAAAATCCACTTCATATGAGACCAATTCCTCAACCCAAAATTAGTTAGGACTTACGGGCTATTCCGAGGATAAAAAAGACACATCGCATTGGCTGCTAAAATGACTAAAATACCCCTGCTATATAAATAGCTTTATCTTGCATTTTAAATATTTTCTAATATCACCATAAGGAAATATTGACCCCAAGGATAATGCTGCATTCGCAAAGTCTCCGACCTACAGGTGAAATGACTAAAATACCCCTCTACACATCGCCGTACATTTAGAGAGGAAGAAGTGTACTAACACCCCTCTAAATGACATCTATCATCCTTAGGCTTCTAGTCCAATGATCTACGACTTCCTGGAGTGTTTCCGCTTTCCAAGGGAGCTACCCTAAAGCAAACATCCAAGTCATGTTTCCCAGGGCCCTAGATAATTTAGACCATTCGGACAACCACAAGGGGCGATATAGTGCATAAACTATTTTGTATAAGTCTGTTTTAACTAACTAGTCACACATACCCAACATGCAAGTATATTGGCCCTACGATAGAACCTCAACTACAGCAAATCAAAGTATATGCTTCCAGCTTCGCCAGACCACCAACTCATACTCAAGTCGTATAGTACTAGTCCACGCTGTAGCGGTAGTAGTCTAGGTTTTCACCATATAGTATTTTGAGAAACCACTACTACAGGTCCTGTTCTACGTATTCGAAATACGCTTATGTCATGAAGTGAGTGTACTACTCACTGGCTAAAGGTAAGCCATTCCCCATTTGGAATTCATAACATAATAACCTAAACATGATGAGGTTCCCAGTCTCATCAATAGGTTAAGAACAAATGTTTATGTGTTAAATAACCCGTCATCCATACCTTACTGTGAAAGACCACCATTCACATGGATCACTTATTTAAACACAATGGGTCTGTTCCAAACGAAAATCGTGCACAAACAAAAAATAAATTCACAAACAATTTTTGAAAATAAATTCTTTTATTAAAATATTCGATTTTACATCAGAAACTTAGTCTAAGAGGGCATACAATCCGACAATCTCCACTTGCACTCTAAGACTAGGTAAGTCCATAGGTGCCTACCCTTATGGCGTCTAAGTGTCTCTTGAAAACTCTCTCAGCCAAAGGCTTGGTGAATGGATCTGCTAGATTGTTTTCTGAGGTAATATGCTCCACCACGACTTCTCATCTCTGGATGAAATCCCGGATCAGGTGGTACTTTCTCTCGATGTGTTTCCCCTTCTTGTGGTTCCGAGGCTCCTTAGATTGTGATATTGCTCCAGTGTTGTCGCAATACATCACAATCGGCCTGTCCATATGTGGTACAACTCCAAGTTCTGAAAGGAACTTTCGGAGCTAAACTGCTTCCTTGGACGTTTCCGAAGCTGCCACATACTCAGCTTCCATGGTTGAGTCAGCAATACAAGATTGCTTGATACTCCTCCATGAAATTGCTCCTCCAGACAAGGTGAAGACATATCCACTAGTGGATTTTCTCTTATCCTTATCCGCCTGGAAGTTTGAGTTTGTGTATTCTGTAGGAACCAAATCATCAGCCCTGTAAACCAGCATATAATCTATCGTTCCCTTGAGGTACTTGAGAATATGCTTTACAGCTTGCCAATGAACCTCCCCTGGGTTTGACTGATATCTGCTAACTAAGCCCACGACAAAGCAGTTATCTGGCCTAGTACATAGCATGGCGTACATGAGACTTTCCACAGCCGAAGCGTAGGAAATCCTACTCATTCCGTCCTTTTCTTCTTGAGACTTAGGACAGTCCTTCGAAGAAAATGACAACCCATGTCTGCAAGGGATTAGAGCTCCCTTGCATGAGTCCATGTTGTACTTGGCCAGTATCTTATCAATGTATGTCGCTTGGGATAATCCTAACATTCTCTGCTTCCTATTTCTAAGAAGCCTAATCCCGAGAATGTAGCTGGCTTCTCCCAAGTCCTTCATACTGAATTGACTAGACAGCCAAACCTTTGTAGTTGACAATGTCCCTACATCATTTGAACTTCAGTAGAATGTCATCCACATACAGGACAAGAAAAACCACATTAATGCCTTCAAGTTTCCTGTACACGCATGGTTCATCTTCGTTTTGAATAAAACCATAAGACTTTACAGTCTCATCAAAACGAATGTTCCATACTCTTGATGCCTGCTTAAATCCATAAATGGACTTCTTAAGCTTGCAAACCATGTGTTCCTGGCCTTTAGCAATGAAGCCTTTCAGTTGGGACATATAGATGTCTTCGCTAAGATGGCCATTCAAGAATGCCGTCTTGACATCCATTTGCCATATCTCGTAGTCATAGTGACATGCGATGGCAAGGAGGATGCGGATGGATTTAAGCATGGCTACCGGGGAAAAAGTTTCCTTATAGTCGATATCCTCTTTCTGAGTATACCCTTTCGCCACAAGCCTAGCTTTGAAGGTTTTCACCTTCCCATCCGCTCCTCTCTTTCTCTTGTACACCCACTTGTACCCAATGGGTTTTATCTCTTCAGGTGAAGTTGCAAGATCCCAAACCTGATTGAGGTACATAGACTCAATCTCGGCTTTCATTGCTTCATGCCACAGATTTGCATCGGCATCAGCAATTGCCTCCTCGTATCTAGTGGGGTCTTGTTCCTGATGGTCGTAGACCAGCTCAAAGGCTTCTCCAGTCCATCTATCCGGAACCCTAGACACTCTCCCACTACAACGAGGCTCCATTTGCATAGGCTCTTGAGGCTGTGCCTCTTCTTATTTCAGAATTGGGTCAGAAGAAGTTGATTCCGTAGATAACTTCTCCTGAAGTTCCAACCTCGTTGAACCTTTAGTGGAAGTACTTTGATCATCTTCCAAGTATCTAGCATTGGTACTGACTAGTACCTTCTGCTCTTTAGGATGATAAAAGTAGCCTCTTTTTGTCCCTTTTGGATACCCAACAAAATAGCATAATTCTGATCTTGGTTCCAACTTGTCTCCCTTGATCAGTACGTAAGCTGGACATCCCCAAATTCTGAGATAATTCAGACTTGGCTTACGCCCAGTCCACATCTCATAGGGAGTCCTAGGTACTGACTTGAAAGGCACCAAGTTCAGAATATATGCCGCTGTTTCCAGGGCATATCCCCAAAAGGACACTGGGAGAGTAGCATGAGACATCATTCTTCGGACCATTTCCATCAACGTCCTGTTCCTTCTCTCAGCTACTCCGTTCTACTGGGGTGTGCCCGGCGCAGAGAGCTGGGATACTATCCCATGATGTACCATGTAGTCCTTGAATTCACCTAGGAGGTACTCTCCACCACGATCCGATCGTAAGGTTTTGATTAATTTACCTGTCCAACACTCCACTTCAACCTTAAACTCTTTGAACTTGTCAAAAGAGTCAGACTTGCGTCTCATCAGGTAAATGTAACCATACCTCGTACAATTATCCGTGAATGTGATGAAGTACTCAAAACCTCCCCTAGCCATATATCAGTGTGAACAAGACTCAACACCTCATTGGCTCTATCCGCCTTTGGTGTAAATGACCTTTTGGTCATTTTTCCCATCAGGCAGGATTCACACTGAGGCCAACTTTCCAATCTCAATGAGCCCAAAGGCCCATCATGGATTAGCCTCTGAATCCTGGTTGAGTTAATATGACCCAACCTTAGATGCCAAAGGTATGAATCATTGATATTGGTCTTTCTCTTCTTAGTTAAAGGCTCAGATTGAGCGTTATTTGATTATTTGTTAATAGGGTTTAAAAAGAACAAATTTTCATACATGTGCCCAGTACATAAAATTTCTCCATCTCTACTGATAGAAATACCATAATGGAAAGATACAGAATATCCTTGATTAATAAGTTTTGCAACTGAAATCAAATTCTGACGAAAAACAGATACATATAAAATGTCTTTTAAAACCACTATCTTATTACTCATGTTCAGTTAAACTCATGTTCAACTTATTCATATTATAGTTTAACTTGAACTGAGTGAAAGAGCCCGGTAGAGATTCGAGAACCATATCCACTTGGCTCTCGGGGTCAATGACAGCCCTAAGATTTTCGCCTCCTCGAAAGCAGCAATCATCTTGAGCATATGCTCTCGGACTGATGCTCCCTCAGCCATCTTAGTGTTTATAATAGTTCGAAGAGCCTCCTGCCTTGCGGGCCGGCTCTTATCCGCGAACATAATTGCCAATGATTGACTTATGTCATATGCAGAAGCCATGTGCTCGTGTTTTGACTGGAGCACATTAGACATGGAAGCTAACATATAGCAATGTGCCATTTCGTCAGCTTTCTTCCACGCCTTTTCAGCCTCTCGCTCTTCAGCGGTGGAACCTTCCCCAATAATAGGGCAAGTTTTGTAACTGACATACTTATACTCCTCAGCTGTGAGTATTATGTCCAGGTTCCTTTTCCAGTCCACATAGTTTGGACCTGTTAGCTTATTCTCCCTAAGAATAACGGCCAATGGACTAAAAGAACCTCCCACCATTTCTGAAAATAGAAAATAAAAGAAAGAATTTAGTTTGTGAAAACAAAATAAAATTTGTGCACTGAAAATAATTTGGCTCTTAAGAAAACTGACATAGCTTCTTGGGAAGATTAACAATTTCCTAAGCTATGTGTATTAACCACCACAAATTAATTTCCCTTCTAGGTAATGGTCTAGAGAATAACTCCATTGTGGGATGGTCGTTTCCTCTCATTTCCTATGGACATACCTCGCACTATAACATCCAACGTGGGTTGGCCGATCATAGTACGTGCCCCGGGTTATTAATTACATCCTTCCATTAGATCTAGATACTTGTGGTATCCCCATCCTATACGGGTTCACTCCCAGGGTGACGCGAGGGGATCACGATCTCTAATGAGGACCGTGATGGAAGCCGTGGGGCCGTTGGAACCCCTCTCCCACTTAGTCTTTTAAAATAAAGGTTTTCTGGAAAATATCCTTTTGAAATTTCCATTAAATTTTTCCTTAACTCAAAAATAAAATATCTAAGTCCAATAAAATCTCTATGTCAAGGTTTATATCCTTTGAGAGATTTTCTCCATGGACTAATTTTATTTAAGTTAAAACTTAATGATTTCAAAAATATTCCAATTAAAACTTTCTAGAGACTTTGGTCTCAAGTTTATTTGACAAAATTATTTTTCTAATCCAAACAAAACAAAAATGGCTCTCCATTTTAATTTACAAAAATATCTAAATCCAATATATTTTCTATGTCAAGGATTAAATCATTTGAGAAAATATTTAAGGATTAATTTTTGTACCAATTAAAATAACTATTTAATTTTTGAAGAAAAATATTTTTCCTTGTCAAAAAAAAGTTCCCAAAGACTTTGGTCTTTGAGAAAAAGCACACATAGGTACATAAAAAGATAGCATGCTCGAAAACAGTAAACGTTTTCATGCTTTTCTATTTTTTTAAACCTAAATGCCCAAATAATAGAATTAAACACATTAATTAATTAATTAATTAATGATCTTGTTTAATCCTAAAATCCCTTACTAATATTTTTCATGCAAATATATTCCAAGAATATAAATATTGCAAAAATATTAACTTCGCCTGGTATGAGACTCAAAACGAAAAAGGAAAAAAATAAAAAAAAAATTTTGACTGGCGGTCTACTGCACCAGCCGCACCGGATCCGGTCCCATTTAGCCTGTGGTCCACCGCGGCCGCTGTGCACCGCGCGCACCAGATCAGACACTGCCTCAACCCACCAAACCGCTCCGCTCTGTGACCAGCACCGAATCCGCCCGCCTTGCTCCGCCCGCGCGTGTGTCTCGCATGCGGCTCCGACAACCCGCGCATGACCCGAATTCAACCCGCGCAAATTGCATTTCAATTCTGCAATTTCATCGGCTCAATTTGCTACAGTAGCGGCTCAGAAGACGCGGCTCGTGAAACAGAAACAGTGCGGCTCGGCTTAATCGGCTCGGCTCGGCTCACTACAAGAAAACAGAGTATTAGCGAGGGAAATTAGCGAGGGAATTTTCCCTCGCTAAATCTGCGAGGGATTAGAGAGGGACAGACGACAGATTGACTTTCCGTCGCTAATCCCTAGTTGATTAGCGACGAATTAGCGTTAACTATAATCCCTTTCAAATTAGCGATAGACAAAGATATCCCATTCTAATCCGTCGCTAATTTGATAGGCATTAGCGACTGATATTTTATTTTTACTTAATATTCGAGGTAAATTTATAGCTTCGGATTTTCGATGTTACCGAAGTTATTCCCTTGCTAATTTGCGAGGGAATAGAGGTGGAATTATCCGTCGCAAATCCCAGTAGTGATTTGTGACGGATTGGAGTTTATTTAGCAAGGGATATTAAATATCACTCGCTAATCCGTCGCTGATTTTTTCCTTCACTAATCCCTCGCTAATTTCCAAGGGATTTGTGAGGGATTCTCCATTTTGTGAATACTCAAATTTTTTCCTCACGATACTTTTATGTGTGGTAAATTTTTTTATGTAATATCCTTATAAATACTTAATTCTTTATTATTTGTTTAATTATAACCAATGTATTTACATTCAATACATATGTAATTACCATCAGCAAGTTAAGAAGTATAGATTTTGATTAAATGATATGCATACATTATACCTCTGTACAAGCTCGTCATGTGTAGTATATATATAATTAATTTATCACTTTATATGCATATATACTATATATATATATATATATATATATATATTTGATGCATCAATCATATGGTCGATGTATAATTATGCAAATATGAACACACATTTAATTACTATATCTAGTTTACGTGTATGATTGAAGTTCTATATATTACGTTTTATTACATTTGATTATGGTAATAAATACAATTTTGAGATATGAAAACACGCCAATACTAATGTAACTTTTCATATATTAGTAAGCGTAACATGATCGATGTTAATTAAACTTAAACAAATACCATGATGATTATTTAGAATTCTTCACTGGTGAAATATTTCAAACGCTTAATCCGTAGCTAAGTGTCGATAGAAATAAATTTGTTTTCCCAATAGAATATTGAAAAAAGTGAGAAAAATCTTATATCCGTCGCTAATCCGTCGCTATTTAGCGATGGAAGATAACAACGAGGGATTAGAGATGCATTAGCAAGAGATACAAAACCTATAACTGCGAAAATTTTGAGCGGAATCTAAAATTCAAAAATTCCATCGCTAATCCCTTTCTAAATAAACACAATTAGCGAGGGATCAGAAATGGACAAAAAATGTTGAGAATGTCCCTCGCTAATCCGTCGTTGAAATGTCCGTCGCAAATCGCATGCTAATTTGCGAGTGATTAGAGAGGGATTGTATTTATTTATTTTTAAACCGTCGCAAATCCCTCGCTAATAGAGAGGGATTAGCGAGGGAATTTCCGTCGCAAAGGCCGACGACTTTAACACCCCATTATCGTCTTCCCTATCGTGCTCTTCCCCATTTTCTGTCTTCTCCGACTTTACCTTCTCTGTGTTATTCCTTCCTATACCACCGGCGACCTTACCTTCTCACTGCCTTTCCTACCATCGAAAGACCCACTGGACGAGAGCCGCATTTCCCCCACACCATCGAACAATGTCGTGGTCGACTGCTAGCCCGCGCCTCTTGGACGACTGCCGCCGGTGACAGAGGAAGCTGTGGACTTCAGCAAGCTGTGGACTGCATAGGTAACACAACATTATTCAATTATAGATAACCATTATTCTAAAGACCCACCGGGTTTGGACAGTTCAAGTCCCCTAGATTGAGGGATTGAATTACTTGTTCGTCTTTGCTAATCAAGAGACTTGTTTTTAGAACAACTTTATTTCAAAAAAAGGAAATTGCGCTATTGGGCTTCTGATATTTTTTGGGGTAGGATTTACACGATGTAGCTAATTCCTTTAATCAGTGTTTTTGGCATACTACTTTCTAGATTTCAGGAATGATATTGTTGGGGATTGCAGATGTTTAGCTATCAAACTAGATCGGTTTTTGGAATTATCATAGCCTACAGTTCTTTGTGGATGCATTACTTGGCATTCATTGATATTTTATTTTGAGGCACTTAGCTTGAAATTATAATTGCTAAGTTTATTTGGAGCTAAAAGTATGCATGGGATGATTTGTTGGTGATTTCATTACTTTTAATATTGTCTACATAATTTTTTTAAATATTGGAACTTTTTAATATTGTAGGTAATTTATGAAGTAAAAAAGCGATATTCTTCTTGTGATGATTGTGTGGTGAACTTGCTGGGATTGTGGTTTGAAATTGTATTTCTTATATTAGAATTGGCAATTGTGAAGGAGGGAAAGGAGTTGTTCTATAAGTTATCTTTGAAAAAAAAAAATTGAAAATTGTGTTTTGGAGCCTACTTGAAAAAATTATTTTTTGGAAAGGTGTTTATGTTGAGTGATAAAATGTCTAGGACTAAACAAGTGAGCAAATCGAACAAACATAATAGGGCATCTTCAACTGATGACCCTTTCTTAAAACAACCTTCTTTTCACTCCCTAACATTTTCTAATAATGAATGCATAGAGTGGTATTCTGAGAGAGCTGCAAATAAAATCATCATTGATAAAACTATCCAACCTTTTTTAGATCAATCACTTCATATAACAGATAGGTTTAGACAGTTTGGATGGGGACCAATTCCAGAACTAAGGGGTACTTCCTCTCCTATACTTGCAAAAGAATTCTATGCTGAAGGATAAAAAGAAAGGACATCTTAGAAAGTTTGAAACCACAGTGAAAGGACTTTTAATAAAACTGAACAGGCAACAGTTGGAGGTGATCTTAGGAAATAAAAAAAAAATGGTCCATGGATAGAAATTGATCACCATGGTAAAACTATTATTTCTAATATAAATTCGAATTTTCACACTTCTTGTCATGAATTAGGCTTGAACTTTAGAACTTCGAAAAATGGTTCTTTATTTCTTTCTAATAATGATCTTGCTCCTCACTTGAGGGTTATTGTACATCTTCTATGCTCTAATGATCTTGCTCCTCACTTGAGCGTTATTGTATGGTTCAATTATTACCATACTAATTACGTATACAAATTTCTGATAAAATCTATGATGTCATTACACAGATGATGTTCCAAAGCATGAAAAGACATGAATATGTGGTAGTGCATTTGTAATGGCATTTCATGGAATAAAAGCTGGAATAAAATTTCATGGATTGTCCTCCATTATACGTACTCTATTTTGATGTGTCAAAACACTAGCTTCTTGGTTGATCTTTCGAAAAGAAAATGCAAAAAACTATTATGAAATTCAAAGTGTACAAGGATGTGCCATTACTAGCTTAATTTGATTTTCATCTCAGGTGTTCTCTTACAAAATGGTAAAGAGCATTGTTGTAGAAATAATGGAGTATTGTCAAGCTATTAGATACTCTGGCAAAAATTATTTTAGGCTGTTTGGCCTTAGCATTGCTCATGATTTGTAATTTGTACTATAGTAACCATATGTTTCAAAAACTATGTTACACTTATAATTTGTACTATAGTAACCTTATGCTATTGTTACGCACAGGTTAAACCTTTAGTTCTTCATTGATTTGCCCAGACAGACGAGCTTTTCTTAGGTAAGAAAACAATTGGTAGGCATCTTTAGAATCCCGTGAGTGATGGGTTGTGAAACCCCACCTAAAACCAACTCTAGAGTAAGGGGGTCGAGATGCATATCATATTATTTTGCATGAATATATATGTTTTTGAATGATTTTATGTGCTTTAGAGTTGTGGATTATAGGTTAAAATACTCAGTTATGTTTATCGAGTAGGAAGGGTAAAATGGTAATTTTGCTTGAGGTCAAAATAGGAGGAAAGCTTGAGGATTAAATAGGAAGGAAATGTGGGTGAGAAAATAACAACAAGAGTTATTGTGGTTTAGTGGTTAGAGCTTGGTGAATTAATTTCTAAGGTCATGAGTTCAAATCCCATCATTTAAGATAACTAAGTTTGAATTTTTGTTTTCTTGCATTTCATGGAAATAGGAATGTTGTCTTAGGGGAGACATGAAGAGAATGTCCTAATCTTATCCTCATGTCCTAAAAAGAATTCTAGAGAAATTCTTGTCCTTTTTATTACCACTAGCTTGTCCTAACATCTTTATAATTCAAAACCATTAAATCCTTTCTTTTAAATTCCAAAAAAAATTCTGTGATAACTCCTCCACCTTGAATTCGAAAATCAGCTTTGGAGGTTGGGAAGTTGGCCGAAAGTAGAGGAGAAATAGGAAGGGTTTCCAAGAGAAAATCAATCACCATGAAAGAACCTTCAACTCCACCTTCATGTTGTCCATAGCTTAGTAAAGGAAAATCTGGAAATTTTCCAGAATATTTGCACGCCATTTCTTCGAAAATTCAGCCAATAAACCCATTCATTTGCTGCCAAGAAAATGGTCATTTCATGTGGCTTGAAAGCTGGAAAAACTGTGCAATTTTCGGACTGCACAAAAAACTGCACAAACCAGAAAAAATTCTGGGCGGTTTCGCAACCTTCAAACCAGAAAATGAAGCTGTTCTATTCCACCTTCAAGCCAGCAAAACTTCTCTGCTTTTTCCCCATAAAGAGGGCTGAAAAACCTGCCTTAAAGGACCCTTGAACACCACTCAAAACCTCTGCAAAACGGGCTGAAGAATTGCAGAAAACTGCACAGGAAAATTTGCAGCAAACCTTCGAAACATGAGCACCTTGAAACCAGAATTTTTCCAGCTTTGTTCCCTTCAAGCCTTGGCCGAACACCACCCTCCAACCTCTGTAAACTAACCCTTGTTTAGCCATGAACTGAAAACCATTACCCTCTCCACTTACCTTGCACAATTGGACTCCATAATCACACCTCAAATCTCTCCTACAATCACTCCATTCAAACTTCCATTTGAACTTCAAATTTTCCAGAATTTTTCTCCATGAAAACACCCTTGTACTATGCTATACAACCAGAATTTCTCTGCCATTTAAGCTCTGAATTTCATCCAGCCTTAAGCTTTATCAGACCTCATTCATTTCAGCAAAGCAAACCAAACCAGCCGACACCATTGAAGCTCCAAGAAAACCTTCTTCAAACAAACACCATTAACATATCCTATACCTCAAACCACTCCTCAAATCACTCCATGTGAATTTCGAATGATCAGATTTTTCTCTCCCTTTCTAAGCTAAACCGAAACCCCTGAATTCCCTAAACTATTCAGTCTACACTCTCCAGAAATTCGTCCATCATTTTCCCTTAAATTCTCTCCATTTTCACCTAGAACACCAAGAACACCAAGAACACACACTAACCTTCTTCAAACCTAACCCTACTTTAAACACCTCCAATCACTCTCAAATACTCCAAATCACTTCCATTTAATCTCTAAACATCATTTCTATTATTTATAACACAAAACCTCGCAAACAAGAATTTTCGAGCGAATCAAAATTAACTTTTCTTTGAAGGTCTCAAGAACATCAACAAGTTAAGTCAAGAACAACTTTCTTATTCATCTTCTTCCATTCGATTATATCATTCTAATGATCTCTCTCTCTCTCTCTCTCTCTTCTAACCGAAATGGTTGATCAAACATCAACCATGATCGTTTGTTTTGTTGGACCATTCAAGACACTCCATTGCGCGTGGACCTTCTTTTGTCTTCATCAAAGTACTCGACAATCAAGTATTCATTCGTAAATCTCTCTTATTAAATTCTGAAATCATTTCTCTTAGGTGTTGATAGGGAGATAGAATATGATTGGGAGATTGAGTATATGCATGTGGATAAAGGGATTGGGGTTAGGACATGATGATTGTTGTATATGACTAGGATGTATGTGTTTTCCTTTTGAATCAATTTATGTTCTTCATGCTCAATGAATTTTATGGATGTTTGAAGCATGTTAGCGACCATGACACCAAAGGTGATTAGGTTTTTATGTTCTTATTTTTCCATGGAAACCATGATTAATGATTATGCTTAGTAAGATTTTGGCCATGTGATGGTATGAGATAGTTCAAGTGTATGTTCATGAATGGATTAATATATTGTTTGATGATGGAGAAGGTGTTCATGAATCCTTTCTAGCAACAGGAAAATCATGGTGAAAAAGTATTTTCTTGTTAAGGCTAGATTATTTTTATTAACAAATTTTATTACCTTGAATAGAATGCTACTATATTTTTCCCTATAAAATTCGAAACTCTAGGGAGATTTGGAATGGTTTGTTAATTAAAATATTCATATTTTCTTTATCAAATAAATGAGATCTTTCATTAAAAATAATATATATAGTAATAAATCCTTTACAATAAATAAAATATTATTTATATTAAAATCTATTTGTTATTTATTAATTAAAATTTAAAATAATCCATTCATTATTAATTTTATTTATTACTAATTATTTATTATCGATTTAAAAATTAATTAAAGGTTATTTGTAATTAAATATTTATTTTTAATAAAGCTATTTTCAAACCACCATTTATTAGTACTATTTAGGACTTAATATTCAAACCTTAGTTTATTTATTAATAATAACACTCAAGAATTATTATTTGAGTCTATAATTTATTAGCAATTATTTTAGAACCCCTAGTTATTTTAACTTATCAAACTAGACTTATTTTATAAAATTCTTTATCACCTAGCCTTAAAGCTTAGAACATTAGGGTCATGATTGTAATAAGTTGAACTAGGATTATTTGTGTAAGTGAATATAGCTTGAGTGTAACCTTATGTCTTGTATTTACCCCAGGCTGGGTTAGGTCAGCCTTGGAAGACTTTTGAATTTGAGCAAGCAAAGGATCAGGTAAGCTCCTGCATAAAACTTGTTTGTTGTAAAAGGTTAGCATGGCAAGCTAAACGCGAAGTATGTGAATACTGATTTGATAAAGGCAATTAAGGACTGTTTCTTTTCTTGATTCGGTCAAACCAATTATTTGAAAATTTTCAAAGCAGTTTTACTAAAACACTGAACTATTTCTAAAACTGATTTTGGCATGGACTTTAGAAACCCTTAATTGCCATTTTCAAGTAAAGCTATGTTTTACCAATTTTCTCCCAAGTGGGACAATTATCGTTGAGTACTCAATAAGGGTAGGCTAGTAGTACTAGTTTTGAAGAGTAAGAGTGAGTCTTCTGGCAGGAGGCCACCTCCAGAAGATAAAACTCAACTTAGAGAAACGTCAGTACTACTTAGTCATGCCGGTCCGAGCTAGCAATTTTATTTTAGTCAAGTGACTGTGTTTTGCCGGAATGGACACCCGATTGTTGTTTGGGTATAGAGAAGGAGGAGTATCTTGCCCGGTAGGCCGATCACCTACCTTTTGTCAGTCTGCACAAAGTGTCGGCATTCTTACCGGCAGTGTGCACAAAGTATGGCATACTGACCATCCGGTTATGGGGCCCAACGTGTGGTAACCCATAATCATTTCTTTTGAGTGGTTGGTCTTATAAATTATGTATGGCTGGAAAAGCCGAAAACACCACTCTTATTTTTTATTAATGTTTAATGCTTGCCAATATTTCTCTTATAAAGTTTTCACATTTTGCATCCACGAACTGTTTTCACTGAACACTCAAAGCACACACGGACTTATTGAGATTTTTATCTCATGACCTTTTATGCCATGTTTTCAGGTCGATCCTGCTGTGGAGATGAATAGCTAGATTTGTTGCCTATGCTTTGAAGACTTTATGTTATTTTTTTCTTATGTGTTGTTTTGAGAGATGGTAGCGAACAATTTATTTTGGATTTGTTCATGTATTTTTGGGTTGTAATAAGTTCAATTTTAAAGTATTACTTTTATTTTCTTTTGTGTGACCTAGTTATAAAGACCCCTTGTCCTTTGGACGGGCGACATCCCCGGCCCTGTCGGGCCTAGGTAGTGGGGTGTTACAAGTGGTATCTGAGACTAGGTTTAGGCAATCAGTTGATTTTCTGAATTTTTATTCCTTAAGCATTTTGATATAGTTCTAATCCTTGTGTTTTGTTTATAGGATGGTCAAGAGAGTTGCATTGGCTGTCAGAGACTGGCCCGCTGGTTACGGGGATCCACCTGCCCCGTTACCTGTAGCGGATCCACCATCGCCTGATTCAGAGGCAGAGCCTGAGGGAGGTTGGTTTTTGAGTGAAGACGAGATGGAGCATGAGCCACCTATGCTAGATGACCCAGTTGATGGGGTAGAGATGGAGGTTGATGGGGGCGTAGGTGAGTACGATGGGGATGATGAGGGTGAGATTGATGAGCTTGTTAGTGAGGGCGAGGAAAATGAGGAGATGGCTGAGCTGAGTGAAGGGGAGGCAGTTGAGTTTGGGGATGAGAGTGATGTTGGAAGTGAGGAAGAGATAGATGGGATAGAGGAGGAGGATGAGGATGCGATTGAGGCTCCTCGGACCCCAAAGATAGGTGAGTTTGATAGGACTTTTACTTGCTATGACCTTAAGGAGTCTAGTGATGAGGGTTATAGATTGAGGGATGAAGATACCCCGGCAGTAGGGGAACTTAGGCAGGCCGCTATAGGAATGGAAGATAAGGGAAAAAGGAAGCTAGAAGAGAGACCTAAGAGGAGCGGACTTCGATATGGGCTGGGTGTAGATGCTAAGTTAAGGAGAGAGGGATTGTTTGACCTGTTCGACTCGGAGGACGAGAGGCCTGCACCCAAGGGTGCGATTAGATTAGCTTTAGATGAGTTTTATGAGGCAACTATGAGAGCTAAGAAGGGCAATGAGGATGACTTAGGTCAAGCAAATGAGAGTGCGGGTTTTGCGAGGGATTATGTGGGGAAATCCAATAGCTCCGTAGGGTGGCTCGTGGAACCAGCCTCTGACGATCCAGATGCCTCTACTGACTCTAGCGGTGAGTAGAGTGTAGAAGATTTGCAGTATTTGCTCATTCTCTTTCTTTTGGGATTTGCATTCTTTTGTTCATTTATTCTTTTCAAAAAAGCATGTTGCTTGTAGGGTTCGATTGTTTTGCTGAATAAAAGGGTATCGCGTGTGATAACCCTTCTTTATGAAAGTATTATTTTTATGAGAAATATGATTTTATTTATTGCTTGGTTTTCCCCTAAATAATATCATCAAATTTTCTTTCCAAAAAAAAAAAAAAAAACTTGCATCATATTTCTTTTACTTAAACCTGAATGTGAATGCATGCTCAAATGAAATATTTTAAAACTTGCATGCATAAACTCATTATCTGGGCATGATTGAGGATGGCACCCGAGTGCCGTGTAGCCATATCAAGCAGAAGAGTTCCGGAAGAAGAACCTGTGACACTGGGAGTTGAGACGACTCAAATGCCGTCACCCAATCAGGGGGATGAGAATGAGCCAGATTTGGAATTGGGGTCAAAAGAACCTGTTGGAGTGACAGTGGGGCAAGCATTCTGCAAGATGGCCGAGATTCTTCAAACTTTAATTGAACGGAGGAATCCAAAGGGAGAGGACGAAGCTTTGGAGCGGTTTCTAAAATTCCAACCGCCCATTTTCTTAGGAGAAGCCGAGCAGGATCAGAAAGCTGAATAGTGGATAGAGCAGATGGAAGACATCTTTGCTACGCTTTGGTACACTAAGAAGCGAATGGTGAAGTTTGCTACATTCCGAATGAGGGGTCCAGCTCGGGCATAGTGGCAACGGGTTTAAGACGGCTGGGAACTAATTGTCCAAGATTGGACATGGGCCAATTTCGTGGAAGCATTCAAATCCGAATATATCCCTCAGTGGATAGTTGAAAGGCGGGAGGATGAGTTTCAGAATCTAAAGCAGGGAGGTATGACGGTAGCTCAGTGCGTAGCACAGTTCACCCAATTGTCAAAATACTGTAAGAGACTGGTGGACACCAAGTAGAACAGGATAAGGTAGTTTGTTAAGGGGCTAAGGCAGGAGTTAAGAAGGGCATTGGCACCTTCTCCACCAACAACCTACTCGGGGATTGTGAATGCAGCCACCCGAACTGAGAATGAAGACCGCAATCGAATGGCACCAAGACCTTTCTTACTGCTAAGACAACCATCGAGGCCGTTGCAAAAGCAGCAGTCCGTCAAGCGCCTTACCAACCAGCAGTGGCAGAACTGAGGAAAGCAAGCCTGATCAGCACTGGTTGGTCTTGCGGAGGATCTTCCATTATGCCGACACTTGGAAAAAGGGGTCATGTAGAGAACAATTGTTGGTCAAAGGGTGCTGAGCGGGAAAGCTAACATTGTAGTTGGTGCCCTAAGCAGAAAAGTCAGAATGGCCAGGCTAAGAATGCAGGAGGTTCGAGTGGTTCAAGATGTGTTGGATAGAAGGGCGGAAGTGCAAGAGGAGAGAATTAGGCTTAGCAACCTGAAGTTGATACAAGATCTAAGGCAGGACATTATTGAGGCCCAACAAAGTAATGAAGAATTTCAATTTTTCAAGGACAAGGAGCTTAAACGGCAAAGCAGTGAATTCCAACAGAACGGAGCAGGAGTGTTGTACTTTCGAGATCATTTGTGTGTACCCGAGGAGCACCAGTTGAAGGACAGAATTTTAGAAGAGGCGCATAGGAGCAAGTACGCCATTCACCTGGGAGAGGTAAAAATGTATCAGGATCTGAAAAAGGCTTATTGGTGGCCTGGAATAAAGAGGAACATGGTTAAGTATGTCCCGACGTGTCTCACCTGTCAGGAAGTCAAAGTGAAGCACAAAAATGTGGCAGGATTATTGCAACATTGTCAGTACCGGAATAGAAATGGGAAGAGGTGACCATGGACTTCGTTACCGGACTCCCTGTGGCAAGGACCCAAAAGGACGCCATATGGGTAGTGGTGGATCGATTGACTAAGTCGGTGCATTTCATACCCGTGAATGTAAGGGATTCAATGGAAAAGTTGGCTCATACCTATGTGCGGGAAATAGTCAGACTGCATGGAGTGCCTTTAAGTATTGTGTCGGACTGAGACTCGAGATTTACATACCGATTTTGGGGTAAGTTCCAAGAATCAATGGGTTATAGTCTGAAGTTCAGTATGACGGCGCATCTGCAAACCGATGGACAGTCAGAAAAGGGTATTCAGATTAGAGGATATGCTGAGAGCCTGTATATTGGATTTTGGGGATAAGTGGATTGAAACTGTGCCGTATGCCGAGTTATCATACAATAATAGTTATCAAGCTTCGATTGGAATGGCTCCGTATGAAGCTCTATATGGACGAAAGTGTCAAGTACCGCTATACTGGAGTTGGTCAAATGATGGACATATAAGCAAATCGGGAGAAGTCTATGTTCAGGAAATGTCGGACAAGGTCAAGTTAATTAGGGAAAGGTTGAAAGCGGCCCAGAGTCGACAAAAGAGTTATGCAGATAATAGGCGGATAAAGTTAGAATTTTAGGTGGGAGACGGTGTGTTCCTAAAACTGACACCAAATAAGGGAATTCTGAAACATCCGAAAGGGGGAAAGCTGAATCTGAGGTATTTGGGACCGTTCCCAAGAAAAGAGAGAATTGGGCCGGTGGCGTATCGATTGGATCTGCCAGATGGGTTGACGGGAATTCACGACATATTCCATGTATCACAGTTGAAGAAAAACAATGCCGAACCCGGACATGTGTTGAATAACGAGCCATTAGTACTACAACCCGACCTAAGCTATGTGGAGAAACCCGTAAAGATATTGAACCGAAATGTCAAGACTCTCCGGAAAAAGCAGATTCCGATGGTAAAGGTGCAGTGGGAGCATCATGACACGCGAGATGGCACATGGGAAACAAAAGAATGGATAAAGCGAAAGTATCCCGATCTGAGATAGAGGTACGTCTGAATTTCGGGACGAAATTCTCCTAAGGAGGGGAGGATGTAAAACCCCACATAAAGCCAACCCTAGAGTAAGGGGGTCAGGATGCATATCATATTATTTTGCATGAATATATATGTTTTTGAATGATTTTATGTGCTTTAGAGTTGTAGATTATAGGTTAAAATGCTTAGTTATATTTATCGAGTAGGAAGGGTAAAATGATAATTTTGCTTGAGGTCAAAATAGGAGGAAAGCTTGAGGATTAAATAGAAAGGAAATATGGGTGAGAAAATAACAACAAGAGTTATTGTGGTTTAGTGGTTAGAGCTTGGTGAATTAATTTCTAAGGTCATGAGTTCAAATCCCATCATTTAAGCTTTTGTCATGATTATCTTAACTAAGTTTGAATTTTTGTTTTCTTGCATTTCATGGAAATAGGAATGTTGTCTTAGGGGAGACATGAAGAGAATGTCCTAATCTTATCCTCATGTCCTAAAAAGAATTCTAGAGGAATTCTTGTCCTTTTTATTACCACTAGCTTGTCCTAACATCTTTATAATTCAAAACCATTAAATCCTTTCTTTTAAATTCCAAAAAAATTCTGTGATAACTCCTCCACCTTGAATTCGAAAATAAGCTTTGGAGGTTGGGAAGTTGGCCGAAAGTAGGAGGAGAAATAGGAAGGGTTTCCAAGAGAAAATCAATCACCATGAAAGAACCTTCAACTCCACCTTCATGTTGTCCATAGCTTAGTAAAGGAAAATCTGGAAATTTTCCAGAATATTTGCACGCCATTTCTTCGAAAATTCAGCCAATAAACCCATAAACTGCACAAACCAGAAAAAATTCTGGGCGGTTTCGCAACCTTCAAACCAGAAAATGAAGCTGTTCTATTCCACCTTCAAGCCAGCAAAACTTCTATGCTTTTTCCTCATAAAGAGGGCTGAAAAACCTGCCTTAAAGGACCCTTGAACACCTCTCAAAACCTCTGCAAAACGGGCTGAAGAATTGCAGAAAACTGCACAGGAAAATTTGCAGCAAACCTTCGAAACATGAGCACCATGAAATCAGAATTTTTCCAGCTTTGTTCCCTTCAAGCCTTGGCCGAACACCACCCTCCAACCTTTGTAAACTAACCCTTGTTTAGCCATGAACTGAAAACCATTACCCTCTCCACTTACCTTGCACAATTGGACTCCATAATCACACCTCAAATCTCTCCTACAATCACTCCATTCAAACTTCCATTTGAACTTCAAATTTTCCAGAATTTTTCTCCATGAAAATAACCTTGTATTAAGCTATACAACCAGAATTTCTCTGCCATTTAAGCTCTGAATTTCATCCAGCCTTAAGCTTTATCAGACCTCATTCATTTCAGCAAAGCAAACCAAACCAGCCGACACCATTGAAGCTCCAAGAAAACCTTCTTCAAACAAACACCATTAACATATCCTATACCTCAAACCACTCCTCAAATCACTCCATGTGAATTTCGAATGATCAGATTTTTCTCTCCCTTTCTAAGCTAAACCGAAACCCCTGAATTCCCTAAACTATTCAGTCTACACTCTCCAGAAATTCGTCCATCATTTTCCCTTAAATTCTCTCCATTTTCACCTAGAACACCAAGAACACACACCAACCTTCTTCAAGCCTAACCCTACTTTAAACACCTCCAATCACTCTCAAATACTCCAAATCACTTCCATTTAATCTCTAAACATCATTTCTGTTATTTATAACACAAAACCTCGCAAACAAGAATTTTCAAGCGAATCAAAATTAACTTTTCTTTGAAGGTCTCAAGAACATTAACAAGGTAAGTCAAGAACAACTTTCTTATTCATCTTCTTCCATTCGATTATATCAATCTAATGATCTCTCTCTCTCTCTCTCTCTCTCTCTCTCTCTCTCTCTCTCTCTCTAACCGAAATGGTTGATCAAACATCAACCATGATCGTTTGTTTTGTTGGACCATTCAAGACACTCCATCGTGCGTGGACCTTCTTTTGTCTTCATCAAAGTACTCGACAATCAAGTATTCATTCGTAAATCTCTCTTATTAAATTCTGAAATCATGTCTCTTAGGTGTTGATAGGGAGATAGAATATGATTGGGAGATTGAGTATATGCATGTGGATAAAGGGATTGGGGTTAGGACATGATGATTGTTGTATATGACTAGGATGTATGTGTTTTCCTTTTGAATCAATTTATGTTCTTCATGCTCAATGAATTTTATGGATGTTTGAAGCATGTTAGCGACCATGACACCAAAGGTGATTAGGTTTTTATGTTCTTATTTTTCCATGGAAACCATGATTGATGATTATGCTTAGTAGGATTTTGGCCATGTGATGGTATGAGATAGTTCAAGTGTATGTTCATGAATGGATTAATATATTGTTTGATGATGGAGAAGGTGTTCATGAATCATTTCTAGCAACAGGAAAATCATGGTGAAAAAGTATTTTCTTGTTAAGGCTAGATTATTTTTATTAACAAATTTTATTACCTTGAATAGAATGCTACTATATTTTTCCCTATAAAATTCGAAACTTTAGGGAGATTTGGAATGGTTTGTTAATTAAAATATTCATATTTTCTTTATCAAATAAATGAGATCTTTCATTAAAAATAATATATATAGTAATAAATCCTTTACAATAAATAAAATATTATTTATATTAAAATCTATTTGTTATTTATTAATTAAAATTTAAAATAATTCATTCATTATTAATTTTATTTATTACTAATTATTTATTATCGATTTAAAAATTAATTAAAGGTTATTTGTAATTAAATATTTATTTTTAATAAAGCTATTTTCAAACCACCATTTATTAGTACTATTTAGGACTTAATATTCAAACCTTAGTTTATTTATTAATAATAACACTCAAGAATTATTATTTGAGTCTATAATTTATTAGCAATTATTTTAGAACCCCTAGTTATTTTAACTTATCAAACTAGACTTATTTTATAAAATTTTTTATCACCTAGCCTTAAAGCTTAGAACATTAGGGTCATGATTGTAATAAGTTGAACTAGGATTATTTGTGTAAGTGAATATAGCTTGAGTGTAACCTTATGTCTTGTATTTACCCCGAGTCGAGTTAGGTCAGCCTTGGAAGACTTTTGAATTTGAGCAAGCAAAGGATCAGGTAAGCTCCTGCATAAAACTTGTTTGTTGTAAAAGGTTAGCATGGCAAGCTAAACGCGAAGTATGTGAATACTGATTTGGTAAAGGCAATTAAGGACTGTTTCTTTTCTTGATTCGGTCAAACCAATTATTTGAAAATTTTCAAAGCAGTTTTACTAAAACACTGAACTATTTCTAAAACTGATTTTGGCATGGACTTTAGAAACCCTTAATTGCCATTTTCAAGTAAAGCTATGTTTTACCAATTTTCTCCTAAGTGGGACAATTATCATTGAGTACTTAATAAGGGTAGGCTAGTAGTACTAGTTTTGAAGAGCAAGAGTGAGTCTTCTGGCAGGAGGCCACCTCCAGAAGATAAAACTCAACTTAGAAAAACGTCAGTACTACTTAGTCATGCCGGTTCGAGCTAGCAATTTTATTTCAGTCAAGTGACTGTGTTTTGCCGGAATGGACACCCGGTTGTTGTTTGGATATAGAGAATGAGGAGTATCTTGCCCGATAGGCTGATCACCTACCTTTTGTCAGTCTACACAAAGTGTTGGCATTCTGACCGGCAGTGTGCACAAAGTATGGCATACTGACCATCCGGTTATGGGGCCCAACGTGTAGTAACCCATAATCCTTTCTTTTGAGTGGTTGATCTTATAAATTACGTATGGCTGGAAAAGTCGAAAACACCACTCTTGTTTTTGACTAATGTTTAATGCTTGCCAATATTTCTCTTATAAAGTTTTCACATTTTGCATCCACGAACTGTTTTCACTGAACACTCAAAGCACCCACGGACTTACTGAGATTTTTATCTCATGACCTTTTATGCCATGTTTTCAGGTCGATCCTGCTGTGGTGATGAATAGCTAGATTTGTTGCCTATGCTTTGAAGACTTTATGTTATTTTTTTCTTATGTGTTGTTTTGAGAGATGGTAGCGAACAATTTATTTTGGATTTGTTCATGTATTTTTGGGTTGTAATAAGTTCAATTTTAAAGTATTACTTTTATTTTCTTTTGTGTGACCTAGTTATAAGGACCCCTTGTCCTTTAGACGGGGCGACATCCCCGGCCCTGTCGGGCCTAGGTAGTGGGGTGTTACATGGGTGATCATTCCCCGTGAGTGATGGGTGATCACTCCCTATGGGTAATGGGTGATTACCCCTAAATTTAGTATTGTATATTAAATGTTTTGAGGTTATTTGTGTTTTGTGAATTGTTTACAGTGAAGGGAAACTCTGTCAATTTTTTACAATGAATGTTGTGTGAATTGTGGTGGCCTTGTGCCTGGAAAACGTTCAACTTATAGGGGAAACTCTATCAATTTTTTTTGTTAAAAATCACAACATTCCTGATGGGCAAAACAACCATTTTTTCATGCTTAATTTTTCTTAGATTGCTTCCATGCTTTCTTCAATAAAACCTACCATATCTAAGTCTTCCAAAACCTCTTTTCCCCCCTTGGTTCTTGGTAAACCTAGAATGAATTCCATAGAAATGTTTAACCATAGTACATTAAGAGTAGGCAACGGAGTGTATAGACTATGTGGTAATGCTTTGGACTTGGCCTTTCTATAAGTGATGCATGAACTATAATGTTTTTCAACATATCCTTTCATTTTTGGCCAATTAAAATGTTCTTGCAAGATGGCTAAGGTTTTTGAAACTTCAAAATGTCCAATTAATCCTTCACCATGAGCTTCCCTCAATAGCAACTCTCTCAATGATCCCTTAGGTATGCACAATTGACCTTCCCTAAACAAAAACCCATCATGCCTGTAGAACTTATTGAATGCACATTTTTTACAAGTAAGATAGATTTCACTAAACTCTTCATCCTTAGCATACAAATCTTTAAGTAGCTCAAAACCAAGCAATTATGCATCTAAGGAATTTAAAAGCACATACTTGTGATATAATGCAACGGTGACCACATTGTCCTTACCTTTCTTGTATTTCATCACATAAGGAAAAGGTCCTATATACTCCATCCACTTTGGCATGTCTTTTGTCAGTTTTTATTAACCTTTGAGATGCTTCAATGTTTTATGACCAGTATCTATTATGAATTCCCTAGGTAAAAAATAATATTGTCAATGGTGCAATGTTCTCACTAAAGCATATAACTCTTTATCATAAGTGGTGTAATTTAAAGCAGACTCTGACAATTTCTCACTACCAAGCATTTTTTATCCCGAGTGAGTACATTACCTATTCCCACTCCACTACCATCATTTTTAACTTTAAAGGCTTTATCAAAGTTAGGCAAGGATAGTAACGGGGCTTCACTCAATTTTTGTTTCAATGCATTGAAAGCTTCTTCCTATCCCTCTTCCCATCTAAACCCAACATTTTATTTACAAATTGTGTCAATGGAGCTGCAATTGTACTAAAATTCCTGATTAATCTCTTATAAAAATTAGCCTTCCTATAAAAACTTCTTACCTCAGTCATAGTTTTAGGTGTTACCCACTCTTGGATTGTTGTAATCTTTTCTTCATCACTTTCTATCCCTTTAGAACTCACAACAAATCCAAGAAAGGTTTCTTTCCAAATAAAATGAACATTTGTCAAAGTTAGCATACAACCTTGCTCTCCTATGTGTAACAAGAACACATTTAAGATTATGAAAATGATCCTTATATGTCTTGCTATAAATTAAAATGTCATCAACATACACCACAACAAAATTTTCAATGAAATCCCTTAACACATAATGCATTAACCTCATAAATGTATTAGGTATATTTGATAGTCCAAATGGCATTACGAGCCATTCGTATAAACCCTATTTCATTTTAAATACAGTTTTTCATTCATCACCACCCTTAATCCTAATTTGTTGATATCCTGGTTTTAAATCAATCTTGGAAAACACACAAAAACAATGCAATTCATCAAATAAATCATCAAGTCTAGGGATTGGCTAACGATAATTTACCGTTATGTTATTTATAGCCCTGCAATCAACACACATTCTCCATGAACCATCTTTCTTGGGCATCAACATCACTGAAACTACACACGGACTTTTGCTCTCTTGGACATGGCCTTTCTTGAGCAACTCCCCCACCTACTTTTGTAGTTCTTTAGCTTCTTCAGGGTTGCATCTATAAGCTAGCTTGTTTGGAATAACTACACCTGGGATGAAATTAATTTGATGCTCAATCCCACAAATTGGTGGCAATCCTCCTGGTACTTCTTTAGGAAACACGTCCTAGAATTCTTCAACTAACCCTGCAATTTCACATGGAAAAGAAAGAGTAGTTTCCTCAATTGTTAAATAAATGCCTTTGCAAAATAAAAGAAATACAAATTTTTTAAGTTTAATTGCATCTTCTACCTCACTTTCTTTTGCAAAGAAATTTACTCGTTTCTTATCTCTTCTATCTTGCTTTTCTTTCCTCTTTCTTTGGTATTCTCTTGTTTTTGTCTCTCAATTCTCTCATTTCTCTCCTTCTCTGCTCTTTCTTTTCCCTTATTTTTCTCATTCTCTTGTACTCTTTTTTTTTTCTTTTTTTTTCTTTCTCTCTCATAATTTTTTGATCTTTACTCACTTCACTCGGAGTTATTAGAGCCATACATAAAACAAAATTTTCATTCAAGCACATATATAATATATGCTTAATTTCAAGAAATACTTATCCTTAACATGAAAAATATGATCTAAATTATGAGCATGTCACTCCGAGAAAAACACTTGTACGAAAATAATGCTTATTTTAAATAACGGTTTTATTACGCATAGTATTTGTGCGAAGCATTTTATGAGTATTATGATTATGGAATGGAGCCATGCATTAAGTATATAAAACACATACAAATTCATGCATGAAATTTTTTTCGCAAATCATGGCATGAGTTTTTTAAATAATGGCTCCAAATATTATAATTTTGATGAATTATGAGAATTAAATTATTGCTTCTCAAATAATTGTGGTCTTGTGTAGAATACTTTATTTTCTTTGTGGTCTTGTGTAGAATACTTTATTATTCAATAATTTTTTACAATGAATGTTATGTAAATTGTGGTGGCCTTGCGCCTGGAAAACGTTCAACTTATAGGGGAAACTCTGTCAATTTTTTTTTTAAATCACAAATTGAGGTGGCATGCCAAGATATTCTTATTGATTCTTACCTAGTGTAAAACCATATGTTCTTTTCACTGTGAAGTTGGTCTATGCATGATGAGCCACATTTTCTTCTTTCTTTATTTTCTTTTCCTTTCTTTCTTTATCTCCATAATTCGTAGCGAGTAAACTAGGGTCCTCAACCATCACAATCTACCATCGTTCTTCATTCGAATTATACACGTGCTAATAAGCTACATGGTTATGGCCTAAATATAGATGGATGATCGTGGTTGGATGTATAGAAGACACGTACAGGGGATTAAAGGAATTACATCTGAGTTTGAACAAGGGGTCAAGCGATTCATCGCATATTGTTTGTCAACTGGTCTAGCCTCAGTTATAAGGTGTCCGTGTGGAAAGTGTAAAAACAAGGCGTACCTTTCCCCAGATGAAGTGGAGCTGCACTTGTACATATTTGGGTTTGTTGCTAATTACCAAAGATGGACTAGTCATGGTGAGGGTATTAATCCGTCGCCATCTACATCAATAACCGGCACTTGTACGACTGCAGTCGAGTCAAGCTCTAATAATTCGTATCGAGATATGGTGATTGATGCAGTTGGACATCAATTTCCAAGTGGACCTTCATCATCGGAGAATATTGAGGAACCACCAAATCCGGATGCGCAGAAATTTTATGACATGCTGGGAGCTTCAGAAACTCCGCTATGGGATGGATGCAAGAATCACAGTACGTTATTAGTTGTTTCTCGGCTTTTGAATATTAAATCAGAGAACAACGTGTCGGAGAAATACTTTAATCAGATGATGCAATTGATGAATGAGGTATTACCAAGTAGTAATAAGCTCTCGGATGACTTCTATCAAACAAAGAAGTTGGTATCTAGTCTAGGGCTACCTGTTCAGAAGATAGATGTCTGCCCAAATGGATGCATGCTCTACTGGAAGGACGACAGTGCTAGGAGGGACTGCAAATTCTGTGGCCATGCCAGATATCTGATGAAAAGGAAAGTAGGAAAGGACAAACAACAAAAAGACGTTCCTTTCAAGAAAATGTATTACTTCCCATTAACACCCAGACTGCAGAGACTATTTGCATCCTCCACAACAGCGGAGCACATGAGATAGCATGCAGAGAGTCAACCGGAAGAGGACGTTATGAGCCATCCACGCGATGGTGAAGCTTGGAAACACTTCGACCGTAGTCATCCTAAATTTGCAGCTGAAGTTCGTAATGTGAGTCTTGGGTTATGCACAGATGGATTTTCACCATTTGGAATGTCAGGTAAACAATACTCTTGTTGGCCTGTTATTGTTACTCCATATAATTTACCTCCGTCGATGTGCATGAGGGATCCATTTATGTTTTTTACCGTCATTGTCCCGGGCCCCAGGAATCCGAAGCATAAAATTAATGTCTATCTACAACCTTTGGTAGATGAATTAAGGATGATGTGGATTAGTGGAGTCTCTACATATGATATTTCAAAGAAACAGAACTTCTGTCTACGAGCAGCACTTCTTTAGACAATAAACGACTTCCCGGCATATGGGATGCTAAGTGGTTGGAGCACAGCTGATAGATTAGCATGTCCGTATTGCATGGAGCAGACAAAATCATTTCACTTGCAAAATGGAGGTAAACATTTCTGATTTGACTGCCACCGGCGCTTCTTGCCTTTAGATCATCCATACAGGAGAGATGCTAGGTCTTTCAGGAAGGATAAAGGTCGCGAGACAGCACACCTTGTACAGCACACTTCTGGAGATGGTATGTGGGATAGAGTGTACCATTTACCAAAAATAACCGAGACAGCTGTGGAGCTTGGTAGGGATGATGGCAGAGGCATCTACCATAATTGGGCGAAAAGGAGTACCTTTTGGGATTTGCTGTATTGGAGAACACACTTAATCCGTCATGACATAGATGTGATGCACAATGAAAAAAATGTGTTCGATAATGTCTTCAACACAGTCATGAATGTAAAGGGGAAAACAAAGGATAATGTGAAGGTGTGACGTGATCTGTTGGTATATTGTGATAGACCTGAATTACACATGATTGACTTGGGTGACGGGAGGACATTAATGCCAAAGGCTAAATACTCTATTACACCAGAACAAAAGAGACTTCTACTAGAGTGGGTTAGAGATTTGCGACTTCCGGATGGATACGCTTCGAATTTAAGCAGGTGTGTTGATTTGAATGAGCTAAAAATGTCGGGTATGAAAAGCCATGACTGCCATATTTTTATGGAAAGATTGCTTCCAACTGCATTTAAAGAATTACTCCCGGAGTCAATTTGGAACGTTTTAGCAGAAGTCAGTCTCTTTTATCGTGACTTATGTTCGCCTAAACTTTCCACAACCCATATGAAGCAACTGGAAGATAATATTATCATACTCATGTGTAAGTTGGAGAAGATCTTCCCACCCAACTTCTTTGACGTGATGGAGCACCTTATGGTCCACCTTCCATATGAGGCCAGGGGTGGTGGCCTTGTTCAATATAGATGGATGTATCCATTCGAGCGGTAAAATATTGTGTATTATTATATTTATATATACATCTACTATGTGAATCAGTTCTAACTGTAAAAAATGCTTTAGGTTCTTATATCGTTTGAAGACCAAAATTAAAAATAAGGTGAGAGTGGAGGGATCAATTTGCAATGCTTACTTAGTTGAAGAGGCATCTACATTCTTCTCCTATTATTTTGAGCCGCATGTCTGTTGGGATTCGTGGACTCCTAAACGCGGAAAACATCTACGAATCCCTCCCAAGGACCCAAGTAAACGATTAAGAAGATCTAAGCTTTAAGAGTTACCTCTGGTCGCTGTAATCGAAATCCTTCGATTCTGGTTGCGCTGTTGTACGTTCGACCCGAACAATCACCAGACGCTGCAGTATGCGAACGTCCTCTACGGATACACACCGCGAACTCACTCGATACTCCGGGAGTGCTAGCGCCTAGGGTTTGAGAGGTTTTTTTTCTCTGGTAGAGAATGGCACGAATGTTCTCAACCGAAAAAATTGGACTCTCGAAAGACGGCTAGGGTTTTCTTAAAAAACCCTCGAACCTCTTAGAGTCCAACCCTAATCATATCTTATCATATTCTAATTTAAATTCAAATTAAATTAAAACCGATATGATAAGATTCTGCCATTATCTCGGTAATTTAACTAATTATTTTACCGAGTCGATTCTTATAATCTGGATATCATCCGGATTCATCGAACTCGGTCACCGTAAAAATAACCTAACAAGTTCGCTTATTGTGTGACCCTATAGGTTCATTTAACACCGGCAGCGATGCCTAAATCGTATTTAAATGGCCCACAAGTTATAAGCGGTTTCTAGCAAAACATTATAACTATCCAGGTTAAATGAAGATCGGTGATCTCTTTGAACCAAACCATAATTTTATATTTAGTCCTTTTGTCACACGATATCCAGATTAAGCATAAGGCACGGAGCATGTCATCCTTATTAAGCTTAATCAATTATTTCTTGATTTCATAGTAGATCTGTTCAAACAAATGATATCAATATCTTAGATTGATATATTTGAGCACGGCCATGCATTTTTTAACAGTCTAACTTATCAAGGGGCCCATGGATATCTCTCCCATAATCGAGAGGGACAAATTCCTTCACAATCAATCATATTCCTCTCCTTGATTTATTTTATATCCAACGAGTAGTCTAATTTATTATCCGGTTAAAGACAACTTTAGACAATGTCAAAATATAGAATTTATCAAGTAAGAAACTATGATGAATTTAGGTCGAAGGACTTTCAATATTATTATGGCTAGAAAGTACTTATGACATATTCCATGAAGTACTCTCACAAGTGGGTCATGTCCAATACAATGTTCTCTAACATTTATTTATGTCTTGACTCGATATCACAAATATCCATGGCCGATAAAACATAGCCATCAAGTCACAAACATACTAATCTTAATTTATTATTATTCCAATAATAATAATCGATCGAGGACAGCTTTAGAATAGTCATTGTATTCATTGTAGGGTTTTACTATCAAGTCACGTACTTGATGACCAACAAAACAAAACTCACTATTCATGGAAAGGAAAGCCTCATATTATTATATAAAACATAATGACAATTGTATAAGTACAAATTGACTCTAGGGCATATCCCCAACAGTGTAGACTCGACATACTGCTACGGCTAGGAATGATGAGGGCGTTCATGATACAAACTCGAGTGACACTGTGTGTTCTATATGCGCCGTTCCAGGAAGGGTTTTGGGAAGTATTCAGAATAGGTATCTTACCTCAGATGAATTTAAGGCTGCCACAAATTACATATACCTAAACTGTGAAGAAGTTCAACCATACATTACGTAAGTATACCGCTATTGCCTTACATTGCTAGATTTTATACGACAATACTTTGAACGAGTATCCTTAATTATGTGTTTGTTTTGGTCGTTTTAGGAAATTCAAAAATGACTTGCAGTTGTATGAGCCGAGTATAACAGAACCTGAAGTGGATAGGAGAATAGAGTCGGAGTTTGCAGGATGGTTTAGGACTTATGTGAGTTGAACACATACAAAATGAGACTTAGGAATAAATTATATTGATATCGAAGGTGTATTAACGCTTTGTTCTTTGCTAGGTTCATGATCCACAGAATCAAGTGACTGAACAACACTTAAAAAGCTTGGCACTGGGACCTTCGAGACAAGTGAAATTCTTCCATGGCTACTTCGTAAATGGTTTTAGGTTCCATACACATATCGGTCAGTCGGAAAAAAAATAATTAACAGCGGAGTTTGTGTTAAAGGCGACGGAGATAGTGCCTTAGATTATTATGGAGTGCTGAAGGAGATTGTCGAACTTCAGTTCCTTGGAACTCCTTGTTTAAAAGTTGTCCTATTCAAGTGTGATTGGTTTGATCCAACGCTAAATCGGGGGGTTAAAATTCATCCTCACAACAAACTTGTTGATGTCAACTGCAAGAGGAATTACCCAAAATATGACCCCTTTGTGTTAGCTCAACAAGCAACCCAAGTGTATTTCTTATCCTACCCGGGGAGCAAAAGACCAAAATCTGATTGGGTAGCTATTTGTAAAATGAAAGCTCGGCATGTTATTGATGCACCCGTTGTCGAGGCACCATATCAGGAGGAAGTAGATGATGCGCAGGCAATCAATGTACGTGTTGAGGATGACAACTTTGGAAGATTAGCAGATGAGTCTGGTATTGGAGATACAATTGATTTTATAGATTCGGGTTTAATGATAGAGGAAGCACAACCGAACAACGAAAACGATGCCGAGGAAGAAGAATGGGAGACAGGATCCTCTACAGACGACGATGTGGAAGGCTACTCATCTGATGATGACAGAAGTCCATAGACTAGGTTCAAGTTTAACTAAAGCATAGATACAAATTAGTAGTTCTGCTATCGTTACATTACAAGCATTTTACTTTGCTTTATACTTTTAAATTTGTTATCTTTTTCTTCTCCCAAGATATGACAATTTTTATGTATTTAAATAATTTCAGATACATATGGCTTCCGATACCTCACCCAACGATCGGTTAGCGACTCATGAGTCCTCGAGGATGGATGAGACACCGTCCTCGAGCATCGCCCCACGTATACCTGCTCCACAGCCATTACCTCCGGAAGAGGCCCGATCAGAGCAGGCCCCTACCCCGATCCTAGGTTCTTCAGGGTCCACAGCTGGCGCTCCATCTACTGAGGACACGCGACTGTTGATTGAGCCAGTTGGTGACTCGTAAGTCGGCTACATAATTACTTATTATAAGTTTTTCTAAATTTTTAAAATTATAACTTGTCTAATATTACGAGATCTATTTTCTTGGAACAGGTTCACACATTTGGTTCGATGTGTGAGGGAGATTGTTGAGATTTTTAGGTGACACTACACTGGAGCCTATGCTACCTTATCACAGGTTCCGATCGAGGTTCGGAACATGTGGTTCGATCTTTAGAGTGTGAGTTCGATTTGTAATTATTACTTGTAGTCTTTTTATTATTTTTAATATGTTTTCTTATTTGTAATTACTTGTAACGGCTACTTTGATTTTGCAGACTTTCTTCTATTAGCGCCCTGAGCATGCCGCACAAATCCGGGCTAATTGGGAGAAGAAGTGTAAGGCTAGACTTTTGGATACATTGTCCAAGGCTCGGAAGAAGCATGGGGGTAGCTGCCCCAAGTGGATTTCCCCAGACCATTGGGCTACTCTATCGGAGCATTGGGGATTCGATAGGTGGCAGCGTATCTCTTCCGCTGCTAAGCAGAACAGATCTACTGGTCAGGCGTCCCACACAGGAGGATCTATTTCTTTTACTGAGCATGAGGAGCGGATGGTAAGTGTAAAATTTTTTACTGTTCGGTATGTCCGCTATTTCACATTTAATTCATAAAAGCTAACATCTAGTCATTTTTTTGTTACAATGATAGCGGAGACAGTTAGGTCCTGATTTTAGCTACGTCGACCTCTTCAGACGCACCCATACATTCTAGGACGGGCCGAGGAAGGGCCAATATGTAGTGATCGATCGCGCCACACGCTGGTAAGAATACACAATCTTACATGTTTTTAAGTTTAATATTATTCATATTTTGATCGCTAATTTTAAATATTTTATGCGTGTTTCCTTGCCCCAAATTCAACAGGATAGTGTCACTGCTATTATTGAGTGTCACGCGCAGTCGGGTTCCGCGACTGATTCTACGAGCACGGTCGCACCGACTCGGGTGCCCGACAAGAAGGCGCTGTTCGTCGAGGTGGATGATAGAGCGTCCAAGAAGGGACGCATATATGGATTGGGCTCCGAGTCTGCGAAGGTGAGGCAGAGGTTACAGCAGCCAGCTTCATTTGAGTCATCGATTTCTTCTACCTCGTTGGATGTGAGCCAGCTACAGAGAGAATTACATACTGAGAAGAGAAGGCGGGAGAGAGTTGAGCATCAGGTACAGGTATATCGGAGCCACAACCAGAGCTTGACTGAGTACCTGACGCTTATGTCTCAGAATTTGAATCTTCCTCCGCCACCGCCGATGCCAGCTGTTCAGGAGGACGATGTCGAGGATGAGGAGGACTTCGTCAACAGTCCTCCAGATTCACATCCAAATCATCAGCCAGGCCTTTCCGATCCACCCCCACCCCCTCTGTCGGCTCCAGCATCCACACCGATTCCTGCTTCGTAGTTAGGATATACATACTACATTTTTATGTATTATTCATATGTTTTCATCATTATATTTATTTAGGATTTTTAGACAACATTTTTATGTATTATTCACATTTGTCATTATTATATCTATTAATAATGACTATTTGGTGGTTTTTTTTAATTTAATTAAATTTTGCATTAGGTAAAATGAATTTTCTTGAATTACAGGGCATTTTTTAAACATTTTTAAAAAATATTTAAAAATTATAAATTATTAGCGAGGGATTAGCGAGAGGCTAAGGAAATTAAATTGAGGATCCGTCGCTAATCCCTCGCAAATTAGCGTGGGATTAGCGACGGATCAATTAAAACGTAATAGGAAAGAAATATTCCGTCGCTAATCCCTCGCAAATTAGCGTGGGATTAGCGACAGACATTTAAATCAAAACATTAGTAAGAAATTTTTCGTCGCCATTCCCTCGCAAATTGGCGTCGCCAATCCCTCGCAAATTGGCGGGGGATTAGCGACGGAAACCTTAAATCGGAACATTAAATAGAAAATATTTCATCTCTAATCCCTCGCAAATTAGCTTGGGATTAGCGACGGACAATTTATATCAAAACAATAAAAAGAAAATATCCGTCGCTAATCCCTCGCAAATTAGCTTGTCATTAGCGATGGAAATTTCCAACTTTTTATTAATTAGTAAAATATTCCGTCGCTGATCCCTTTCTAAATAGAAAGGGATTACCGACGAAAAATAAGAATCCCTCACAGATCCGTTTCAAAAATCTATTGCTGAGATTGTTGACTGCTTGAAAATTACCTCGCTAATCCGTCGCTATTTGCAACGGATTTTTGAATCTGTCGCAAATTTTTGCCTCTGCGAGGAGGAAATTAGCGGGGGAATTTTCCCTCGCTAATCCGTCGCTAATTTGATTTAGCGACGGATTAGCGAGGGAAATGTCCCTCGCTAATTCTCTATTTTCTTGTAGTGGCTCCACGGCTTAGGAACAATGCGTCTTCTTTGTTTTTCTTCCTTTCCGTGCGAAAATTTGCAGAGCCTCTGTTCTTCATATTTTGCTCATAATTTTGGCTCCTTTGGACATTTTTACTTACAAAAAACATCCAAAACAAAACCACAACCGCCTATACCCATTTAAATTGGGTTTACACGATTAAACTTCAAAGCAAGAAAAATTTTACAGAGACCTATGCTTCCACTGTGAAGCTTACAAAACCATCTATCCCATACCAAAACAGCGAAGGATCATAGGTATAATCATCTTCTTCATTTTTATTAACTACCATGCTCCCTATATTGATCAAAAACCAGTGGCTCTGATACCACATTGAGGGAACGTGAAAACAGGGGAGCATGCTGTACGTTAAAAAAATTTCACAGAGAAAAATAAACCGAGCCATAAAGGCTATACGGAAGCGTGAAGATCATACATTTGCGATCCTTAACCCTTCTAAGTTGAGTAAGAACGGATTGAACGACTGGAACCGCCTCGCTTTATCCACTTGAAGAAGCTTCTGGTTGAACACCCGCTAGTCTTCTACTCCGCCTTGTTTGCATGAACGCCTAACTTTTCAGCTCTCGGGATATTCCTCAGCCTAACCTCTAGTCAGTGAACACTATGGTGAAAAAGAACAGTCTCAAATCTCCTTGGTTCTTTTGCTATTGGTTAGCCAAGTCCAAGGAGAAATCACAGAGGAGGAAGACGTGAGAGAGAGAGCAGAGAGAGACGTGAGAGAGCTCTGTACGTGAGTCTCTGTGTGTAGGGAAAAATTAGGGTTTTTCTTTTTCCAAAGAGTTGTTTATATGTTAGCCTAAATTAGGTCTTTTAATATATGATAAACATATCCCCGGGATTTCAAAACACCCGGATGTTATCCTGAGATTCAGTTTGGCCTAACCCTAAACTCCTCTTGACCGTATCTGGAAAAAACCCTAAGGTCCAAGCTATTGGGCCAGAAAAATATTTATTATTTTCCTTGGACCCAAAAGGCCAAAAATAATAAACATTAATTATTTATTTCCTGGGCTTATATAAACAACCCAATAAATAATTAAGAAGCCCAAATGAACCATAATAATTAATCTTTAATTTATTTCTTGGACCTATATAAATAACCTAATAAATAATTTAAACATTAATTATTTCCCCTAGTTTAAGCCCAGGTTAATTTCTTAATTATTCATACTGGACCTAGGCCCTGAATAATTAATTAACCAATTAAACTAGATAATTAATTTCTCTCAACTCCTATTTTATTTATTTATTTATTTTATTCCAGTCCATTAAAAAATTAGATTTCCTGAATAAAATTAAATAAAATCAAATAAAATAAAATCCTCTTCACATGAGACCAATTCCTCAACCCAAAATTAGTTAGGACTTACGGGCTATTCTGAGGACCAAAAAGACACATTGTCTTGGCTGCTAAAATGATCAAAATACCCCTACTATATAAATAGTTGTATCTTGCATTTTAAATATTTCCTAATATCACCATAAGGAAATATTGACCCCAAGGAAAATGCTGCATTCGCAAAGTCTCCGACTTACAGGTGAAATGACTAAAATACCTCTCTACACATCGCCGTACATTTAGAGAGGAAGAAGTGTACTAACACCCCTCTAAATGGCATCTACCATCCTTAGGCTTCTAGTCCAATGATCCACGACTTCCTGGAGTGTTTCCGCTTTCCAAGGGAGCTACCCTACAGTAAACATCCAAGTCATGTTTCCCAGGGCCCTGGATAATTTAGACCATTCGGACAACCACAAGGGGCGATATAGTGCAGAAACTATTTTGTATAAGTTTGTCTTAACTAACTAGTCACACATACCTAACATGCAAATATATTGGCCCTACGATAAAACCTCAACTACAGAAAATCAAAGTATATGCTTCCAGCTTCGCCAGACCACCAACTCATACTCAAGTCGTAGAGTACTAGTCCACGCTGTAGCGGTAGTAGTCTAGGTTTCTACCATATAGTACTTTGAGAAACCACTACTACAAGTCCTGTTCTACGTATTCGAAATACGCTTATGTCATGAAGTGAGTGGACTACTCACTGGCTAAAGGTAATCCATTCCCCATTTGGAATTTATAACATAATAACCTAAACATGATAAGGTTCCCAGTCTTATCAATAGGTTAAGAACAAATGTTTATGTGTTAAATAACCCGTGATCCATTCCTTACTGTGAAAGACCACCATTCACATGGATCACTTATTTAAACACAATGGGTCTGTTCCAAACGAAAATCGTGCACAAACAAAAAATAAATTCACAAACAATTTCTGAAAATAAATTCTTTTATTAAAATATTCGATTTTACATCAGAAACCTAGTCTAAGAGGGCATACAATCCAACACTAAAGAGGTTTAGCATAGATCAATCCAAAAAGGGATTCCTACCCATATCACATGGTATAAGCTTTTCAAAGTCGATATCTCCCAAGACACAAGTTGAAAGGGATCACATGAGTAAGATTTCATATGCCTCGGCAGTTGGATCTATCATGTATGCTATGATATATACTAGGCCCGATGTATCTTGTGCTCTCAGTTTGACGAGCAGATACCAATCTGACTCTGGTGAGGGTCATTAGGCAGCTGTAAAGAATATTCTTAAGTTCTTACGAAGGACTAAGGATATGTTCTTAGTATATGGAGAAGGTGATTTGAAAATAAACGGGTACACTGATGCCAGTTTTCAATCTGACAAAGATGATTTCAAATCACAATCCAGCTACGTGTTTACGTTGTGTGAAGGGGCAATAAGTTGAAAAAGTTCCAAATAAGAGACTATTGCCGACTCTACAATAAAAGCTGAGTACATAGCTGCTTCTGAAGCAGCTAAAGAGGCTATTTGGATCAAGAAGTTCGTGACGGAACTAGGTGTGGTTCCTAGTGTTGTTGGTCCAATAACTTTGTATTGTAACAACAACTGAGCCATTGCACAAGCAAAGGAGCCGCAGTCTCACCAACGATCTAAACACATACTGTGACGCTATCATCTGATCCGGGAGATCATAGATAGGAATGATGTAAAGATAGAGAGAGTTCACATGAATGAGAACATAGTTGACCCGCTTACGAAAGCACTATTCCAAAAGAAACATGGTTGTCATGTTGAGTTATTCGGTATTAGATACATTAATGATTGGCTCTAGTGCAAGTGGGAGTTTGTTAGTGTTGTGCCCTAGAGGCAATCACTTGTATATTGTATATGACACGTTTTATTTTAATAAAAGGCATTATTTATCTTACAGTTTCTTTTGTTTACTTTAAGTAATATAACTGTTCGATAAAATTCCTAGTACAACACTGTGTTAAGGAAATCATGATAGAGATCATGATATAAGATTCCTATTACACTGGATGATGTTGGTACTTAAATAGTCCTTAGTCATAGTATTAATGAGACAGGACATCATTAATGCGTTAAGACTAGCATATCTTAGACTTCCTGATTTGATCAGGCGGTGGTTCTCATAACCGTGAGTATTGAGATATTTAAAGTTAACACATGGATGCGTGTTAATGGAAAAAGTTCATTGGATGACCTAGCTTTAAGATAATCACATGGATAACCATTTAGTACCAGTGATATAATCTCAATATAGCAAACGTGTAAGTATCCTTAGACTTGAGATCTCCAAGGTACTTTGTTTGCTAAGCTTTGTACTTTGATTCCAATCTCCGGAGCTCGATCGAGAGCCGCATATGGGATGAATATTGGGTACATTGTGAGGTAAACGAAAGTAGTTGAGAGGGTTAATAAAGGATTCACCACTCTTAATAGCATGGGTGAATATCTCACGCCCACTTGTAGGAATTACTACTCGAAAAGTCCTTGGCCAAGGCAATTGTGTATTGAAAATAGTTCCAGTTGATACACATCTAGAGTAGTAGGTTCTTGGTATAAGTACTATTGTATTTGGGTCAGAATTAATTCTGGAGGGAGTTGGCATTAATTCCGTACTCCAAACCGAATGAGATATTGCATGGTGAAAGGAGTTAATTGCACTGAAATTTGTCATTGAAGGGTTCATGTCAAGCCACTTGACTTCCTGGACTCTTGGGTGGTCATGATGTGTTGCTAGATGCCGCTCATGATCTGGGAATATGGGTTTATTAATTGATGAATTAATAAACCAATTCTGATTAAAATCAATAGGATTAATTCTCATTAATTATGAATTATTAATCTAAAAAACGTTTAGATTAATTTATGTTCACTATCAATTGATTGGGAAACCTAATAGGTCACACACAATAGAGGATTATATACTCAAGATGTTATTTGATAATATAGTAGGGTTAATTGAGAGAAAGAGAAGTTATTGTGAATAAATTATAATTAGTTATAATTTATGGTCCAAATTGTAATTGTGAGAACTTAAGGTTTCTAATTTCAATTAGGGAATTCTAATAGGATTAGAATTCTCAGTTTTGGGAAGGGGAATTTCGTGTAATACATAGTAGATGTAACACACGAAAACCCTAGCTTATGAACACACGAAACAACAGCTTCTTCTTCTCTCTCCTTTTTTCGTTTTGCTGAAAACGAAAATAGCCCTAACCGCCATCTTTTTCTGCTAGCACAGGAAATTTTAGTGCTTGAATATTCCTCTGTGTGGATTACTATTAGAGATAATCACACACTGTGATTATAGTGGTTAGACGTCCAACTCTCGTGGAGTTTGCATAAGAGGATTGCTAGATCGCGCCTTGACTTGAAGAAGATGAATTTTGTTCTTTGGACGATCACCCAAAGGTAAAAGTTGTTACCTTTATTATCATTATATCTTGTTTTCCACATATAGGCGGGTCTTGGGATGGTATCTCATTTTATTTTCCATTGCGCCGTATAGGATACAAGTCTGAGATACCCAACAACTTAATCTTGAAACTTCCAACAGATAATCTCATCCTTGTTGCCACTTCCTCCTCTAAATCCAACTTTCTTGATGACACTGAAAGTTGGAATTTAATTATGTCATCTTTATATATTGCCTTTACCATTATACTGCTATCATCTTCGATTGAATTTGACGTTGTATGTGCATTAGAGACTGAATACTTTTCTTGAGGGGGGGCAGTAAAGTGGTTGGTTTCTCTGAGTATATTCTTCAACAATTTCTCGTGGGAGTTGAAAAAATTCCTGCTGAGAAAGGGAGCACTTCGATTTTTTTGCTTTATAGTGTGGCCACCTGAAGATATGATGCTTTCTACATGTCCGCTTTAGTGTAGATCGACTAACTGCAGCAAGAAAAGTGCAGTCAAGCAAAATATCAAAGATTTGAGACAAGAACACTGTTTCCAGATGGAACCTAAGAAGAATAAGATGGAAAACAAGTGAAGCAAGACAATTTGAAGGTTTTTCACATTCTGATCTTTCAGAAGAGTGAACTTTGGAGAATTCAGTGCATTAAACTACCTCCAAGAATTTCTGCAGCATCTTCAAGTTTCTTTCCAAAATGTTGCACAAGAACATCACGATTGATTTTGTATTCTCTATCCAGCGTCCACATTATGCTCTGCTTTTTTGTAACATTGGTACTATCTGGTTCTTTCCAAACGGCAGTTGCTCTGTTTGTGTCATCAACATCTGTCATTAACTGTTGAGATGATGAATCTGGTTGTACTACTACATTTCTTGAGAATCCAGTCTTACATTTTCTCTGTTTTTCTTTACCTTTCTCCTGTAAAATGGTGATCAAAAGGTTAAAGTGAACTCACTAATTTTTGTTAGAGGCCATAAACAATTTCCAATACAGGCCGAGCTATCTCTTCCATAAACCTTTAGGATTGGGACTCAAAAACTAGCATACATCAGTTCAAAGGTTTAAAGTTATCTTCGATCACAATTATAGTTGTTACACTCTTTTTGTTTTCCTTTTCCTGTTTGCTGAAACCAAGGCAGGCATATTTGTGGCATTAGCAGGATTGTCATCAAGTACCTTTATTGACTGTTTGTATGACGGATGTGGCTTTACTCCACTAGTGTTAGAAGATCCAATCTGATCATCAAAACCAGAGGATCGAAGCTCAGGTGAAGATGTTGCAGCAACAATTTGGTTTGCAGTTCTCTTATCCTGCACATGAATGTGTTGGTGGAAAACGAAGTTAATTGAACCAAGTACTATTACAAAAGACGGAAGAGGCAAAAAAAAAATGGTTGTGGACCTATTATGTTTGCATTTCAAAACCAGCTCACTACAATACATGCCATGCCATATGGCATTGATGAAATTGTAACTTTTGCATATAAAATATCCAAGCAGACTTCTATGACAATTTTGTACTACTAGTATAAGTAAATTCCTAAAAGCTTTATCACATATTTATTTTGCATGTGTGGCAAGCAAGAGGTAACGGGGGACAGGAGTGAGCAGAAGAGTTGGCAGCACAAAATATCTTTTGCTTTTCTTGTCTGTTGCGTCTTCCCTTTTTTATTCCCAAGAATGATGATAAAGATAGACATGGCACATACATGATTTCCATTATGTTTTTAGTTTCCATCATAACTTTCTCGGTCTAGGTCTTCTTTATATAGAGGAGATAACAATGTAAGCAGAGCCTTTCTTAGACCTTACAATAACAGGAACTTTGTTGACTACTTTTACGCCTTCGAACAAGAGCTACAAAGATGCAACAAATGAACATGGCGAACACAAGGATCAGAATTAAAGAGGAAAAAATATTTAAGAAAGAAATTCAATTCACGGGCACCAGTCTCATCCGGAGATAGTTTGGTGAAGGATTCAAGTTGTTAGGAGAGGAGGGTTAGTACATATCTCATGCTTCTTTGTCACCATCTTAAATCATTCTAGTTCTTCAAACTGTCCTGCTAGCCTTGCGTCAATAAGTATAGTTCAAGTATATGTCAACCCTCTTCTCTCCCATGCATTCCCCTCCAGATCCTCACTAATTGTTTTATTAGAGCAGGTGTTATAAGAATCCCAAAAAAAAAAAAAAGGAAGAAAAGGGCATGATAGTTTGTGTGTGAATACTACATTACCCATCTGCACCCCCCCCCCTTTTTTTGCACTCAGTAAAATCTGCACAAGTTCAACATTATGCAGCAAATGACAAAACACTTACGGGGATAGATATTGTGTTGCCAATATCGGTACTCAATTTTACTTCATTTTCTCTCGGGACAAAACTACTCTCCTCATTATAGCTTCAGTTTTTGATGCATAGCCATGAGATTAAAATATTGCAAATTAACTTCACTATTGAAATTTGAAATTCATAAATTTAAGACTTTTCCTTCCAAAAAAAGGAATTAATTTCAATAACCCGAAGAATTTAGTTAAGGGTGGTCTCAGATATATTTTATCTTACGTATGTCATGACAAAGCATTGAGACAAAATATTCTTATAATCGTTACAAGCCAAAAGAACAGGTAATGTATTAGACCATTCTCGTTTTGTTTTCACTTATTTATTTATTTATTTTGCATTTCATTTTGAGATGTGAAATTAAACTGTTGCTTTTTTAAGATTTTGTAGATTCTAAATATTGGAATGAGTAAGAAAGATTCTTCTTTCCCGCAAACTATCAGTAGACTGATGATGAACTTGTTTAAGAAAGAGCTCATTTACAAAGTGAAGAATTTAAAATAACTGCAGAGAACACTGTATGCCAAAGTTAACAGAAGGAAATTCAACAACATGTAATAGGAACACTACTAATCCAACAGTTTCTAGAGATGATTTCATATGAAATTCTTTCTGAATATTCCAAAACATGATCTCGGGATCATGAATAGGGGTCATAATAAGAACACTACTAATCCTGAAAAATGTGTACCATTGCAGCTGCTGTTTCCTTGATTAGCACATACTTCAATTTGTTATCCATATCAACACTTAGTGTCTAAATAGCACAATTGGTGTAACAAAACTCTAGCATATCCTACGCGTCAACAAGCATGATTAACTATTGTAGTGGGTCATAGATAGAAGAACAAAAAGTAGTTTCTTCTTACTGTTAACAAAATGGTGACAAAAATGCAAAACAGAGACAAATTAGAATCCTCAGATTCTTAGTCACAGTAGCCACACTATTATGGTATATTTTCTCAGCAGGAAGACAAATGCAAGAATTTCTGACAAAAATATAAAATTGTTAAGCTTGCCTCCCCACCCCCAAACACCAACCCCCCATCCACCAAAATAATTGCTTTTTCATCATCAATTAAGTTCTGACACAATATACTTTTTCTTGGCACATGATAAGTTGACACAGGATGACAATTTTGTAAATTTGTAAGGATTTTAGCGAAAGTCAGAAGATAATCATATGTATAACTCATTCCAAGCCCAAGAAGACCATAAATTCACCACATTTTGGAATAGCATTAATTTTTGCTCTAGAGATCCGGTCAAGTCAGTTTTCTTTGGACAAAGATGTTAATGTTGTGCTTTAGAGGCAATCACTTATACATTGTATATGGCACATTTTATTTTAATAAAAAACATTATTTATCTTACACTTTTTTTTTGTTTATTTTAAGTAATATAATTATTCGATATAGTCCCTAATACAACACTATGTTAAGGAAATCATGATATGAGATTCCTAATACACTGGATGGTGTTAATACTTAAATAGTCCATAGTCATAGTATTAATGAGACAGGATATCATTAATGTGTTAAGACTAGCATGTGTTAGACTTCTTGATTTAATCATGTGGTGGTTCTCATAACCGTGAGTATTGAGATACTCAAAGTTAACACATGGATGCTTGTTAATGGAACAAGTTCATTGGATGACCTAATTTTGAGATAATCACATGGATAACTATTTAGTGCCAGTGATATAATCTCAATATAGCAAACGTGCAAGTATCCTTAGACTTGAGATCTCCAAGATACTTTGTTTGCTGAACTTTGTACTTTGATTCCAATCTCCGAAACTCGATCGAGGGCCGCCTATGGGATGGATATTGGGTACATTGTGAGGTAAACAAAAGTAGTTGAGAGGGTTAATAAAGGATTCACCACTCCTAATAGTAGGGACAAATATCTCACGGCCATTTGTAGGAATTACTACTCAAGAAGTCCTTGACCAAGGCGATTGTGTATTGTAAATAGTTCCAATTGATACACATCTAGAGTAGTGGGTTCCTGGTATAAGTACTATTGTATTCGAGTCAGAATTAATTCTAGAGGGAGTTGGCACTAATTCCGTACTCCAAACCGAATGAGATATTGTATGGTGAAATGAGTTAATTGCACAGAAGTTTGTTATTGAAGGGTACATGTCAAGCCACTTGACTTCCTAGACTATTGGGTGGTCATGATGTGTTGCTAGATGCCGCTCATGATTTGGGAATATGTATTTATTAATTGATGAATTAATAAACCAATCCTGATTAGAATTAATAGGATTAATTCTAATTAATTATGGATTATTAATCTCAAAGACATTTGGATTAATTCATGTTTTCTACCAATTGACTGGGAAACCTAATAGGTCACACACAATAGATGATTATATACTCAAGATGTTATTTGATAACATAGTGAGGTTAATTGAGAGAAAGAGAAGTTGTTGTGGACAAATTATAATTAGTTATAATTTATGGTCTAAATTGTAATTGTGAGGACTTGAGGTTTCCAATTACAATTAGAGAATTCTAATAGGATTAAAATTTTCAATTTTGTGTAACATATAAATGAAATACACGAAACCCTAGCTAGATGATTAACACATGAAAAACGCAGCCACAATCGTCTTCTTCTTCTTCTTCTTCTTCTTCTTCTTCTTCTCTCTCTCTCTCTCTCTCTCTCTCTCTCTCTCTCTCTCTCTCTCTCTCTCTCTCGTTTTGCTGAAAACGAAAACAGCCCTAGCCGCCTTCTTTTTCTGCTAGCACAGGAAACTTTGGTGCTTGAGTGTTCCTCTATGTGAATTACTGTTAAAGATAATCATACAGTGTGATTACAGTGGTTAGACGTCCAACTCTCATGGAGTTTACACAAGAGGATTGTTGGATCGCGCCTCGACTTGAAGAAGAAAATTTTTGTTCTTTTGATAATCACCCAAAGGTAAAAGCTGTTACTTTTATTATCATTATATCTTGTTTTCCACACATAGACGGGTCCTGGAAGGGTATCTCATTTTATTTTTCGCTGCGCCGTATAGGATACGAGCCTGAGATACCCAACAACAGAGTCATTACTTCAACATGTAAATGCAATAAGAAAAGTCAAATTTAAAAAGAAAATAATATTGTGAAGCTTGAGGAAGACAAAATAATGCCCAGATATATAATAACAACTGCTGCAATATCTTGATATAGTTACTCATCGAGAACATACTCAACATATGAAATAAAATTTGTTCAGCTTGCAGTGACATCAACAACAAGAAGAGCAACCAAAAAAAAAAAAAATCGGATGCTTCAAGTGAATTGCCAAAAGAAGAAATAAATTTATCCTAAATAGAATTAAGTCACTTCTTATTTAGCAGACATAATAGTCAACAAAAAGGATAGCACATCTACCCATTGAACAGGTATCCTTGTCAAAAAAACAAAAGTCAATTATGCAAATAACTAATTCAAGCCAAAGAAGGCTCTAATACTTTACTGCTTATCAAAAGGGGCATTAGTTTTTGTTCTTGTTGTCCTGTTGAAACACTTTCATTTGGCATATGATCAACTTCTTCTTCACTTGCTAAAACTATATTGTACTGCCCAAGAACCAATTTTATACAACTTTAATTTCATATTAACAACTAGATGACAAAATAACTCTTTTAGCATACAATATGGTATTCAACCTCTAAGCAACTCTTTCAGCTCTAGCAACTATCAAAGTATTCATGATCGTCAAACAACAAAACTAGAGAGGAAGAAAAAATGAAAAACTAAAAAATAACAATAAATATGCTAGAAAAGTAAACAAAGTTAAAATGGGTACCTCCTCTCTTAAGTTCAATTGCTGCTGGTTGTCCTCGTCTAGTCTCATTGTCACTGCCTTGGACTGCAATATAACTAGGTAAGTCTAGAACCTCAAAATTATCATAACAACATAAGCAAAGAATAACTATTCCTATCCAAATTCTCACCTGCCTTAGCTCTTTAGATCTAGCTGCAGACTTCCTACTCTTAATAATGCTCTTTTGCCTCTGCTCCAATAAATTTGACACCCTTGTCATACTCCTCCCCTCCCCATCGTGCTCCCTCACCTCTCGACCTAGTTTTACCCTTGCAGCCTCCTTCTCTAGCACCATCCCCTCCCTCCTTAGTAATTCCTCTGATGTTATCTTCTTAACAGGTCGCTTGTAATCCCTCCTTTCCAGAACCACCACTGCAGCATCCTCTCTCACCACCCCATCCCTCAACAAAAACTCCTCTATAGTCATCTCCCCAATTTCCAACTTCTCTATTCTCACCTCTTGGCTAAGTTTTACCCTTGTAGCCTCCTCTGGCGCCATCCCTTCCCTCCTTAAGAATTCCTCTAATGTTATCTTGTTAACAGATCGCTTGTACTCCCTTCTTTCCGGAACCACCACTGCAACACCCTCTCTCACCACCCCAGCCCTCCACAAAAACTCCTCTATCATCATCTCCCCAATTTCCATCTTCTCCATTCTCACCTCTTGACCAAGTTTTACCCTTGCAGCCTTCTTCGACATCATCCCTTCCCTCCTTAAGAATTCCTCTGATGTTATCTTGTCAATAGATAGCTTGTACTCCCTTCTTTCCGAAACCACCACTGAAGCTTCCTCTCTCACCACCCCAGCCCTCAACAAAAACTCCTCTATTGTCATCTCCCCAGTTTCCAACTTCTCCATTCTCACCTCTTGGCCTAGTTTTACCTTTGTAGCCTCTTCTAGCACCATTCCTTCCCCTATTAAAAATTCCTCTAATGTTATCTTCTTAACAGATCGCTTGTACTTCGTCCTTTCCCGAACCACCACTGCAGCATCCTCTCTCACCACCCCGGCCCTCAACAAAAACTCCTATAATGTCATCTCCCCAATTTCCAACTTCTTCATTCTCACCTCCCCCTCCATCGGCACCATCACTGCCTTCTGAACCACAGCTGCAGGCTCCGCAAATGTCATCATTTCAGCTGTAGTGTCATCCTTATTCTCCTGCCACACCTCCCCAAGAGTCCTCTCCCACTCCTGAATCAGGGCCGGACCCAATTGGGCATATCGCACGGGTGCAATCACTTCCATTGCGTCCAAATAGGTAACTTCCGAAATTGGCAGATCATTTTCCATCACGGTGCCAGCAACGGCGTGGTCAAATTCATCCTAGTCAACAAACATGGAAGTCATAGTTGCAGAGATGGAGAGAAACTAAGAAAGATTTGAGTTCAGTATAGCAATGAGCTTCGGACACAATTCTTGATGGCGCGATCACAACATCACTCACCCACCCATATCAGTTCACCATCTGCTGTGTACTCGAGAGAAAGTGTGTTAGGTGTCTTTTCGACTTGGGTTTGTGCTTATGAAGAAAGAAAGTTTAAGGTAGCAGGCTGTGCCGAGGGGAAATTAAAGCCTTTGCTTGGCAAGTTGCGTTAAGTGTAATAGAAGAAGTCAATAACACGTGGAAATAGGAGGTTAGAGAGATGTATATTCGCTCAGACAGGTTCAGAATGCCCGAACACAGTAGAATAGGACTCTCAGCCGTGTCGTAATGTTGCTTTGGCACACGCGTCCATGCACCGATGGTCCGTGCTGTGCTACCAACGCGTGGAAAGTTCTAGTACCATCTAATTTGCTGGTCCAAAACAAAATCTTCTGACCGGTTAAAGTGGTCGGCTATTGCTTTTATATTGAAATTATGTTAAGTTTAAAAATATATAAAAATAAATAGAATTATATTGAGTTTTTAAAAAAATATATAAATATAATTTTGAATTTTATAAAGAATTTATAAATTTATAAATTAATATTATATTTTATTTGAACTGCATAATAAAACTGTTTATTATATTAGTTTTGATACAGAAATTTTGAGAAAAATAAATATTATTTACTTAATACTGACTAAATAAAATAAATATTTTAGTTTTCATTATTTAAATTCAATGCATGAAGATGTCCAATTATTTTTGAGTTAAAAGTCCATTTGAAGTTAAATCCAATAAAGGAAATTGGATCAAAATTAAATCAAGTTTAAGATTACCTCAAATTCAAGTCCATCAGAGTTTTTTTGAAGACGCTCGGCTATTATAGTCCTACAATATTTTTTGAAATCTATACTAAAAAATCTTCTAAAATCTCCTAACTACAAATATCTCAAATGTAACAAGTATCTTAAAATCAAAAAACCGTAATTTTATAAATAGGGTCTTTCTTTAAAGATTAAAGGCATCTCAACGAGGATCCAATCTTTATTAAAACTGAAGCTATAATATAACAAGTTTCGATGATTCCAAGCTTTAATACAAGCTTCAACAAGCTCAAGCTTTAGTAGCAAAACTTCAACATTCATGCTTCAATATTCAAGCTCTTTTAACTCTCGAAGTTCTAAATCTTCATCAAGTCGTCAAAATGTTCATCTTGTTCTTTACCCTAGGAAACTTAGTGATTTAATGATCTAAAATCAAACTCTTCAACCCTCAAATAGATGAACCAAAAGAAAAGAATTAGAGGACTTATCCTAAAAAATAGGAGTTTCTTTGGAGATTTGTAACTCTTGTTTATATTTATTGATATTTTTCCTACCTTAATTTACAGACTTGAGTTTTGCCACATTACAAATTTCTACCATGCTTAGTGGGACCATCTTCTCTTCGAATTTCAAATCAACACAATAGCTTCAAAGAATGGTAAATTCAAATTGATACGATCTTGGGGGTGATTTTCTATTGATTTTCGTGGCTAAATTTAGGGTTTTCTATTGAATGTTGTGGCTAAATTTAGAGCAAAAATACAAGACCCAACTAAGAATTCAAAACAGTAAGTTTTGTGAAGAAATGACACACTAAATTCAAATATTAGGACCCTAAGCCAAAATAGAGAATTTAAAACACTAGAAATGAGAACCAAGTCATCCAAATCACAACCAAAGACCCTTAATTCAAAAAGAAACTAAAAACACTTTGAAGAAGATGATTTAGGTAACCAATTTTACCTCCAACAAGAACCTTAGATTACCTATAACCTAAGACCTAAATTAACAAGTTAATTGATCTATCTTAAAAGAGTTTATAGACTCGATACATAGAGAAGGATTAGGTCCTAAGAATGGTCTTGATGTTCATGGGATTTACCTAAGAGGAATCACCTCTCAAAACCTCTTAAAGGAAACTCTTTGATTTCTATCAATATTCAAAGTTGTTATATTGAAATGTTATAATGACATATATATAGGCATGTAAACCTAATTAAGGTGAGATAACATCTCAACCATTCAAGTATTTAAAAGGTCCAAAATATCCATATTACATAATAAAAGTCGTAGGAATTAAATTGAAAATAAACATAAAATAAAATAGAAAAAATCATCAAAACAAGGCTATGCCCAAACTGACCTGGCACCAAGTCGACTAGATGGGCCCAGCGCTAGGTAAGCTTGTTTGGCTTGGCATCGGGCCCACATTGTTCTCCACACAGTTGGCTTTTCTTGTGTTTTCAATCTCCTCTTGTGCTCCCTTGGCCCTCAACACTAATTGTTATTCAAGTTTTGATCTTCTTAACCCTTCTTTGATCCTCCATCGCTTGACAATGTTCTTGATTCTAGATTTGTCTTTTTGAAGGACTTTCAAGCTTCCCTTTGGCACCTACTTTTTTACTATCTTCTTATTCCTTGGCTTGGTGGCTTGTTTGGCTTAAATCCTCCATTAAAAGCCTTCGTAATTTAAATTCTTCCTTGGCACTATGGAGTGAGCTTTGAATCTCCATCTTCCTTCTTTAGCTTTGGCATGATGCTGGGGTGGATTCCTATCATTTCCCCCTTCTTGAAGATGATTCATCCTCGAATTAACACCTGTGTAAGACCTCAAACAAGAATCTTTTTGTGAAAATGAAAATATAAGTTTATTCTCTCCCACATAAAGCTCATTCTTTTCCCCTCATCTTCACTCTTCTTCTTTGTAGCCTCTCTCTTATTATTGTCACTCTTCAAGCACAAGAAGGTATCATTTGCTTTGTCTTCCTCCTCACCCTTTTTTCTTTTTCTCTTATTTTGCACCCTCTTGTTTTGAATTTTCCTTAAGCTCTTCTTCTTTTCTCTCTTGTTTTTACTTTTTTTTCAGCTCTCTTCTTTTGTTATCTTCTTCCCACATGATGTTTTGAACTTTAAGCACCTCACTAAGGGATAATGGAAGTAGTGTAATCTTTTTTCATCATTTTTCAATGTATATTTATTCTCCCTCCCCTTGTACGCCACACCTCTATCAAACATTCATGACCTTCCTAAAAAAATATGTCTCACTTGTATTGGGAACACATCACATAGCCCTACATCTTTATAGGTCCCTATAGCAAACTCAACCTCAACTTGTTTGTTTACTTTAACTTCACCACAATCACTCAACCAATGGAGTTTGTATGATTTAGAATGTCTCATAGTTTTTAATCCCAAGTCCTCCACTAAGGTAGCACTTATCACATTGGTGCAACTTCCTCTATCGATGATCATACTACAAGGCTTTTGTTGAATAAGGCACTTAATGTAAAAGATATTACTCATTTATGATTTCTCCTCATTCTCAACATCATTTGCACCCTCAATCTTTCTAGCAACACCAATCAATGGAATAACATACCCAACCTCAAGCCTTTCCCCACTATCCTCTTTTTTTCTAGGCTTTTGGGTTGTTCGCAATGATTGTTTTGGTGTCTTATTTTTCTGGTTTGGTGAATGTTGACAAATGGGATTGGTATATATGAACTTCTTAAGATAGGTCCCTTTCCTTGCACCCCTCAATTTCTTGCCCTCATATGTTCCTTTACCTAATCCCAAACTTTTCCTACCACTTCCCGTTATTGGAATTTTTAGATAACCTCCTATAAAATGTTCTTCACATCCCTTCATTCGTTGCTCATATAATGGGGTAGGGGTTTGTACTCATTTCTCACTCTAAGGCTATCTCACCTTTTAGCATTCGTTGAAGTTTGGCTTTGGTTAGATTTCATCCCTCAATGTCCCTCCTCATGCCTTCCATTTTTGCTTGGAAAATTTCAAAGGCAGCTTAAATATCAAATGAAGTTCCTTGGGACATTGTTAAAGGCTTAAAATGGCAAAAATCATCAAAACGAAAGTATGTTAGGAAAATAAAAATTTTACCTCTGTGATTGAATGGCCCTCTTCGGACTGATGTAAATGTCTGTATAAGGATATTCGAGGCTAGTGGCTCACGTCCTTATAAATGTCTATTGCGTCTCATTCACGCGAAGTTTTCGATCTTCCGAAATGATGCCCGCAGCACAGTTGGTGAAGGCTTAAAGATTGAGTTTTCATCAACTTTGGTCTTTGTTCGAAAATGGGTTTAGCTTTCTGTGAATGAATTAAACTACAAAGAGGCTTTTGTTTTCTTTTCTTTTGCTTCTATGAATTACTAACACCCAGAAGACTAAAAAACACCAACTTCTTCAATTCATTTCACAGCCTTTTCAATCCATTCCCGAGAGAGAATACAATTGCGTGCAAACAGAAAGCATGGATGCTTTCTGTCATGCTTTCTGTTATCCTGCACGCAAACTCGTGTTATTTTTAAATTTTTTTATATTTTATTTTAATTAATTAAATATATAGTTTTTATAAATTTTATTTTACCTTGGCCTTATTCATTGGCCCAGATAAAATTATTTATTCTTGAGTTTAAACACCTATAAATAATAAATCTCAATTATTTATTTTTTGGACTATATTAAACAGCCCAATAAATGATTAAGTCCAAATAGACCAATATAAAATTTTATACATTTTATCTAGTTTATATTCAAATTAATTTTATAATTATTCAATCTAGGCCTTGTGCCCTAAATAATTAATTAACCAATTAAACTGGATAAAATAAATACTCTTTCTCGGACCTTTTATTTTATTCTAATCCAATAATAAATTAGACTAATAAAATAAAATTTCATAATTATCAAAACTAATTTTTTAACCCAAATCTTTCATGACTTAAGAGCCATTCCGGGGATTAAAAGACACATTGCTTTGGCTACTAAAATGACCAAAATACCCCTACTATATAAATAGATATATTTTATATTTTAAATATTTCTTAATATCACCATAAGAAAATATTGACCACAAAGATAATGATGTGTTAGCAAAGTTTTCGACCTACAGGTGTAATGACTAAAATACCCCTCTACGCATCACCGTGCAATTAGAGAGGAAGAGTGTACTAACACCTCTCTAATAGACATCTACCATCTTTAGACCTCTAGTCTAATGATCCACGACTCCTGAAATGTTTTCACTTTTCAAATGAGCTACCCTAAAGTAAACCTCCAAGTCATATTTCTCAAGGTCATGGATAATTAGATCATTCGAACAGTCACAATGGGCAATATAGTTTAAAAGCTATCTTGTATAAGTCTATCTTAACTAACTAGTCACATATATCGAACATACAAGTATATTGGTTCTACAAAAGAACCTCAACTACAGTATATCAAAGTATATGCTTCTAACTTCGTCAGACCACCAACTCATACTCAAACGGTAAAGTATTAGTCTACGCTGTAGCAGTAATAGTCTAGGTTTCTTTTAAATAGTACTTTTAGAAACCACTATTATAGGTCCTATACTACGTATTCGAAATACGTTCATGCTATGAAGTGAGTGGACTACTCACTCACTAAAGGTAAGTCATTCTCCATTTAGAATTTATAACATAATAACTTATACATGATGAGATTCTCATTCTCATCAATCAGTTAAGAACAAACATTTATATGTTAAGTAACCCGTGATCCATACCTTACTGTGAAAGACCACTATTCACATAGATTACTTATTTAAATACAATGAGTCATTTCCAAATAAAAATTGTGCACAAATAAAATATAAATTCACAAATAAATTTTAAGAGTAAATTCTTTTATTAATAAATTCGATAATTACATCAGATAATCTAGTTTAGAGGGCATGTATTCCAACAATCTCTCACTTGCACTCTAAGACTAAGAAAGTGCGTAGGTAACCACCCCTATGGCGTCTAAGTGTCTCTTAAAGACTCTTTCAGCCAAAGGCTTGGTGAAGGGATCTGCTAGGTTGTTCTCTGAGGCTATCTGTTCCATAACGATTTTCTATCTCAAAACGAAATCCCAGATTAGGTGGTACTTTCTGTGGATGTGCTTCCCCTTCTTGTGGTTCTTGGGTTCTTTAGATTGTGAGATTGCTCCAGGGTTGTCGCAATACACTACAATCGGTCTGTCCATGTGTGGCACAACTCCAAGTTCTGAAAAAAACTTTCAGAGCCAGATTACTTCTTTGGACGCTTTCGAAGCTGCCATATACTCAACTTCCCTGGTTGAGTCAGCAATACAAGATTACTTGATACTCCTCTATGAAACAACTCCTCCAGATAAGGTGAAGACATATCCATTAGTGAATTTTTTCTTATCCTTATTCGCTTGAAAATCTGAATCTGTGTATCTAGTAGGAACTAAGTCGTTAGCCCTGTAAACCAATATATAATCTTTCGTACCATTGAGGTATTTAAGAATATATTTTACAGCTTGCCAATGAACCTCCTCAGGGTTTGATTAATATCTGCTAACTAAGCCTACAACAAAATAAATTAGCAGATATCAGGCCTAGTGCACAGTATGTCGTACATGAGACTTCCCACAGTCGAAGTATAGAGAATCTTACTCATTCTGTCTTTTTCCTCTTGGGACTTAGAACAGTCCTTAGAACAAAGAGACAACCCATGTCTGCAAAAGATTAGAGCTCCCTTGCATGAGTCCATGCAAAACTTGGCCAGCATTTTGTCAATATATGTTACTTAGGATAATTCTAATATTCTCTACTTCCTATTTCTAAGAAGCTTAATTCCGAAAATGTAACTGGTCTCTTCCAAGTCCTTCATACTAAATTGACTAGACAGCTAAACCTTAGCAGATAATAATGTCCTTACATCATTCCCAATGAGTAGAATGTCATCCACATATAGGACAAGAAAAATCACATTTATACCTTCCAATTTCTTGTATATGCATAGTTCATCATCGTTTTGAATGAAATCGTAAGACTTTACGATCTTATCAAAACGAATGTTCCATATTCTAGATGCCTGCTTAAGTCCATAAATGCACTTCTTAAGTTTGCAGACCTTATGTTCCTGGCATTTAATAATAAAACCTTTCGGTTGGGACATAGATATCTTCGTTAAGATGGACATTAAAAAATGCCGTCTTGACATCCATTTGTCATATCTCATTGTCGTAATGACATGCAATGGCAAGGAGGATACGGCTGGACTTAAACATGGCTACCGGGGAAAAGGTTTCATCATAATCGATTCCCTCTTTCTGAGTATACCTTTTCGCCACAAGCCTAACTTTGAAGGTTTCCATCTTCCCATCCGCTCCTTTTTTCCTCTTGTATAGCCACTTACACTCAATGGGTTTTATCCCTTCAGGTGAAGTTACAAGATCCCAAACCTAATTGAAGTACATAAACTCAATCTCGACTTTTATTGCTTCATGCCATAGATCTGCATTGGTATCAGTAATAGCTTCATCGTATCTAGTGGGATCTTATTCCTGATGGTTAGAGACCAGCTCGAAAGCCTCTTCTGTCCATCTTTTCGGAACTCTAGATATCCTCCCACTACGACGAAGCTCTATTTATACAGCTTCTTGAGGTTGTGCCTCTTCTTATTCCATAATCGGGTCTGAAGAAGTTGATTCTAAAGATAACTTCTCCTCAAGTTCCAACCTTATTGAACCTTTGGTGGAAGTACTTTGATCATCCTCCAAGTATCTACCATTGGTACTTACCAGTACTTTCTACTCTTTGGAATAATAAAAGTAACCTCCTTTTGTTCCTTTTGGATACCCAATAAAGTAGTATAATTCTGATCTTGGTTCTAATTTGTCTCCCTTGATTAGTACATAAGTTGGACAACCCCATATCTTGAGGTGATTTAGACTTGGCTTACGCCCAATCCACATCTCATAAGGTGTCCTAAGTATTGACTTGGAAGGCACCAAGTTCAGAATGTATGCCATTGTTTCTAAGGCATATCCCTAAAATGAGACCGAAAGAGTAGCATGAGACATCATGCTTCGGACCATTTCTATTATTGTCCTATTCCTTCTCTCAACTACTCCATTCTGCTGGGATGTACCCGGTGCAGAGAGTTGGGATACTATTCCACGATGTACCATATAATCCTTAAACTCACCGAGGAGGTATTCTCCACCACGATCTAATTGTAAGGTTTTGATCAGTTTACCTATCCAATACTCCACTTCAGCCTTAAACTCTTTGAACTTGTCAAAAGAGTCAAACTTGTGCCTCATCAAGTAGACATAACCAAACCTTGTACAATCATCCGTGAAAGTGATGAAGTACTCAAAGCTCCCTCCAGCTTGAGTAGACAAAGGACCACACAAATTAGTATGAACAAGACCCAATATCTCTTTGACTCTATAGCCTTTTAGGTGAACGACCTTTTAGTCATTTTTGCCATAAGGCAGGATTCACACTGAGGCCAACATTCCAATCTTAATGAGCCCAAGGGCCCATCATGGATTAACTTTTGAATCCTGGTCAAGTTAATATGATACAACCTTAGATGCCAAAGATATGATTCATTGGCATTAGTCTTTCTCTTCTTACTTAAAGGTTCATATTCAGCGTTATTTATTTGATTGTTTATAGGATTTAAAAAGAATAAATTTCTATACATGTGCCATGTACATAAAAATTCTCCATTTTTATTGATAGTTATACTAGAATGGAAATAAACAGAATATTCATGATTTATTAACTTTGCAACTGAAATCAAATTCTGTCTAAAATCGGGTATATATAAAATATCCTTTAATACAACTACTTTATTACAATCAAAGACTAAATCCAGCTCTCCCACTACATAGGCCCATACTCTTACTCTATTTCCTACTCGTAGTCCATACTCACCGTTCTAGAGTCTTCTTATCTTCCTAAACTCCTGCAAGGAGTTACAGATATAATCGGTGATACCAGAATCAACAATCCAAGTGGAAGTTGATCCAACAATTGAAATAGACTCTAGATAAAGAACAATACATGTAGAGTTTTTCTTAGCCTGAAGTTCTGGACACTCATTTTTTCAGTGTCCCTTCTGCCTGCATTTGAAGCATTTGCCTTTGGGCTTGTTGGGTTGGTTCTTGGGTTGGGCTTGTGCATTTCTCTTCATTTTCTTGAACTTCTTAGGCTTGGGCCCAATTCTAGAAGAAAAAGTCTTAGCAATCATAGCCTTAGACTGTGGCTTCATAACCTTTTCCGTCACCTGGAGCTCTTTCATCAACTCAATTAAAGTCATGTTCAATTTGTTCATGTTGTAGTTCAACTTAAATTGAGTAAAAGAGCCCGACAGAGATTTGAGAATCATGTCCACTTGGCTATCGAGGTCTATAACAACCCCTAAGACTTCCACTTTCTCGAAAGCAGCAATCATTTTAAGCATATGCTTCTTAACTGATGCTTCCTCAACCGTCTTAGTGTTTATGATAATCCAAGAGCCTCTTGCCTTGCGAGCCGGTTCTTATCGGCGAACAACGTGACTAATGATTGGCAAATGTCATATGTAGTGGCCATGTGCTCGTATTTTGATTGGAGCACATTAGACATACAGGCCAACATGTAGTATCGAGCAATTTCATTGGTCTTCTTCCATACTTTTTCAACCTCACGCTCCTCCGTAATGAAACTCTCTCTAATAACAAGGTAGGTTTCAAAGAGGATATACTTATACTCCTCTGCAATGAGTATTATGTCTAAATTCTTTTTTCAATCTATATAATTCGAACCCGTTAGCTTATTCTCACATAGAATAACGGCCAAAAGACTGAAAGAACCTCCACCAACTATTTCTGAAATATAAAAAAAAAAAAAATCAGTTTGTGAAAAAAATAAAATAATTTGTAACTTTGTCCTCATATTAAATCCAATAATAGTTAACCCTATTACTATTATCTTTAATATGATTAATTTGACTCTTAAAAAAACTGACATAGCTTCTTGAGAAAATTAATAGTTTTCTAAGCTAAGTGTATTAATCACCACAAATTAATTTCTCTTCTAGGTAATAATCTAGAAGATAACTCCATCGTGGGATGACCGTTTCTTCTCATTTTCTATGGACATTCCTCGTACTATAACCTCCAACGTAAGCTGACCGATCATAGTACGTGTCCCGAGTTATTAATTACATCCATCTATTAATTTTAGATCCTTGTGGTATCCCCATCCTATACGGGTTCACTCCCAGGGTGATGCGAGGGGACTCATGATCTCTAATGAGGATCGTGATGGAAGCCGTGGGGCCGTTGGAACCCCTCTCCCACTTAGTATTTTAATATAAGGGTTTTTCTTGAAAAATATATTTTAAAAATTTCAATTAAGTTTTCTTTTAACTCAAAATAAAATATCTAAACCCATAAAAATTTCTATGTCAAGGTTTATACCATTTGAGAAATTTTTTCATGGATTAATTTTATTTAAGCTAATAAACTTAATAATTTCAAAAAATTTTTAATAAAATTTTCGAGAGATTTTGATCTTAAGTTTTGACAAAAATAATTTTTCTTGTTAGAATTCAATCAAAATAGTTTTCTATTTTAATTTACAAAAATATCTAAATTCAATATATTTTGTATGTCAATGATAAAATCCTTTGAGAAAATATTAAGTATTAATTTTTGTCCGAATTAAAATTAACCATTTGATTTAAGAAAAATATTTTTCTTTGTCAAAAATTCCCAAAGACTTTGGTCTTTGAGAAAACGCACGCATATGGTACAAAAAGAAATAAGTATACTAGAAAATTGTAAATGTTTCCATGCTTTTCTGTTCTTTTAACCCAAGTGTCTAAATAATAGAATTAAATACATTAATTAATTAATGATTTTGTTTAATCCTAAAATTTTCTTTACCGTTATTTTTCATGCAAAATATTCAAAAAATATTAACTATTGCAATAAAAATAATTTCGTCTGGTATGGGACCAAAAACTTTTTTTTTTATTCGGTCGGGTCCATACACCAGCCACACTGGATCACGGCCCATGACCCGCCAGCGGTTGCCCCAACCGCGGTCAAAATTGCTAACCGTGACTGCAAATTGCAAAATGCAATTTTAGAAACAGTGGCTTCCTCGCTGAAGCCATCAGCGAGAAAGCCTTCCTTGCGAACTCTGAGCCGTGCATGGCTTGCAACTCCTTTCTAATCCAGATCGGCTCAGCTCACGGCAGCGGCTCAGCTTGACGGCTCAATTGCACAGTGCTTCTTCTCTAGAATTTCTTCTGCGTACTGGTTTTGATTTTTTTTCTCCATTTTCAATTAAAACTCATCCAAACAAGCGCCTATACCCTTAAAAACACTGACTTACACGATATCAATAAAAGTAAGTAAAATATATTGTTCCTATATTTCCACTCGCAAAGCTTACAATGAATTTATCCATGCCAATAAAAACGAAGGACCACAGATTTCAACCAAAACAAATATTTTTTTATTTTAGTTAAGCCTAACATGCTTCTTACATTTGCCAAACCATATATCTGATACCAATTGAAGGATTAAAATGGCAAAAATCATCAAAACGAAAGTATGTTAGGAAAACGAAAATTTTACTTCTGTAATTGAATGGCCCTCTTTGGACTGGTGTAAATGTCTGTATAATAATATCCGAGGCTAGTGGCTCATGTCCTTGCAAACATCTACTGCGTCTCATCCACGCAAAACTTTCGATCTTTCGAAATGGTACCCGCAGCATAGCCGGTGAAGGCTTAAAGATTGGGTTTTGATCAACTTTGGTCTTTGTTCGAAAATGGGTTTAGCTTTCTATGAATGAATTGAACTACGAAGAGGCTTCTGTTTTCTTTTCTTTTGCTTCTGTGAATTACCAACACCCAGAAGACTAAAAAACACCAACTCCTTCAATTCATTTCATAGCCTTTTCAATCCATCCCCAAGAGAGAATACAATTGCCTGCAAACAGAAAGCATCCATACTTTCTGTTATTCTGCACGCAAAACAACACGGGTTCCATCATATGTGTGTTTTTTAATTTTTTATATTTTATTTATTTAATATATATTATAAATTTTATTTTACCTTGGTCTTATTTATTAGGCCAGATAAAATTATTTATTCTTGAATTTGAACACCTATAAATAATAAATATCAATTATTTATTTTCCGAGCTATATTAAACAACCCAACAAATGATTAAGCCTAAATAAACCAATATAAAATTTTATACCTTTTATCTAGTTTATATCCAGATTAATTTTTTAATTATTCAATCTAGGTTTTAAGCCCTGAATAATTAATTAACCAATTAAATTAGATAAAATAAATACTCTCTCTCGAACATTTTATTTTATTCTAGTCAAATAATAAATTAGACTAATAAAATAGAAACTCATAATTATCAAGACCAATTTCTTAACCCAAATCTTTCATGACTTAAGGGCTATTCTGGGAACCAAAAGACACATCGCCTTGGCTACTAAAATGATCAAAATATTCCTATTATATAAATAGCTATATTTTATATTTTAAATATTTTCTAACATCAGCATAAGTAAATATTGACCCCAAGGACAATTATGCGTTAGCAAAGTCTTCGACCTACAGGTATAATAACTAAAATACACCTCTACGCATCACCGTGCAATTAGAGAGGAAGAGTGTACTAACACCTCTCTAATAGATATCTACCATCCTTAGACCTATAGTCCAATGATTCACAACTCCTGGAATGTTTTCACTTTTCAAGGGAGTTACCCTAAAGTAAACATCCAAGTCATGTTCTTCAGGACCCTGGATAATTAGATAATTTGAACAGTCACAATGGGCGATATAACATAGAAGCTATCTTGTGTAAGTCTGTCCTAACTAACTAGTCACATATACCTAACATACAAGTATATTAGTTCTACAAAAGAACTTTTACTATAGTGTATCAAAGTATATGCTTCTAACTTCGTCAGACCACCAACTCATACTCAAACAGTAGAGTATTAGTCCACGTTGTAGCAGTAATAGTCTAGGTTTCTTTTAAATAGTACTTTTATAAACCACTATTACAGGTCATGTTCTACGTATTTGAAATACGCTCATGCTATGAAGTGAGTGGACTACTCACTGGCTAAAGGTAAGCCATTCTCCATTTAGAATTCATAACACAATAACCTATACATGATGAGATTTTCATTCTTATCAATCGGTTAAGAATAAACATTTATGTATTAAGTAACCCGTAATCCATACCTTACTGTGAAAGATCACCATTCACATGAATCACTTACTTAAACACAATGGGCCATTTCCAAACAAAAATCGTGCACAAATAAAATATAGATTCACAAACAAATTTTGAAAATAAATTCTTTTATTAATAAATTCAATAATTACATCAGATAATCTAGTTTAGAGGGCATATATTCCAACAATTGTATTGAGAATTTCAAGGGTTCTCACTTAGAACATTTGGATAAAAAGATAAAGTAATTCCTTACAATCAGTCCCTCACATGTATGCACTCACCCTCGTATTTAACTCTCATTTGGCTTTTAACAAGAATAAGCTCACACTTTTGCCTTTTTTTTCAAGCACTCAATTTCCTCGATGTGTTCTTTCCACAAAAATCTCTCCAATTGCTTAGGAGTTAGTTCAAATTTGACAAGTTTACTAACCCTCTAAAGACAACCAACTAGACTTAGATGGAAGTTTAATCATCAACAACAATGAGCCTCAAGGAGTTTATATCAAGAGTCAATGAATTCAAAAGAACTCAACAACTTCAATAACTAAGGAATGGGTGAATGGATAAGACCTAACAAGAATTTCAATGAAGCACTAGAAGTTCAATGAACATATCACTCAAGAACAAGAGTAAGAATTCAACAACTATAATAAGCTCAATTGGACAAACAATGTCCCCAGAATACTTGAAAGTAATAGTTAACCAATTATAGAAATGTTGATAAAAGTTTTTAGCCACAATTTCAAATGAAAAATCTACTCAAGCAAAATATCAAACGCATGAGGTGTAACCTCGTAACTGAAGGGTTTTCAAAATTTTCACATTTATAACAACTCAAAACCTCAAAAACCACAAGAAAAATTAACCCCCAATGATTATACTAACATCAAGGGATAATTTCTTAACCAGTAGAAGTAAAAAAATATAAGTTTTGTAGTTCATAAACTTAGCATGAAAATGAGTTACGGGATTCTTTTTTAGTTCAACAAATTTATAGTAAATAAACCCAAAAAATCACAAGATTTATGCAATTTAGAACTTCAAATAGCTACTCAAACATCAACCCAACATACAAGATCAATTTCTCAACAAGAAAATCAAAGTTTTGAAGACCTTTTTGAAGCACCTTCCTTAGTGATGAGTTTGCTCTGTTTCTCTTGAAACTTTGAAGCCTTTGTCTTGATGAACCAAGCCTTGATAAGAATCAAAGTTTTCCTTTCTCTAATACCAAACTATTTGAGATGATATTGGGAGTGATTTTCTATTGAATTTCGTGGCTAAATTTAGGGCAAAATGCAAGACCCAACTAAGAACTCAGAACGGTGAGTTTGGTAAAGAAATGACACACCCAATTCAAATATTAAGATCCTAAGCCAAAATAAGAACGTAAAATACTAAAAATGAGAATCAAGTCATTCAAATCACAACCAAAGACCCTTGATTGAAAAAAAAACCAAGAATACTTTGAAGAAGATGATTTAGGCAACTAACTTTACCTCCAACAAGAACCTTAGATTACCTATAACCCAAGACCCAAATTAGCAAATTAATTGATCTATCCTAAAAGAGTTATAAACTCAATACATAGGGAATGACTAGGCTCTAAGAATGGTCTTGATGTTCATGAGATTTATCCAAGAGGAATCACTTCTCAAAAGTTCTCAAGGGGAACTCTTTGATTTCTATCAATATCCAAAGTTATTATATTAAAATGTTATAATGTTATATATATAGGCATGTAAACCTAATTAAGGTGAGATAAAATCTCAGCTATTCAATATTTAAAAGGTAAAAAAATATCCTTATTACATAATAAAAGTTGTGGGAATTAAATTAGAAACAAACACAAAATAAAATAGAAAAAATCATCAAAATAGGGTTGTGCCCAAACTGACTTGGAGCCAGGTCAACTAGATGGACCTGGAGTCGGGTTGGTGCTGCCAAAATTGGCCAACGGGCCGAGAGGGCCTGGCGCTAGGTAGGCTTATTGGGCCTGGTGCCGGGCCCACACTGTTCTCCGTATAATCGGCTTTTATTGTGCTTTCAACCTCCTCTTGTGTTCCCTTGGCTCTCCAAACTAATTGTTATTCAAGTTTTGATCTTCTTAGCCCTTTTTTGATCCTCTATCGCTTGACAACATTCTTAATTCTTGATTTGTCTTCTTGAAAGACTTTCAAGCTTCCCTTTGGCACCCACTTCTTTACTATCTTCTTATTCCTTGGCTTGGTGGCTTGTTTGGTTTGAATCCTCCATTGAAAACCTCGTAATTTAAATTCTTCTTTGGCACCATAAAATGAGCTTTGAATCTCCATCCCCCTTCTTTAGCTTTGGCATGATACTTGGGTGGATTCTTATCACAAATCTACTCGTTCAAAAGTTTCTAATATCACAGATGTTATTGCTCCTAGTGTTGGCATTGCTCCACAAGTCTCAAAATAAGGTGTAACGATGAGAAATAAGACTTAAGCTCTTTCTCAAAGTAAGGCCTAAGACTTTGGTATTGTCTTGTTGCCATTAACTACAAAGTCAAAGTAAAATACTACTTCTGCAATACAAAAATATCATATTCACTAGAGAAAGGTCACAATTCCAAATAGAATGATAAAAAGTTCAATTCTACACCTTAATCTCCCCTTGTAGATCTCAAATCAAAATCTTTTATGGCATTAGTTGTGATGACTAACACCCAAAATATAAAGGAACAACACAAAGTATAGAGTAGCAACTCACGCATATCATGAAATTGGTAGATGGACTTGCTAAGAAGTCTCAGGGGCAAGATCTCACCATTACTCAATTGATTGATAGATTTGAAAAGAGTGATGAAACAAGTCAAGTTCTTCTAAAAAAAGTTGAAGTGCAAGAGGAAGTTAAGATTTCAAAGAAGACTTAAGCTAACCAAGTATTTTTTTTTTTTTAATGGATCAATTCTGATTGATCAATCAAATGATCTCATCATAAAAACAATTAAGAACAAGTATGAAGAGGAAAATAAATCTACTATTACGTATGCTAGGCTTTATTCCTAAAGGATTGATAACATGAGAAAGTCGATTGGCCATCATCCCTAAAGCTTTAACAATTTGATAGTAAGGGAAACTTCAAGCACTATGTTGATCATTTCATTGAGACATACAACAATATTGGAACTTATGGATATTTTTTTGTGAAATAATTTGCGTGATCTCTTAAAAGAAATCATTTAACTAGTATATTGATTTCACATTATTTCTATCAATGGTTGGGAGGAACCAATTTTATAATACTCGCAGAATCGCTAAAATAGTGAAGTTAGCCAACTCACACCAATGGAAGGACGAGTCTTTCACTATATAAATAGATTAAAGAATCTAAACCTTAATTTTGGGGATTGCCTCAGTGAGTCTTTCACCATAGAAATGTATATATAAGGTATACTTTGGGAACTCCCCTACATTCTCAAAGGATCGTGCCAAAAACTTTTGAAGAAGTAGTTACTTATGTTCATGACATGGAATTGAGCATTATTGTAAATGAGGGCAAGATACCTATTCAAGAGTTAAATAAAAATGAAGAATAAGATGGGGCAAGTTTTCTTCAAATGATAAAATCAAGCAGTACTCTGTGGCAATAGGTGTAATGGCAATCAAAATATTAAATTAATGTTAAGATTGTGCTCTAGAAGTAATCATTTATATAGTGTAGTTTACATATTAAATCAATAAAAGACATTCTTTATCTTTCAATTTCTTTATTCCATATGTTCATGTATATAAAAGCTGTTAGATAAAGTCCCAAGTACAACACTGTATTAAAGAAATCATGATAAAGATCATGACATGAGGTTCCTACTCCAGTAGAATGTGTTTGTTCTCAAATTATTCTTAGTCATAGTATTAATAAGATAAAACATCATTAATACGTTAAGATTAACACGCGTTATACTTCTTGATTTGATCAAACAATGGTTCTCACATCCGTGAATATTGTGATACTCAAAGTTAATACGTGAATACTTGTTATTTGAATAAGTACATTGGATAACCTAATTATGAGATAATCACATAGATAACTATTTAGTGCTAGTAATAGATTCTCATTATAGCAAATCTGCAAGTATCCTTAGATTTGAAAACTCTAAGGGACTTTGTTTGCTAAGTATTGTACTTTAATTCCAATCTCTGGAGTCCTTACAAGACCGCCTATGGGATGGACATTGGGTACAATATGAAGTAAACGAAAGTAGATGAGAGGAACAATAAAGGATTCACCACTCCTAATAGTATGAGTGAGTATCTCATGGCTACTTATAGAAATCATTATTTAAGAAGTCATTGGCCAAGGGACTATGTGTTAAAAATAGTTCCAATTGATACACAATTGATACACATGATGAGTAATGGATTCCAAGAACAAGTATTAAAATATTCGGGCCATAATTAATTAATATTCTAGAGGGAGTTGGCACTAATTTCATACTCTAAACCGAATAAGATATTGTATGGTGAAAGGAGTTTATTGCACTGCGTTTCGCTATTGAAAGGTTCATATCAAGCCACTTGACTTTTTGGACTTTTGAGTAGTCATGATATATTGCTAAATACCGCTCATGATCTGCGAAATATGGATTTATTAATTAGAGAATTAATAAAATAATTCTAAGTATTAAAAGGATTATTAATTCTATTATGATAGAATTAATTCATATTAGCTACCAAATGACTAGAAAACCTAATGGGTCATACAAAATAGAAGAATTGGTACTCAAAATATTATTTAATAATATTATAGGGTTAATTTATGAGAAAAAATAATTATTATGGACTAATTATAGAGTGTTATAATTATTTGGGATTGAATTACGAATATTAAATCCCTATAGGTGAATTATAAACTTATTATAATTCATAGGGCCTCATTGCAATTCTTGAAAATTCCAAACCCATAATTGAAAAGAGGAACAAAAAAATTATTTGTTTCCTAAAAGGAATTAAGAAACTGTACGTGTTCTTTGTCCTTTTCTTGTGGCGGTTGTTTTGCAGAAAAGGAAATTAGTTTCCTATTCATAAAATAGAGAATTTTGTTCACTATATACATGAAAAATTGCCGCCGTAAGGAAGTGAGATTTTTAACAGAGAGAAAAAGAGTTTTTCCTTCTTGTTTTTCTTAAGAAAATGAAAACAATTCCTTCCCAAATTAAATTAATCATAAAGTTACCAGGCATTATTCTACTAGCATAGATTTTGATGTTTTTTTAGTACGTTCTTTGTGTGGATCAATATTAGAAAATTTCCTATCTTTGGAATTTGGTGATTCGATTGGATCTATTTTTGAAGGGGATTTGCGCGGAAGAAAAAATTTTAAGCACTGCGTTTTTGAGGTAATTAATTTTTCTTCCCTTCTCATGATCTGTTTAATTACATAAGAGTGATCCTTTGTATTGATTTCGTTTTATTTTTTCACTGCATGTAAACCGGTTTGCATGATCAAAATCCAATTGTGATATCAGAGCCATCACGTATGTATTTCATGGATTTTATTATTATTTTAAAATTATTTCAAAATAAATTCGATGTTATGAAATTATTTCATAAATATTTTAAAATTTGAAATAGTTTCAAAGTTATATTCAGGTCCATGAAAATTATTTCATATAAAATTTTATTTTTGGAAAATTTTTGTTTTAGTGGGTTATACACACACATATTAATTACTAAAATTAGTTTCAGAAAATAATAGAAATTGTTTCCTTTTAATTCACAGAAATTGTGTTTGCTGGAAAAAAAAAAACCGAAGTTTTGTTACCTTAAATTAGTTAAGGAAATTGAAGCCGAAAAGGATAAAAATTTTCATTAATTCACTAACAGAAAAGTCGTTAAGGAAAAAATTTTTTGGTTGTTTTTTGGTTGCATCCTTGAGAGGATGATTAACAACCTTGGGAGGCTTATGCAATGTGTTGACCAAATCATGTATTGAGACATTAAGCCTTTACACACAACTTTGGAAGTTAGTCATGGCTCGACTGGAATTGTTTCAGCCGAGACCACCCATGATATTTTTTTTTCGGACCAACTGGTCACCGACTCTAGTAAGCCGTGGCCAAACTTCAATTAAAAAATAATAATAAATAATTTTTTTTTTTTTTTGGTTGAGACTTGCGCCTGCGTAAAGTCTAAGATTCATGATTGAAAGTTGCTTCAAGCAGTGAATCAATACAATATATATATATATATATATATATATATATATATATATATATATATATATATAAAGTTTTGATCTTCAAATGTTTGACCGCCGATTTTTTAGTTTTTCTTCAAGCACCCACTGAAATATTTTTATTCCAATAGGACCCCAAGATTTTTCCCAAAATTTGATTTTGGGATTAATTAATTAAATTTCTAAAATATTTAATTTGATATTTGATCCATATTTATTTATTTATTTATTGCTTAATGTGTTTTAAGCACAATATTGGCATGTTGGCTTGGTTATGGATTTAGACCAAATTAATTTGATTAATTTAAATTGTGTCATTCATTTTATCACTTATAAATAGGACTGCGTGTCCTGCCTTTCTCTATAATTCTCTTGTAATTTTTCTTCTCATCAAATTCCCCTCGAACGTAACTCGAGGTTTCCTCATTAGAAATTTATGTAATTTATTATATATGTTAAATAATATTAGAAATTATTTTATGAATATATAGATATGGCGACTAAGGTAAAGTAAGAAGATGGTAAGACTTTCTTCTCAAAACATGTATGAACACATAGGTTTTGACCAAAATTAATTTCTTTTTTTGCTCAAGAAAATTAATCTAGAAAAGTCCATAATCAAGCCACGTAATTGAGTCTATTACAATTATATTAAAGTGTTGATATTTTGCATGCCAAATGATGAGATTATTAATTAAATAATTACAATCCCTCAAACAGTATTAAATCTAAAGCCTTCCGTTAATATAGCAAGAATGATGGTTCTTTTTCGAGATTAGGTTGTTAAGTATACCCAAGCTTACTCAATATTAAGCATGTTTAAGCTATGAAATATGATTCCTGATTAATGGGTTGGATTTAACTAATATCTTTATTCTGGTTGGGCATACCTAAAGAATATTAGAGGCTAAGTTGGGATAACACTAAGCATTTTAAGATTAAAAGATGTTAATCACCTAATGATTCAGTAGTTACATTTGATGTAATTGGTATTAGATACCTACCATTGAACTTAATAGTGGTTTGTTAGGCATATCCAAGGTCATTCTTAAAGAATTTGGATACCAAATCACTAGGAAAGCTTCCAACGGACTTTCTCGAGTCAATAGTGAGGACTATTGATTTGAAGAAAATAGTGGGTTAAATAGGCGTTTGATTAAAGATCTAATTAAATGTATTTCATGTGCATATACATAGTCTAATATCTCTTATCTTTCATTTAGGTTATTTGCATCATGACAATAAATTTGAACTTACGTAGCATTTTGGAAACAAACAAGCTCACTACATCAAACTTCTTGGATTTGTATAGAAATTTGAGAATCGTTCTCAAATCGAAAAAGTTACTTTACGTATTAAAAGCTCCAATTCTACCACCACCACTACCTGATGATGCTCTTGCTCAAGAGTATGAAGTCCATAAGAAGCATAAAGAGAACAGTGACACAGCATCTTGTATCATGCTGGCGTCAATGAACACTGAGCTTCAAAAATAGTATGAGCATTTGGATGCTCATAATATTATCTTCCATCTAAGAGATTTTTTTGATAAGCAAGTTAGGACAAAGAGATATGAACTATCTAAGCAGTTATTCTGTTCTAAGATGGTAGAAGGCACTTCGGTTGCCACTTATGGACTTAAGATGCTAGGGTTAATTGAGAAGTTTGGATCATTTGAGTTTACTATAAATCATGGATTAAGTATAGACTTAATTCTTTAATATTTTCCAGTTAGTTTTTCACAATTTATGATGAACTACCAGATGAATAAGATTGAGACCACAATACCTAAGTTGATCAACCTTCTTAAGACTATAAAGTCTTCTATGAAGAAAGAAAATAATGCAGTCTTATTGGTTAATTCTTCTTCTAAAAGGAAAAATGTTTCTAAAAAGAAGAAGAAAAATTCAATTAAACCTAAAGGTGGTGTAAAGAAGAAAGAGATAGCTATCAAAGGCCTATGTCACAATTGTGAGAAGATGGGCCATTGGAAGCGTAACTGCAAAAGTTACTTGGAAATTGTTAAGGAAAAGAAGCAAAAAGATAAGCTTGGAAGAACTTCTACTTCCACTCTTGGTATGTTTATGATTGAGATCAATACTACTCTTAACAATGAGATATGGATATTGATTACCGAATGTGGATCTCATTTGTGCAATAATTTGTAGGGACTAAAGAGCAGTAGCAAGTTGGAAAAAGGTGAGGTGGACCTTCGTATAGTAAATGGAGCAAAGGTTTATGCACTTGCTGTGGGGACTTATCATTTATACCTACCTTTCAGATTAATTTTAGAATTACAAAACTATTTCTATGTACCAGTTTTACTTTAAAATATTATCTCAATTGCTTATTTAGACTTGCTTGGATTTCATTTAAGTTTTAAGAATAAAAATTGTTCTTTTTCATTAAATGATATTCATTATGATATTGCAACTTTAATGAATGGTTTATATATTCTAGAAATGGAAAATCAAATTCTCAATATAAACAATAAAAGCCCAAGAAAAGATAACACAAACACATCCTACTTATGGCATTATCGTTTAGACCATGTAAATGAGAATCGCATTTCTAACTTACGTAATTGTGGTGATTTAGGCTCATTTTATTTTGAATCATATGAAACTTGTGAATTTTGCTTGCTAGGAAAAATGACTAAAACCTCTTTTTCTAAGAAAGGGGAAAGGACTAAGCAATTATTGGAACTAATACATACTGATGTATGTGGATCAATGATATTACAAGCAAAAGGGGTTTATTAATACCTTATTACCTTCATCGATGATTATTCTCGATTTGGGTATTTGTATTTAATGAAATACAAATATGAAACCTTTGACAAGTTCAAAGAATTCAAGAATAAAGTAGAGAAATAACTTAGTAAGAGTATTAAAACTCTAAGATCCGATCAAGGAGGAGAATACCTAAGCCAAAAGTTTTTAAGTATTTTAGAGATAATGAGATATTATCTCAATGGATTTCGCCACATACACCTCAGCATAATGGTGTATTTGAGAGAAGAAATCAAACTTTATTATATATGATTCAATCCATGATGGCTTTTACTATTCTACCAAAATCGTTTTGAAGATTTGCACTGAAAACTGTTGTTTACATACTAAATAGAGTTCCATCAAAGATAGTTGATAGTACTTCATTCGAGTTATTTTGTGGTAAAAGACCAAAGCTAACTCATATAAGAATTTGGGGATGTCCTACTTATATGAAGAGGATAAAGTCAGATAAATTAGAAAAATAAATCTGATAAGTGTTTGTTTGTTGGATATCCAAAAGAATCTCATGGATATTATTTCTATCTCCCTATTGAAAACAAAATATTTGTTTCAAGGCATGCTATTTTTCTAGAGAAGGAATTCGTGCTTAAGGGAGATAATGGGAGTACGATTGAATTTAGTGAAGTTCAAAAAGCTTAAACAAACAATGATTAATCAGTTGATCCTAAGTCTATCAATCAAATAGATGAACCTTCTAATACACAAGAACCTCGTAAGTCAAATAGAATACGAGTTGCACTTGAGAGATATGGATTTCTCATTACTAACCACAATAACATATCGCTCATAGAAGAAGATAAGCCTACCACTTATGAAGAAGTTCTAAATAGTTCAGAATCTGACAAATGGTTTAAAGCCATGAAGTTAGAAATGGATTTCATATATAACAACCAAATTTAGACTTTGATTAATCCACCTAAAGGGATAAAACCCATAGGGTGCAAATAGGTTTTCAAGAAGAAAACCGACATGGATGGTAACGTGATTACCTATAAGGCGCGATTGGTTGCAAAAGGTTACCATCAGAAATAAGGCATTGACTATGATGAAACTTTTTCACCAGTAACAATGTTGAAATCCATTAGGATACTCCTAGCACTTGCCGCTCATTATAATTATGAGATTTGGTAAATTGATGTAAAAACAGCTTTCCTTAATGAAAATTTAACTGAGGAAGTGTACATGACACAACCTAAGGGTTTCACATTCAAGGATCACACTGAAGTGTGCAAGCTGCAAAGGTCCATTTATGGACTAAAGCAAGCTTCTAGGAGTTGGAACATTCGTTTTGATGAAACAATTAAAGAATTTAGTTTCAAATAAAATATGGATGAACCTTGTATATACAAGAAGGTTAGTGAGAGTGTAATTATTTTTCTATTACTATATGTAGATGACTTATTACTAATAGGAAATGATGTCTCTATTCTACAATCAGTCAAGATTTGGTTATCCAAGAAGTTCTCCATGAAAGACCTTAGAGATGCAACTTATATTCTGGGAATAAAGATCTATAGAGATAAATAAAAAAGGTTGCTTGGTCTTTTACAGTCTACATACATAGACAAAGTGCTAAAGATGTTTAGTATGGATCAATCCAAAAGGGGATTCTTATCTATAACCTATTGGGTAAGTCTTTCAAAATCTATATGTTTTAAGACACAAGATGAAAGAGATCATATGAATAAAATACCATATATGTCGACAATTGGTTCTATCATGTATGCTATGATATGTAGTAAGCCCAATGTATCTTATGCTCTTAGTTTGATGAGCAGATACTAATCAGATGCTGGAGAAGGTCATTAGATGGCTGTTAAGAATATTCTTAAGTACTTGAGAAGAACTAATAATGTATTCTTGGTATATAAAGATAGTGACTTGCAAGTTAGAGGGTATATTGATGCCAGTTTCCAATCTGATAACGATGAGTATAAATCCCAATCAGGATACGTGTTCATTTTTGTAGGTGGGGTAGTTAGTTGGAAAAGTTCTAAACAAGATACAGCTACCGACTCAACCACTGAAGCTGAGTACATAGCAACTTCCAAAGCAACTAAGGAGGTGGTCTAGATCAAGAAGTTCATTATAGAATTAGATGTGGCACCTAGCATTGTTGATCCAATACTCTTGTATTGTGATAACAATGGAGCCATTGTACAAGCAAAGGAACCTCATCAGCGATCCAAACATGTACTTATGCGCTATCACTTTATTAGAGAAATCATTAACAGAAAATATGTAAAGGTAGAGAGAGTTTCCACCGATCAAAACATAGATGATCCACTTACAAAGGCATTATCCCAAAAGAAATATGACGGTCATGTTTAGTCATTTGGTATTAAATACATGAATGCTTGGGTTCAATGCTAGTGGGAGATTGTTAGGATTGGGTCCTAAAGGCAATCATTTATACAGTGTATTTTGTACATTAAATCAATATAAATAATTCTTTATCTTTCAGTTTCTTCATTCCGGATGTTCATGTTTATAAAAAATATTAGATAAAGTCCCAAGTACAACACTATGTTAAGGAAATCATGATAGAGATCGTGATGTGAAGTCCCTACTACACTAGAATGTGTTTGTTCTCAAATTATCTCTAGTCATAGTATTAATAAGATAGGACATCATTAATACGTTAAGATTAGCACGTGTTATACTTCTTGATTTGATCAAGTGGTAGTTCTCACATCTGTTAGTATTGTAATACTTAAAGCTAACACGTGAATGCTTGTTATTTGAATAAGTATATTGGATGACCAAACTATGAGATAATCACATAACTATTTAGTGCCAGTGATAGAATCTTATTATATCAAATGTGCAAGTATCTTTAGACTTGAGAACTCTAAGGTACTTTGTTTGCTAAGTATTGTACTTTAATTTCAACCTTGGGAGTCCTTACAAGACTGCCTATGGGATGGATATTGAGTATAATATGAAGTAAACGAAAGTAGTTGAGAGGGACAATAAAGGATTCACTACTCCTAATAGTATGAGTGAATATCTCATGGCTACTTGTACGAATCATTACTCAAGAAGTCCTTGGCCAAAGTGACTATATATTCAAAATAGTTTCAATTGATATATATGATGAATAATGGATTTCGGGAACAAGTACTAAAATATTTGGGTCAGAATTAATTAATATTCTGGAGGGAGTTGTCACTAATTTCATACTCTAAATTGAATGAGATATTATATGGTGAAAGGAATTTAATGTACTAACGTTTTTCTATTGAAAGATTCATGTCATGCCACTTAACGTTCTGGACTTTTGGGTGGTCATGATATATTGCTAGATACCGCTCATGATTTGCGAAATATGGATTTATAAATTAGAGAATTAATGATAAAATTAATTTATATTAGCTACCAAATGACTAAAACACCTAATAGGTCACACATAATAGAGGAATCGGTACTCAAAATATTATTTGATCGTATTATAAGGTTAATTTGTGAGAAAAAATAATTTTTACGTGCTAATTATAAAGTGCTATAATTATTTGGAGTTGAATTGCGATTATTAAATCTCTATAGGTGAATTATAAACTTGTTATAATTTGTAGGGCCTAATTGCAATACTTGAAATTCCCAAGTCCATAATTGAAAAGAGGAACAAAAAAATTATTTGTTTCCTAAAAGGAATTAAGAAACTGTACGTGTTCTTTTTCCTTTTCTTGTGGCAATTGTTTTGCGGAAAAGGAAATTAGTTTCCTATTCATAAAATAGAGAATTTTATTCTCTATATATATGAAAAATTGCTGCTATAAGGAAGTGAGATTTTTAACACACACAGAAAGAGTTTTTCCTTCTTGTTTTTCGAAAGAAAAAGAAAATAATTTCTTCCCAAATTAAATTAATCATAAAGCTACCAAGTATTATTCTACTGGTATAGATTTTTTGTGGTTTTTGAGTACGTTCTTCTGGTAGATTAATATTTGAGAAATTCCTATCCTTAGAATTTGGTGGCTCGATTGAATCGACTTTTGAAAGAGATTCGTGCAGAAGAAAAAATTTTAAAAACTGCATTTTTGAGGTAATTAAATTTTCTTACCTTCTCATGATCTATTTAATTACATACGAGTGATCCTTTGTATGTATTTTGTTTTATTTTTCTGCTGCGTGTACATTGATAGGTATGATCAAAATCCAATAATTAAATCATCTAAGTAAATTATCCTTAATACACAAGTATAAATTATATGTTATTCTTTAATAAGATTTTCAAATATCTAAATATGCAGTAAATAATTCATGTAAATGCTCTTTAACATACGAGTATGTATTGTATGTTACTCATTGATAAGAGTTTAAACCACCTAAATACGAACCTAAATCATCCAAAGCTCCATGACGCAAGATCTAAATTGTCGGTTACTCTTTAATAAGAGTTTAAACTATCTAAATATGAGCTAATCATATAAAAAATATACCTCCTAACACAGGAGTATAAACTGTATGTAACTCATTGATAAAAGTTTAATCCCTTCAAATATGCAATTAAATTATTCAAAGTAAACACTCTTTACTACAAACTATAAATTACATCTTACTCCTTGATAAGTGATTAAATTATCCAAAGGTTAAGTTAAATTGTCCAATGATTTATGACACACGAGCCTAAAATGCATGCTACTTCTCAATGAGAGTTTAAATTATCTATATCTCAAGTAAATCATCTAATACTCCATGATGCACGAGTATAAAATGTATGTTACTACTTAATAAGTGTTTAAACTATCTAAATATGAAGTTAAATCATCTAATACTCCTTAACACATGAGTATAAATTGTATGTTACTCCTTGATAAGAGTTAAAGCTATTCAAATATGTTAGCTAAATCCCTCAAGTAATGCTTCTTAATATACGAGTATAAACTTTATGTCACTCCTTGATAAGAGCTTAAACTATCTAAATACGAAATTAAATAGTCCAAAACTCCTTAACACAGGAGTATAAACTATATATTACTCCTTGATAAGAGTTTTAACTATTTAAATATGAGTTTAAATTATTCAATACTCCATGACACACATGCCTAATAAACTATACATTACACTTTGATAAGAGTTTAAAATATTTAAATACAAAGTTAAATCATCTAATACTCCATGACGCACGAGCCAAAAGTGCATGTTACTACTCATAAGAGTTCAAACTATCTAAATCTTATGTAAATCATTCAATGATCTATGATGTACAAGTTTAAATTACATGTTATTGCTTAACAAGAAATAAAATTGTCTAAATATTTAAAGTGAATTAATGAAGATGCTCATTAACTGCATGAGCCTAAACAACAAGTTAATCCTCACACATATTGAGCAGATGCAGCCACCAATAATGTAGTGTAATGCACAGTTAAATTGTTAAAACACTCTATCAAGTCTAAGTTAGTAAATAAATTGATACTCCTGACTCGCATGAATTAAAACTGTGAACAGTACTCACTAATCAAATCCGTTAGCCCTAAGGGCAGTCTATTGTGTTTTGACTTATGAAAAACATTGATGAGGACTAACTCGTGTGATCTACTTGTTATAGGACATGTTTGACCTCAAGTCTTCCAAGGCATAGAAATAGGATTTCTAAGCAACTCTTGAAGTAATAGAATCCGAGAATGGAAAATCAAGAAAAAGATCAAGCTCAAGAGATTGCAAACAAAGAATATGTATGAAAGAAACTTAGACTAGGAATCTTTGTTAAGGTATCTCTTTGTGAAAATTCCTATGTCGTATTTTCCTCTTGATTCAATTTAATTCCACCATGTAGCACTAAAACAAAAGATTTTAAAGTTTTAAAATTCTCAAAATTTTAGATTGAGCATTTTGGGTGACCTTGCATCCAGAAGCTTTGTCCAAAACTTTGTGACCAGTATCAAATCGATTCTGCCAGAAAAAGTGTCAATTTAAACTTACCTTTTGGATGCACCATCATCCAAAATGCTGATAAATCTAACAGCGAAAACTAGTCGTTGGAGCTCTACTTTATGTCTTTATAAAAGGCTTCAAAACTCGATTTGAAAGTAGATTTTTATCCTAACCTTCAAAGAAACACTCTTGCTCTATAGAAAATAAAAATCTCCTTTATCAAAGTGCTTTAAAGTGAAATCAAATTGTATCTTAAAAGTAAAAGTGTTTGAGTTTATTCTTCCTATATATCTACTAAAAAAGTGAGCCACTTTATTTTATTTATCTTCAATCATCTTTGTGCACCAAGGTTATGGTGTAAAACTCATTTAGGATGAACCTTAATTTGTTGGTTGATTGAGAGATTTTGAAAAATCAAGTGTGGTAATCATCTCTTGTATTTGGTACAGATTGATACTATTGAGTTGGATGAATGAAATCTTGTTGAAAATTCTTAAATGTGAGTTTAAGGTAGTGGATATAGATCTTGGTAGAACAAATCACTAAAAATCCTGTGTTATATTTCTCTGCATTTACTTTCAGCATTTATTTTCGGATTATCTACAAATTGTCCCAACTCAAAGTTTCTTAGTTCCTTAAAGAAATCTTTAAAGGTTTTCACGAACCCATTTTCAATCCAGCATTAATTGCATCGTGCATCTTACCTCAATCTGAGTTTAGATATTTCTCAAAATCATTCTGAAAAGCTCTCGTTGTTGCAAGTGCCATTGTTCAAAAACTCGAAGAACATCTCTATCCTTCAAAATAAATTTTTTAAGAGAAATTTTTGTTTGCCAAAAACCTTATTCACCCCCCTCTAAGGTTTTTCATTTGGTATCAGAGCTTAGTCTACTCTATTCTCGGTCTAACAACCATGTAGGAAAAATCCTCATGGCAAACTCATCCTCTCTTCCGTATATAGAAGGTTCGTCAACAAATCAACCTCCATTGTTCAATGGAAACAACTACACATTCTGAAAAAATAGAATGAAAATCTATATTTGTTCAATCAATTTCGAGTTTTGGAATTTGATTGAAAATAGTTCTTTTGTTCCGTCAAAAATTGTTGATAGCAAGAAAGTACCTAAACAAAATAACGAATTTGATGTAAAAAAACAATGCCAAGATGACATTGAACTTTCAAGTTATGAATATCTCGTGATGTGCCCTTGATGCCACTGAATACAATTGGGTTAGTGGCTGTGATTTAGCCCATGACATATGGAAGCTACTTGAAGTCACCCATGAAGGGACAAACCAAGTTAAGAAATTTAAATTGGGGTTTTTTAATTCATGACTATAAATTATTCATGATGAAGCCAAACGAAAGCATAACTGATATGTTTATCAGATTTACAAATATCGCAAATGGTCTTAAAGCCTATGGAAAAGTCTATTCCCTTAGTGAAAAAAATCAAAAAATTCTGGATACATTGTCTAAGAGCCGGCAACCGAAAGCTCTTGCTGTGAAAAAATCTAAGGATTTAAAATTCTTACCAACTGATGAGTTGATTGGCTCTCTTCTAACAAATGAATGAAACTCAAGAGGTCTTAAGAATCCGATGATCATGATAAAGGTAAAAATGGAATAACACTGAAAGTTGAAAAAGAGGAAGTTGAAACCAGTCAATCGGATAGCGGCGATGAGACTGAAGTAAACATTGAGGAACTAGCAATGATAGCAAAAAAATAATAATAATAATAATAAAATGATGTTTAACAAAGGAAACTTCAAAAGAGGGAAGAAATTCGTAAAGAGGAAAAGACAAACCTCAGCATTTAAGCCTTAATGCTATGAATGTAAAGGCACTGAACATTTCATTGCTGATTGCCCAATTGCTAAAGAAAAGGAAGGTGGAATGCTTAAGAAAAAGAAGGAGCTAAAAGCAAAGAAAGGCAAAAGATTGATGGGAACTTAGGACCAAAATGAGTCTGAATCTGAGGTAGATGATTCTGAAGATGAAATTACCAGCATATGCTTCATGGCAATGAAAAATGAGATAAATTCTACCACCACTGATTCCATGTCTAATTCGTATGATTCTAAACATGAAAAGCACGATGATCCAAAGGAATTGCTAATTGACATGTTCCATACACCAAAAAAAAAATTGTCTGGAAGAAATAAAGAAATGAAAGTGATGATTGATTGTTTGTTAGAAGATAATGAAAAGTTATTAAGTGAGAATAAAATGTTTCTTGAGTCACATATGTGTGCTATTATGGAAAAGAATGTTATCATTACTACCCTATAGTATGTGTCTCTAGAAAATGGATGCTTATGTGATAAAATTCATTCTCTTGAAAGTATGGTTAGCATGTTTAATGATATAAAAAATAGAGTCAATGATCTCACCACATGTATTGAAAAGTTTACAAATGGTAAAAACAACCTAGAAAAATTGCTTAGGACTCAACACCTAGCTGGAAACTGAAATGACCTAAGTTATAAGCATGAGATCAAGGATAAAATTCACAAATCTCAATTTGTAAAAGCTGTCTCATATTATATGACACACAAAATGTACACATATTGTGAAAAATCTGGACGCAAAACATCTAGGTGTCATATTAAGAAGAAAGTGGAATCCGATGCAAAAATATTTTGAAAAATTATAGGAAACACTACTAATCCCTGTGGACCCAAGGAAATGTGAGTATCAAAAATCATTCTTCCTTCTCATGTATAGGCATATTCATTGGAGAAAATGAGCTTCACCAAGTGATTTTTGGACAGCGGATGTTCAAGACATATGACTAGAAATGTAGTTCTATTAGAGAATGTGCAAACTACAAATGAAAGATTCATCACCTTTGGATACAACAAGAACGGAAAAATTCTTGGCATAGGTAACATTGGTAAAGACTCTTCAACCATCATAAAACAAGTGTTATTAATTGATGAGTTGAAATATAACTTGCTTAGCATTAGCTAATTCTGTGACAACGGCTGTAAAGTCATTTCTAAAAAGGATTCTTGCTCTATCATGGATAGCTCAAAGAATGAAACAATCTTTATTGCCAACAGTGTTGGAAATATTTATGTGTTTTATCTAAATGACTTGATAGCCCATTGTATTAGATGTCTTTCTGTGCATGACAATGATGATTATCTTTGGTATAAAAGATTAGGCCATGTATCTTTTGATTTGCTAAACAAATTATTCTTAAAAGAGCTTGTTAGGGGAATGCCCAAAATGAAGTTTGATAAAAGTAAAATTTGTGATGTATGCCAATTTGGAAAACAAATCAAAACTTCTGTCAAACCCAAGAAAATAATTTTCGCCTCAAAACCTCTTGAATTAATTCATATGAATTTGTTTGGACTAATGAAAACCACTAGCCTTGGTGGTAAGAAGTATGTTTATGTATTAGTTGACGACTTCTTAAGATTTACTTGGACTCTATTTCTTAGACAAAAGGACGAAGCCTTTTCTGAATTTTCAAAACTGTGCAAACGCGTCTAAAGCTCTATTGGATGCAAACTGATTTCTATTAGAAGTGATAATGGTAGAGAATTTTGCAATAATGAACTTACACACTTTTGTGATGAAAATAGAGTATTTCACAACTTTTCAGCAGCTAAAATACCTCAACAAAACGGTGTTGTTGAAAGAAAAAATAGAAATTTACAAGAAATTGCTAGATCTATGATTTGTGAAAACTCTCTTCCAAAATATATTTGGGCTGAAGCTATTAATACAGCATGCTATATTGCGAATCGAGTAATGTTGAGACCTTTCCTGAGAAAAATACTCTTTGAGCTTATGTTTGACAAAACTCTATCAATTTCCTATTTCAAAGTATTTGGCTGCAAATGTTTTGTCCTTAATACGTGAGATACTTTTGAAAAATTTGATAGCAAATCCGATGAGGCTATATTTCTTGGATACTCTTCCAATAAAAAGACATATAGAATGTACAATAAGAGAACTCTATGTGTGGAAGAATTTGTACATATTTTTTTTTTTTTATGAATCTAACATCTATACTTCAAGGAAATATGATGATGATATAGGAGGTTCAAAGTAAATGAGGAAAAACCAACATAAAGCTCCTCCGCTAGATACTTATGCAAAAGAGGAAGAAATTGAAGAACAACAAGCTAAACAAGGAAAACAACAAATTGAAGAATTCACAGATCAAGAATTACTAAAAGATTGGAAATACAAAATCGGTCATCCAAAAGAATAAATCATTTGTGATCCAAGGTACAGAGTCAAAACTAGACGGTTGATGAGTAATTTGCAAGTGCCCAAATGTCAAACAAGTAATAAAGTAGTGAGTACAAGTCGTTCCCAATGGGGATTGATACCTAACTGTAGAATTCTTTCGCTTATAACCTGACTCAAACCAAAATAAAAGTGATTTAAAAACCAATTACTAAAAAGGAAATAGACAAATAAAAAAAATTAACAAGCAAATTATATTAATTAAATTAATAGCAAAGAATGGACCAAGACACTTCAAATCCAACTTACTCGTTCTATGATGAATGATTGATTTTAGCAAATTAATTCTCCAATTGATTAATGGTGCAACTCCCGAATATAAGTTAGACCCAATATCTTGGTAAAAAACTCCTAACTTTAATTAATAAATCAGTTATATTCCTATGTGATTTTAATTAATAAATCCGCACAAAGCTCTATGGATTCCTCTAACTTTTGTTTCATATTCTTTAGAAACCACACAAAGAAATCGAATCTATCTCTAGTCAATTTTGTGATGTGTTGTTATTACCTTGGTCCAATTTAATCTAACACATCTCTGGAACTAGAATAAATTTAAATTCATGTAATAATTGGCCAGAAAATTACAAGCTTTAGGAACAGTAATAGCAGTTAACCAAAAATGAGAAAAAAAAAAATTCTTTTAATTGAAATCAATCAACCTCATAAAAATTTCAGCCTTCATTGAAGGTCTCAGTCTTAAAGAATTTAGTTACACATAATCTCCATAACCAAAGCTATGAATTTAGTTAACATAAAATAAGAACAAAGAAATAAGTAAAAGAAGAAGCCTGGACTGAAGCTTTTTTTTCTCTGCTATAGTTCGCCTCTGTCGCCCCCTCCAGCTTCTACTTCTTCTGCTCTTTTCTTTCGTTTCTTCTTTCTTTTCCCCCGTAGCTTCTCAAATCCGTCTCCTTAGCCGCTACCCTTCTGTGCGCTACCTGGAGTCCATCTCCAATTCTAATTCCCACAACATATAGCCAATGGGTAATTGGCTTTAACTTTTTTCTTTCAATCGTGGGCCAATCTTGATTCTTCTTTTATTATTTTTTTTCTTTTCCTTTTCTTACCCACTTTTGTCTTCTTCCAGCTTTTGGTTTTTCTTCCTTTTTCCTTCAGACTTCTCTTTTCTTGTATTTGGACCAAGCTTGTGAATTCCACAATTTCCATGCCTGCTAGGAAGAAGTTCTACATGAGTACAATACTAAACATATAAATATATACCATCTCTATTAACCTTATTCTATTTAAATTGTACTTTAAAAATATCTCAATTAACCCTACCAAGTACAACATTATTTAATTCACTTAGGCAAAAATAAAAATCATAATAATTTAACCAATTAAAGCTAATTTAAGTGAAAAATAGTAATAAAAACATACTAAAAAATAAAACATATCAACTACCCCTCACTTAGGACTTTGATCACCCTCGAGCAAAGAAACAAAGCTCAAAAACATTAAACATCGAATCATCTCATCTTGAAATCAACTCCAATATCCCATATGAAAAATGAGAATAAATCATCCATATTCATCAATCTAAAAAGAAGAAAATGGAAAATAACTAACAATAATGTCAATGTTTATGCAACCTAACTATAGAAACTCGAAAGAAAATCCAACCATAATTAAGTAATTCAACTCAACACTTAGGCAAATAATATGCATCAGATGAGAACTCATGATCATAGGGATTAAAGTATAATACAACCATATGCTTGTAAGTTTACACACTCTCCACTAATGAAGACTAGAATGACTTCCTTGGGTCTAATAGGACTTTGTTGGCTTGTAATGTTAGGCTAAAGGAATGGCTATCAAACGAAGAGATAGGCAATAGACAAAAAAAATGAGAGAGAAAGGCAAATGAACTCAAAAACATACTCTTCCCACCATTTACATTTTTATGAACCCCTCACTTAATACTTTACTTAACTACTTAACAAGATTCAAAAGAACCAATCTTAGCTAAACAAAACCACAATTTTTTTTTTAATAAAGTCTCTAGAATTCTTCCTTCTTCTCTTTCTCCTTTCTCTTTTTTTTTTCTTTTTTTTTTCTTTCCAAGGTTTCTTTCTTCTTTTTCCCCATCACAATCCATTTTCCCCTTTCCCAAATCTATAATTTCCAACAGCTCAATTCCTTCATCTCTTTCCATACCATACTACTACGTCATATCTCATAAAAACAAACAAACCAACCCCTCACTTAAAAGGTGCGCACCTTCCTCTCTCATCAAGGAATGGAAGAAAAATAATAAAAATGAGGTTATATAGGTATGTATATAGGCTAGTTTATCCAGAATAAGTGGGTGGTGGCTTCAACCACCCTTTCACATAAAGCTCGAAAAGGGATCAAAAGATATATAATAGGGCCAAGCTTGAAAGGCACAAACTATTCATATAAGGCCTAATGTCATCCCCAAGAAAATTAAATAGTCTTAAAATTTCGCCTTAAGCATGTAAACGAATAAGTTCTAGTTTATATAAAGTGAACATAAGTAGCATCAAATGCATAGTAAAGCTTAAGTATCTTATCAAATCACAAAACTACAGCCAAAAATAATTTAAGTTCCATAGTTAGGAAGAACTAACAAGGCATTATGTAAGGTTATATCCCTTTCAACACTTCTCAAATCAATACATATAGATGATCCAAAGAAAAAAAAACTTTTTTGGAATATCGAGATTAACCACAAGAGAAAACAATTCCAATGCCTAATCTTTAAGAGATTTACGTAACTTTTCTTAAAATATAGCATTAAAACCACATAAATCTGAAAAATTTTCGAAAATTTTTAGGTGTCCTACCCCCTATTTAAGAATGCAGCATTGTCTTTAATGATATGCAAGTCATGCTTAGTGTAAAAACAAGTGTCCCCAAATTTGTTTTTTTTTTTTTTAATATTAGAAAGAAAAAAAACTAGAATCTAACAACAAAGAATTTCAAATAAAAAGAAAGAAAAACGTAGTTCTCATTTATAGCCTCGAGCTTGACTTCTTTTGTTGTTCAAATTGAAGAAGGTAGATCTTTGAGAAGCCAAGCCTCCCGATGTGCAGGTGTTACTTCTCCGAAAAAATGCTTCAACCTTTGACCATTGACAGTAAAAATTCCCTTTTCATTGTGTGAGATCGTAATGGCTCCATTTGAGAATACTTTTGCCACCTCAAAGGGCCCAGACCACCTTGATCTTAATTTCCCTAGAAAAAGCCTCAAACGAGAGTTATAGAGCAACACTTTATCCCTAATTTTGAACTCACGAATCATGATGTGTTTATCATGCAAATTTTTTGTTCGTTCCTTATACAGTTTTGCATTCTCATAAGCATGATAACGAAGTTCATCCAATTCATGCAAGAGTCTCTTTTCTCCTATAATATTCATGTCAAAATTAAGAAACTTAATTGCCCAATATGCCTTATGTTCTAGTTCAACAGGTAAGTGACATGCTTTTCCATATACTAGATGGTAAGGTGTGCCAATAGGGGTTTTAACAGCAGTCCTATAAGCCCACAACGCATCAGCAAGTTTCAGTTACCAGTCTTTCCTAGAAGCATTAACATTTTTTTCTAAAATTCTTTTTAATTCTCTATTAGAAACTTCAACTTGCCCACTAGTCTGAGGATGATAAGGAGTAGCAACCTTATGATACATACCATATTTTTGCAACAAATTTTCTAGTTGCTTATTACAAAAGTGAGTGCCTTCATCACTAATCAATGCTCTAGGTGTACCAAAACGAGAAAAGATACTTTTCTTCAAAAATTTCACTACTACCCGAGAATTATTTGTTAGAGTAGCAATTGCTTCAACCCATTTTGATACATAATCCACAGCAACTAGAATATATTTATTGTTATAAGAAGAAGGAAAAGGTCCCATGAAGTCAATACCCCACACATCAAATAATTCACATTAAAAAATACTTTGCAGAGGCATTTCATGTTTCCTAGATATATTTCTACTCCTTTGGCATGCATTGCATCTCTTAACATACTCAAAAGCATCTTTAAATAGAAAAGGCCAATAAAGACCACATTCAAGTACTTTTTGAGCAGTCTTATAGGCTCCAAAATGCCCCCCTACTTCCCTATCATGACAATGTGACAGGACATCATTTACTTCCCATTGAGATATATATCTTCTAATGATATTATCAGCACAAATTTTAAACAAGTAAGAATCCTCCCAAAAGAAATATTTAAGATCATGGAAGAATTTTTTTCTTTGTTGGTAATTCAATTCAGTGGGAACATACTTACTTGCTAAATAGTTCACAATACGAGTATACCATGGTGCCTGATGTATTATAGATGCCACTTTGTTAGCATAACCTATAGAGGAAGCATTAAAATTAGCATCTTCTCTATTATAAAGAGAGAGAAAAGAGAAAAAGTTGCAAGATGTAGAAATTCTCATCAATCTTTCAGCTGTAAACTCCTCATTGATTTCCTCCTGATAGCTAGTGGCATCTTCCTCATGATTTTTTACTTGAAGCCTTGACAAGTGATCAGCAACCACATTCTCTGATCCTTTCTTATCTTTAATAGTGATATCAAACTCTTGAAGTAAGAGGATCCACCTCATTAATCGTGGCTTGGTATCCTTCTTATCAAGTAGGTACTTTAAAGCTGCATGATCTGTATAAACAATTACTTTAGCACCTATTAAATAAGAACGAAATTTATCGAAAGCAAAAGCTACAGCGAACAATTCTTTTTCAGTGGTTGCATAATTTAATTGGGTTGGGTTAAGGGTGTGACTAGCATAATAGATAGGTTGAAAAATTTTCTCCTTTCTTTGCCCTAAACAAGCACCAACTACTGCATCACTTGCATCACACATGAGCTCGAAAGGTAATGACCAATCAGGAGCTATCAAGATAGGTGTTGAGATCAATTTCTCCTTTAGGAGATGAAAAGCCTGCAAACAAGCACAAGAAAAATTTAAATGGCATGTCTTTGAATAAAAGAGTAGTCAAAGGTTTAGAAATTTTTGAAAAATCTTTAATAAAGCGCCTATAGAATCCTGCATGACCCAAGAAACCCCTTAAAGTCTTGAGATTGGAAGGTGGTAGCAACTTAGCAATAACGTCAACTTTTGCTCTATCCACCTCAATGCCTTGTTGAGAAATTTTATGACCTAGTACAATGCCTTCCTGCACCGTAAAATGACATTTTTCCCAATTCAAGACTAGGTTAGTTTCTTCACATCGTTGTAATACTTTATCGAGATTAGATAGGCAATTATCAAAGGAATCACCATAAACAGAAAAGTTATCCATAAAAATTTCCATGCATATCTCAACTAAGTCATGGAAAATAGCGATCAAGCATCTTTGAAAGGTTCCTGGAGCATTACAGAGACCAAAAGGCATTCTCCTATACGCAAAAGTGCCATAAGGACAAGTAAAAGTAGTTTTTTCTTGATTCTCAGGTAAGACTAGGTTAGTTTCTTCACATCGTTGTAACACTTTATCGAGATTAGATAGGTAATTATGAAAGGAATCACCATAAACAGAAAAGTCATCCATACAAATTTCCATGCATATCTCAACTAAGTCATGGAAAATAGCGATCATGCATCTTTGAAAGGTTCCTGAAGCATTACAAAGACCAAAAGGCATTCTCCTATACGCAAAAGTGCCATAAGGACAAGTAAAAGTAGTTTTTTCTTGATCTTCAGGTGTAATTGCAATTTGAAAATAGCCTAAATATCCATCAAGAAAACAGAAATATACACGACCGCTCAATCTCTCAAGAATTTGATCAATAAAAGGTAGGGGGAAATGATCTTTACGGGTTACACTATTTAACTTCCTATAATCAATACAAACTCTCCAACCCGTAATTAACCTAGTAGGTAATAATTCAGATTTATCATTTTCAACAACAGTAAAACCGCCTTTTTTAGGAACTACTTGAACTGGACTTACCCAATCACTGTCAGAGATAGGATAGATAATATCTAAATCAAGTAGTTTGATGATTTCCTTCTTTACCACCTCTTACATCAATGGATTGAGTCTCTTTTGTGGTTGTCTTGATGGCTCATGGTTATTCTCCAAAAGAATCTTATGCATGCATATAGATGGGCTTATTCCTTTCAAATCTGATAGTTACCAACCAAAAGCTTTTTTATGGGCCCTCAATATTCTAAGTAACTTCTCTTCTTGAATCCCTGTCAAACATAAAGAAACAATTAAAGGTAATCTATCATTAGACTCAAGAAAGACATATTTCAATTGGGAAGGCAAGTTTTTCAATTCTAAGTCCGTAAGAGGTTCTTCAATGCTTAGTTTGGGGTGATCCTTCTTTAACTCTAACTCCTCGAACTTGAATCTATTCCTTGGTCTAAAAATATCGTTTGCTACTAACCTCAAGACTACATCAACAATGTTATCTTTTTCATGATCTTCAGTAGCTGCTTCCATTAGACATACTTCCATAGAGTCATAAGAAATTTCATGAATAAAACTTTCTTGTACTACAGTAGCCATCACATCAATAAAGCAAAGAGAATCATTATCAGACAAGTGTTTCATAGAATTAAACATATTAAATTTAACCTCTTCATCCCCAGCCCTTAAAGTCAATTCCCCCTTTTGCACATCAATTAAAGTCTTTCCAGTGTTAAAAAATGGTTGACCTAAGATTAAAGGCATATCTACATCATCATCCATGTCCAAGATCACAAAATCTACAGGAAAATAGAGTTTATCCACCTTAACAAGAATATCCTCAACTATTCCTCTAGGATATTATATAAACCTGTCCGCCAGTTGTAGAGAAATAAAAGTATTCTTAATCTCCTTTAATCCCAATTTTTGATAAACAGAATAAGGCATGAGATTAATACTAGCCCCTAAATCACAAAGCACATTTTGAAAAAATAAGCCACCAATATAGCAAGGTATTCGAAAACTTCCTGGATCCTTCAATTTTGGTGGTAACTTTTTCTAAAGGACGGCTGAACACTCTTCATTTAAACATATCTTTTGAAACTCATTCAACCTCTTCTTGCTAGCTAAAATATCTTTCAAATACTTTGCATAGGCTGGCATTTGTGCTAAAGCTTCTACAAAAGGTAAGTTAATTTCAAGTTTCTTGAAGATTTCAAGAAATTTTTTAAATTGAGAATCAATAAAAAGATTTTTCACAACTTGAGGAAAAGGCAGGGAATTAAAATTAACACTGTCATTATTGACTTCTTCCTTACCTTTCTTGCTTCTCTTACTTTCTTGTGGTGTAGGAGATTGGATAGGATTTTCCTCTTGCTTTTTAGCAACCTCTTCATTATCCTTTTGTCTCTTCATTTCTTGCTCCTCTTCTAAGTTTCTTCCATTCCTCAATGTAACCGCTTTCAAGTCTCTTGAATTTTTTTTTTTCGTATCACTTGGAAGGCTTCATTGAGTCCTATTAAACATTGCTTGAGCTAATTGACCCACTTACACTTCTATATTTTTCATAGAAGCCTTCATGTTTTTCTGGTCCACTTCTATAGTCTTAATGGAGTTGTCCAAGTTTGAAAATTTATTGGAAGTAACCTCTATAAACTTGGCAAGTGCATCCTCAAGGTTAGTTTTTTTTTTTTTTTTTTTTCTTGAGGAGGAAAAGGCAGAGGTGGTACTTGAACATGAACTTGATTGTTCTGCCTTCAACCAAAATTAGGATGGTTTCTCCATCCAGGATTGTACATTAGAGCATATGGATCATTCCTTCTATTATTTTGATCAACAAATTTGACTTCGTTAGTACCAAAGGAAGAATTCACCATATTACCTTAGCCACATTGGATCGATGGGTGGTTTCTACCACAGAGGTCACATTGGTGGTGAACAGTTGCAAAGTTTAAGTTTCCTAATTACCTACTGAGTGAATCCATTTGAGCCTTTAGATTCAAGACCATATCATTGTCTATCACTCCTGCAACTTTTTTAGATGGCAAAGCTCTAGGATTGAACCATTGAGAACTGTTAAGTGCCATTTCCTCTATCAAACTCTATGCAGCTCTTTCTTCTTTGGACATAAAAGCACCTCCACTTGCTGCATCTAATGATGATCTAACATCATCTCTACAACCATTGTAGAATGTTTGAGCTTGCATCCCAATCTTCATTCCATGATGAGGGCATAACCTTAGATATTCTTTAAATATCTCCCATGCATCATGCAATGATTCAGTAGGTCCCTGGAAAAAATTATAGATGTTAGAACGCATTTGTATAGTTTTAATAGAAGGAAAATACTTATAAAAAAACTTCCTGCAATTGATTCCAATTAGCAATTGAGTTTGTAGGAAGAGAATTTAGCCACGATCTCGCTTTATCCCTCAAAGAGAAAAGGAATAATTTGAGTTTTTTCGCATCTTCGGATACTCCATTTATTTGGAAAGTGTCACAAATTGCCAAAAATTTTGAGATGTGAGCTTGAGGGTCTTCATGAGATAGTCCAAAAAATGGATTGTTCTGAACTATTTGGATAAACGTCGGCTCAATCTTGAAAGTTGCTGCAGTAACTCCAGGACAGTTTATAGCAGGAGAGGGACCCTCCATCTTTGGTTTAGTATAGTCCTTAAGAGTTCGCTCCCTCTGCTGATTATGCTCCATTACTTCACTGCAAAAGTCGGATTCAAAATCGTATTCGGGTTCCGAAGAATCTACCGGGGTGATGATCTCCTCGTACCTCCTTTTTGTTGTCTCACTCCTGTTATGACTAGCAAAAACTTCAACTTTAGGAATATAAATCAAAGATTCTTTATTTTTAGAGCTACGAGTGTTCATACACACCAAGTCAAAACAAATGAGAACAACATGAAATAAATAAAATTAAATAAAACAAGAATAAAGAGAAGAATAAAAATAAAAAAAATAAAAGGTTTAAACTTAGGTTTAGCAATAAAATCCTATACTAGATTAAAAAAAATAATCCCCGGCAGCGGCACCAAAAACTTGATGAGTAATTTGCAAGTGCACAAATGTCAAACAAGTAATAAAGTAGTTAGTACAAGTCGTTCCCAACGGGGATTGCTACCTAACTGTAGAATTCTTTCACTTATAACCTGATCAAACCAAAATAAAAGTGATTTAAAAACCAATTACTAAAAAGAAAATAGACAAATAAAAAAATTAACAAGCAAATTATATTAATTAAATTAATAGCAAAGAATGGACCAAGACATTTCAAATCCAACTTACTTATTCTATGATGAATGATTGATTTCAGCAAATTAATTCTCCAATTGATTAATGGTGCAACTCCCAAATATAAGTTAGACCCAATATCTTGGTAAAAAACTCCTAACTTTAATTAATAAATCAATCATATTCCTATGTGATTTTAATTAATAAAGCCGCACAAAGCTCTATGGATTCCCCTAACTTTTGTTTCCTATTTGTTAGAAACCACACAAATAAATCGAATCTATCTCTAGTCAATTTTACGATTTGTTGTTATTACCTTGGTCCAATTTAATCTAGCACATCTCTGGAACTAGAATAAATTTAAATTCATGTAATAATTGGCCAGAAAATTACAAGCTTTGGGAACAGTAATAGCAATTAACCAAAAATGAGAAAAAAAATATTCTTTTAATTGAAATCAATCAACCTCATAAAAATTTCAGCCTTCATTGAAGGTCTCAGTCTTAAAGAATTTAGTTACACATAATCTCAATAACCAAAGCTATGAATTTAGTTAACATAAAATAAGAACAAAGAAATAAGTAAAAGAAGAAGCCTGGACTGAAGCTTTTTTTTCTCTGCTATCTGTCGCCCCCCTCCAACTTCTGCTTCTTCCGCTCTTTTCTTTCGTTTCTTCTTTCTTTTCCCCCGCAGCTTCTCAAATTCGTCTCCTTAGCCGCTACCCTTCTGTGCGCTACTTGGAGTCCATCTCCAATTCCAATTCCCACAACATATAGCCAATGGGTAATTGGCTTTGACTTTTTCTTTCAACCGTGGGCCAATCTTGATTCTTCTTTTATTATATTTTTTTTTCTTTTCCTTTTCTTACCCACTTTTGTCTTCTTCCAGCTTTTGGTTTTTCTTCCTTTTTCCTTCAGACTTCTCTTTTCTTGTATTTGGACCAAGCTTGTGAATTCCACAGTTTCCACGCCCGCTAGGAAGAAGTTCTACATGAGTACAATACTAAACATATAAATATATACCATCTCTATTAACCTTATTCTATTTAAATTGTACTTTAAAAATATCTCAATTAATCCTACCAAGTACAATATTATTTAATTCACTTAGGCAAAAATAAAAATCATAATAATTTAACCAATTAAAGCTAATTTAAGTGAAAAATAGTAATAAAAACATACTAAAAAATAAAACATATCAACGGTATTTCATAGATAACTTTGCTCTACTCTCAAGTATAGAACCTAATTGTATTGATGTACTATGCATAATGAAAATTGGATAATTGCTATGCAAGAAGAACTAAACTAATTTGAAAGAAATCAAGTTTGGAAACTTGTCCCTAGACCACTTGATCATCCGGTTATTAGTACTAAGTGGGTGTTTAGAAACAAACTTGATGAAAATAGAGCTGTTATTAGAAATAAATCAAGTTTGGAAACTTGTCTCTAGACCAGTTAATCATCCGGTTATTAGTACTAAGTGGGTGTTTAGAAACAAACTTGATGAAAATTGAGCTGTCATTAGAAATAAAGCAAGATTGGGTGCTCAAGGATTCAATCAAGAAGAAGGCATTGATTATGATGAGATATTTGCTCTCGTTGCTATATTGGAATCTATAAGAATGCTTCTTACCTTTGTATCCTTAAAAAATTTTATACTTTATCAAATGGATGTAAAGAGTGCATTTCTAAATGGTTTTATTGAGGAGGAGGTGACAATCTCCTGGTTTTATTCATGAGCATTTTTCAAATCATGTTTTCAAACTTTCAAAGGCTCTTTATGGTTTAAAATAAGCCCCACGAGCTTGGTATGAAAGGTTTAGTGGATTCTTGCTTTCAAAAGGGTTCTCAAGAGGCTTGATCGATACCACATTATTTATCAAATTAGAAAAATCTGGTGATCTCCTTATTGCTCAAATTTATGTTGATGATATTATTTTTTGTGCCACTAACGATTCATTATGCAAGATGTTTGCTAAGACAATGCAGCAAGAATTCAAAATGAGCATAATGGGATAACTAAACTTCTTTCTTAGACTACAAATCAAATAAATCAAGGATGAAATCTTCCTAAATCAAGCTAAGTATACCAAGGAACTGCTCAAAAGGTTTGGTATGAATGAAGTCAAAGAAATCTGCACACCTATGAGTACTTCTATAAAAATTGACAAGGATAAAAATGGTAAGAAAATAGATGAATCTAAGTATAGAGGTATGATTGGAAGCTTACTTTATCTCACTGCTAGCCAGCCAGATATCATGTTTTCAATTTGTCTTTGTGCCCGATTTCAATCATGTCCAAAGGAATCACATCTATGTGCAATAAAATGCATCCTTCGATATCCTTGTACTAACATATTTGATCTTATAGGATATACCAATACGAATTATGCGGGCTATAAAGTGGAAAGAAAAAGCACAAGCAGCTATTGTCAATTTCTTGAACACTCTCTAGTGTCATGGCACAGCAAGAAGTAAGCATGTGTATTCTTATCCATAACCAAGGCCGAATATATTGCAAGTGGAAGCTGCTGTGCACAAATCTTGTGGATGAAAAATACATTTCTTGATTTTGGTCTTAATTTTAATTGCATACCTATATTATGTGACAATACAAGTGCTGTCAATCTAACTAAGAATCCTATTCAACATTCTAGGACCAAGCATATAGAAGTTAAACATCATTTTATTTGTGATCATGTACTTAAAGGCGATGTATGTATTGAATATATTTTAACTGATGAACAACTCGCCGATATCTTTACAAAATCTCTGGCCGAGGAAAGATTCATTAATCTAAGAAGAGGTTTAGGAATTATAAAATCATAAAATTGACATATTCACACAAGATCTTTTTATTTTATTTTACAGAATCACTGAAGACAAAGCTTTTGGATGCAGTATTTCAGTCCAAAACTCCAAAACTCTCTCTTGAAGAAGTTCCATTTAGATGTGCATTTCGGATCAGGCCTGAATCCAAAATGGAATCACCTTTAATGCTTCGTATTTCCTTTTAAAATAACTACTTTCAGATTTTCATTTTTGAATTTCAAAATATTAGCGCTTTTCTCAAGACGCCTTTTTGAAACATCTGATTAAAGTGGCTTTGACAATGTACTTGAATGTACTTCTATCACAACTTCCTAGGAACTCACGAAGGACTCTCTCTTCCTTCTCTCTCCCAAATTCTGGAACCAACCATTCTTCATCCCTTCTTCTACAAAATCCTCTGAGTTTTTCTTTTCTGAACAACCGAGAGTTCAAACCCTCATCCTCTCATTGCAATGGCAAAAATAAAATCAAATAGACCGAAACCAAAGAAGGTCTGAAAAATATCTTCGATGATGATGAAGAAGTCATCAGTAACAAACAAAAGAAAAGAAATTACTCTAGATTTCTTGGCTTCCCATTATGACTCCTCTAAATTATTGCCGGAACAAGTGAGTTCTAAAACCCAGGTACTTCTCTTTTTAGATTCGAAAAGTGAATTGGATTATAATGAATGGGTCTCGAGAAATCGAACTGTGATTATTGGCTATTGAGTAAATCCATCATCTTTTCTGAATTTTTTTAATATGTTAACTATGTTTGAATCCATTAGTTAGGGTAGTCTACTATCTGTTGATAAAAAACTGTTTACCTCACTCATTTGGGAGTTTTATGCTAGCCTAAGAAAATGGCAACTTGAGGAAACCGAAAAAAGGTTTATGATTAGATGGTACACCTCTAGAGTTAGGGGTAAAAATATCGAGTTCAACCACCGTCTGTTAAACTGAGTGTGCGAGGTTAGAGATGGAGGAATTCAGTTCTTTGAATTGAATAAATTTCCAGAAAGAACTGACATGTTTGATTTGAAGAAGTTTGAAGAAATGATTGCTAGAGGAAGGAGTTTCAAAAACTCTAGTGACAAAAACACAAAATGGCTAAAGGGAGAGGATTGGATCCTGCACCACATGGTCTTAACCATGGTGGTCCCAAGCTTCGGTCACAAAACCTCCATCAACATAATGCAAATGGTGATTATGTTCGCGCTGGCTGAAGGGAGGCAAATAAGTTTTGGGTTCTTAGCTGCCAAGTTGATGTTGCAGACCAGAAATATCTCTAGCAAGGCACTGCTGTATGGAAATTTGCTAACAAAAGTGTTCAGACATTTTGATGTTGATTTAAATTCAGTCCCCTCTGCGCCCTAAAAAATGAATGTATACAGCTTTGAGTCTTTTGAGCGCATGCGATATGTGAGATTGGAAGATGAATGGAAGCTATTTCATGATGCAGCTGGTGATGAAAAGGAAAAACTGTTAAAAGTGAAAGCTGAAGGCAAGAATGCCCCTTCTGTTGGAGTCAAAAGAAAAATTGAGGTAGAACCTCAGGAAGAATCCTCTGCATAAGGAAAAGAGTAGGCTCAGGATAAAAGATTATCTGAAAGCATCTTGGATGCCATCAATTCTCTGACAGTTAAATTAGATGGCCATAGTTCAGAAATTCAAACTCTTGGACACAGACTGACTGTTGTGGAGGAAAAGGCAAGAATGGATAAACCGGTGTTTGCTCCGTCAGCACTATCTCCAGGAAAGGCAACTGCAAAGATAATAGTCCCTGAGGCTGAAGAAGAAATTGCAAAAGAACGAGCTGCTGAGGAAGTGATGGTCCCTGCGCAAGGGAAAGCAAAATCCTCACATCAGGAAGATATAGCACCCTCTGCCCCTTCTAAACCTCATGTCTCATCTGAGAAGAGACAGAAATATGTGGTGGTTAAGAGGAAATTAAGTAGGTTTGTTAGACAACACTCCAAAAAAGGTGTTGGGTCGAAGATTAACATAGTTCACATTTTCTGAGTGCCTAGATCAGTAGACTGAATTCCAGTCGACTTCTACCAAAATCAACTATTACTGCTTCCTTGAACAATTTTATTTTCCGCTCCAGCATCTGCACAATTTAATTTTTGTCATTTAACTGCTATCTCTGCTTAATTTATGAATGCTTCATATATATATAATTCTCATTGCTTCATATATTTACTTCTTACTCTCCATTTTGATTAATGACAAAAGGGGGAGAAAAATTGTAACTAGCTGGATTGTGATGATTGTGATTGTTATTGTGATGATTGCAACAGTTGTGATTGTTGTGTTGATATTAATGTGATAGGGTAAGTATACACATACTATGGAAAAATGGCAGCAATTTAATTGAACACTACACTGTGTTATTGTGCTATGCTCTCTGTAGCTATATTGTTAACTCTGCACTGCTGATTAACTGTTGAATAAACTGATGGCTGTGCATTTTTTTTTTTTTTTTTGGTGCTTTGAATTGATATTATGTTATGCTCTCTGTGGCTAACTGTTAACTCTGCACTGTTGATTAACTATTGACTATCTTTAAGTAGTCTAAGTCTTATTTCGCTGGATAAACTGATGGCTGTGAAATTTTTTGCTCTGAATTGATGTTCTTCACTGAAACAGACTCATATGCTGATTCTAAATATTATTAAGATCTTGTGATTCTCTCTATGAAATTCATATCGGGTTCTAGATTTGATTAAATTGCATGTTGTGAAAATTTTGTTAGTTTATGATCTATGATTACAGTTTGCTGATGTCCAAAAAGAAACCAGTTTGATATCTTGTTTTTCATCAAAAGTGTTCTCATCAGGTATAAAGGTATCATTGAGACTAGAGGTGTTGATAAATCTGGTTTTTGAAAGTTATTGATATGATTCTGTGATATAGTCATTGTTAAAAATCTCAAATAGTAAGGATAGTTATTCAGATATTTCTTATTGCATAAAACATTCTTTGAAGACCAAAATTCCTTAGAAAACTAGGATGGATCAAAATTTCTGAAAACTCATTGTCTCCTACACTTTGACAGGGGGAGTTTTGGACACACATTCTCTTGATCCAAAAGTCTAGTCCAAAAATGTTCTTTTAAAGGAGTCAGTTTCTATCTAAATTATATCTTATTTTGGACACAGTTTGGACATTCAAAACCTAAAATCCAAAAGCTCCATACTTTCCTTCACCCAGTTTTGGATGCACATTTTAGACATCTAAATGTTGACCTAGTTTTCTCTCATCCTTTACAGATATTCATATATACACATATTAAGCGGAAGCATCTCATCTTATGATTTTTTTATATACCTCTCCTTTTATACATATTTATACAATTTTTTTAACGGCTATTCTTTTAAGGAATAGTCGTGTGATGGAAGGAAGGAGGACATGGAGGTAGATTAGGCTATAGGCTCGTTGAGCCATATTTGTGAGTATACGCTTAAATTTTTTATCTTAATCCCATAAGCACCCTTTGGGTCCTATAAATAGAGATTACACTTCAATGAAAAATATTATTATTTCTTTTGGTCTAAACATGTTCATACTGTACATATCATTATTATTTATATCACAATCCCATCAAGTTTGTGATCACTCAAAAAGGGGGAGATTGTTAGCCCTAAGGGTGGTCTCCTGTGTTTTGATTTATGACAAACATTGATGAGGACTAACTTGTTTGATCTACTTGTTATAGGACATGTTTGACCTCAGGTCTTCCAAGGTGTACAAATAGGATTACTAAGCAACTCTTGAAGCAACAGAATCCGAGAATGGAAAATCAAGAAAAACACCAAGCTTAAGAGATTGCAAACAAAGAATACATATGGAAGAATCTTAGACTAGGAATCTTTGTTAAGGTATCTCTCTGTGAAAATTCCTATGTCGTCTTTACCTTTTGATTAAATTTAATTCCACCATGAAGTATTAAAACAAAATATTTCAAAATTTTAAAATCCTCAGAATTTTGGATTGAGCATTTTGGGCGACCTTGCATCCAGAAGCTATGTCCAAAACTCTGTGAACAGTATCAAATCGATTCTGCCTAAAAAATGTGTCAATTTGGACTTCCTTTTGAATGCACCATCGTCCAAAACTTGAGTCCAAAACACTGGTACTATTCTTCTAAGTATAGCCGTTAGAGCTCTACTTTATGTCTCTATAAAAGGCTTTAAAACTCGATTTGAAAGTAGATTTTTGTCCTATCCTTCAAAGAAATACTCTTACTGAGGGACGAAAACCAGAGAGCATCATGCAGTTACGGGAAAAATAGAGGGAAAAAAAATGCAAGCCTTAAAGGCCACACGGAAGCGTGAAGATCATACATTTGCGCTCCTTAAGCCTTCTAGGTTGAATAGAAGTAGATTGAACGACAGGAATCGCTTCGCCTTGCCCACTTGAAGAAGCTTCCGGTTGAAAACCCGCTAACCTTCTATTTCGCCTTATTTGCATGAACGCCAAGCTTTTTAGCTCTCGAAATATTCCTCTGCTCAACCTCTAGTCAGTGAACACAATGGTGAGGAGGAACGATCTCAAATCTCCTTGGTTCTCTTGCTATTGGTTAGCAAAGAAAACAAAAAGAAACAGAGAAGGAGGGAGGCGTGAGAGTGAAAGAGTGGCGTGAGGCTTTGTGGTGGTTAGGAGATCAGGGTTTTCCTCTACCAGAAACTTGTTTATTGGTTAGCCAAAATTAGGACTCTCAATCTCTGATAAACATATCCCCGAGATATCATATTTCAAAACACCCGGATGTTATCCTAAGAATCAGTTTGGCTTAACCCTAAACTCTTCTTAACCGTATCAGGAAAAAATAATATGGTCCAAGCTATTGGGCCAAAACAAATTTTATTATTTTTCTTGGACCCAAAAAGTCCAAAATAATAAACATTAATTATTTATTTTCTGGGCTTATATAAATAACCCAATAAATAATTAATGAGCCCAAATGAACCATAACAATTAACCTTTAATTATTTATTTCTAGGGCCTATATAAATAATCCAATAAATAATTAAACATTAATTATTTCTCCTAGTTTAAGACCAGGTTAATTTTCTAATTATTCATACTGGACCTAGGCCTTGAATAATTAATTAACCAATCAAACCAGATAATTAATTTCTCTCAACTCTTATTTTATTTATTTATTTATTTATTTCAGTCTAATAATAAATAAGACTTCCTGAACAAAACAAAATAAAATCCTCTTCAACTGAGACCAATTCCTCAACCCAAAATTAGTTAGGACTTACGGGCTATTCCGAGGACCAAAAAGATACATCGCCTTGGCTGCTAAAATGACCAAAATACCCCTGCTATATAAATAGCTATATTTTGTATTTTAAATATTTCCTAATATCACCATAAGGAAATATTGACCCCAAGGACAATGCTGCATTAGCAAAGTCTCCGACCAACAGGTGAAATAACTAAAATACCCCTCTACACATCGCCGTACATTTAGAGAGGAAGAAGTGTACTAACACCCCTCTAAATGACATCTACCATCCTTAGGCTTCTAGTCCAATGATCCACGACTTCCTGGAATGTTTCCGCTTTCCAAGGGAGCTACCCTAAAGCAAACATCCAAGTCATGTTTCCCAGGGCCCTGGACATTTTAGACTATTCGGACAACCACAAGGGGCGATATAATGCATAAACTTTCCCGTACAAGTCTGTCTTAACTAACTAGTCACACATATCCAACATGCACGTATATTGGCCCTACGATAGAACCTCAACTATAGCAAATCAAAGTATATGCTTCCAGCTTCGCCAGACCACCAATTCATACTCAAGTCGTAAAGTACTAGTCCATGCTGTAGCGGTCGTAGTCTAGGTTTCTATCATATAGTACTTTTAGAAACCATTACTACAGGTCCTGTCCTACGTATTCGAAATACGCTTATGTCATGTAGTGAGTGGACTACTCACTGGCTAAAGGTAAGCCATTCCCCATTTGGAATTCATAACATAATAACCTAAGCATGATGAGGTTCCTAGTCTCATCAATAGGTTAAGAACAAATATTTATGTGTTAAATAACCCGTGATCCATACCTTACTGTGAAAGACCACCATTCACATAGATCACTTATTTAAACACAATGGTTCTGTTCTAAACGAAAATCGTGTACAAACAAAAAGTAAATTCATAAACAGTTTCTGAAAATAAATTCTTTTATTAAAATATTCAATTTTACATCAAAAACCTAGTCTAAGAGGGCATACAATCTAACAATCTCCCACTTACACTCTAAGACTTAGTAAGTCCATAGGTGCCCACCCCTATGGCGTCTAAGTGTCTCTTGAAGACTCTCTCAGCCAAAGGCTTGGTGAATAGATATGCTAAATTGTTTTCTGAGGCAATATGTTCCACCACGACTTCCCGTCTCTGGATGAAATCCCAAATCAGGTGGTACTTCCTCTCGATGTGTTTCCCCTTCTTGTGGTTCCGAAGCTCCTTAAATTGCGATACTGCTCTAGTGTTGTCGCAATACATCACAATCGACCTGTCCATATGTGGTATGACTCCAAGTTCTGAAAGGAACTTCCGGAGCCAAACTGCTTCCTTAGACGCCTCCGAAGCTGCCACATACTCAGCTTCCATAGTTGAGTCAGCAATACAAGACTGCTTGATACTCCTCTATGAAATTGCTCCTCCAGACAAGGTGATGACATATCCACTAGTGAATTTTCTCTCATCCTTATCCGCCTGGAAGTCTGAGTCTATGTATCTTGTAAGAACCAAATCATCAGCCCTGTAAACCAGCATATTATCTCTCGTTCCCTTGAGGTACTTGAGAATATGTTTTACAGCTTGCCAATGAACCTCCCCTGGGTTTGACTGATATCTGCTAACTAAGCCCACGGCAAAGCAGATATCTGGCCTAATACACAGCATGGCGTACATGAGACTTCCCACAGCCGAAGCGTAGGGAATTCTACTCATTCTATCCTTTTTTTCTTGAGACTTAGAACAGTCCTTTGAAGAAAATGACAACCCATGTCTGTAAGGGATTAGAACTCCCTTGCATGAGTCAATGCTGTACTTGGCCAGCATTTTATCAATGTATGTTGCTTGGGATAACCCTAACATTCTCTGCTTCCTATTTCTAAGAAGCCTAATCCCGAGAATGTAGCTGGCTTCTCCCAAGTCCTTCATACTGAATTGACTAGACAGCCAAACCTTTGTAGATGACAATGTCCCTACATCATTTCCAATGAGTAGAATGTCATCCACATACAGGACAAGAAAAATAACATTAATGCCTTCAAGTTTCCTGTACACGCATAGTTCATCTTCGTTTTGAATGAAATCATAAGACTTTACAGTCTTATCAAAACGAATGTTACATGCTCTCGATGCCTACTTAAGTCCATAAATGGACTTCTTAAGATTGCAAACCATATGTTCCTGGCCTTCAACAATGAAACCTTCTGGTTGGGACATATAGATGTCTTCGCTAAGATGGCCATTTAAAAATGCCGTCTTGACATCCATTTTCCATATCTCGTAGTCATAGTGACATGCGATGGCAAGGAGGATGCGGATAGATTTAAGCATGGCTACCAGGGAAAAGGTTTCCTCATAGTCGATACCCTCTTTCTGAGTATACCCTTTCGCCACAAGCATAGCTTTGAAGGTTTCCACCTTCCCATCCGCTCCCCTCTTTTTCTTGTACACTCACTTGCACCTAATGGGTTTATCCCTTCAGGTGAAGCTACAAGATCCCAAACCTGATTGAGGTACATAGACTCAATCTCGGCTTTCATTGCTTCATGCCATAGATTTGCATCGGCATCAGCAATAGCCATCTCGTATCTAGTGGGGTCTTGTTCCTGATGGTCAGAAACCAACTCAAAGGCTTCTACAGTCCATCTATCCGGAACCGTAGACACTGTCCCACTACAACAAGGCTCCATTTGCACAGGCTCTTGAGGCTGTGTCTCTTCTTATTCCACAATCGGGTCAGAAGAAGTTAATTTCGTAGATAACTTCTCCTCAAGTTCCAACCTCGTTGAACCTTTAGTGGAAGTACTTTGATCATCTTCCAAGTATCTAGCATTGGTACTGACTAGTACCTTTTGCTCCTTAGGATGATAAAAGTAACCTCCTTTTGTCCCTTTTCGATAACATACAAAATAGCATAATTCTGATCTTGGTTTCAACTTATCTCCCTTGATCAGTACATAAGTTGGACAACCCCAAATCCTGAGATGATTCAGACTTGGCTTACGTCCAGTCCAAATCTCATAGGGAGTCCTAGGTACTGACTTGGAAGGCACCAAGTTCAGAATCTATGCCGCTGTCTCCAGAGCATATCCCCAAAAGGACACTGGAAGAGTAGCATGAGACATCATGCTTCAGATCATTTCCATTAATGTCATGTTCCTTCTCTCAGCTATTCCGTTCTGCTGGGGTGTTCCTGGTGCAGAGAGTTGGGATACTATCACATGATGTACCATGTAGTCCTTGAATTCACCTAGGAGGTACTCTCCACCACGATCCAATTGTAGGGTTTTGATTAATTTACCTGTCCGACGCTCCACTTCAACCTTAAACTCCTTGAACTTGTCAAAGAGTCAGACTTGCGTCTCATCAGGTAAATGTAACCATACCTCGTACAATCATCCGTGAAAGTAATGAAGTACTCAAAACCTCCCCTAGCTGGTGTAGACAATGGACCATACACATCAGTGTGAACAAGACTTAATACCTCCTTGGCTCTATCTGCCATTGGTGTAAAAGACCTTTTGGTCATTTTTTCCATCAGGCAGGATTCACACTGAGGCCAACTTTCCAATCTCAATGAGCCCAAAGGCCCATCATGGATTAGCCTCTGAATCCTGGTTGAGTTAATATGACCCAACCTTAGATGCCAAATGTATGAATCATTGATATTGGTCTTTCTCTTCTTAGTTAAAGGTTCAGACTGAGCGTTATTTGATTGGTTGTTAATAGGGTTTAAAAAGAACAGATTACCATACATGTGCCCAGTACATAAAATTTCTCCATCTCTACTGATAGAAATACCAGAATGGAAAGATACAGAATATCCTTGATTAATAAGTTTTGCAACTGAAATCAAATTCTGACGAAAACTAGGTACATATAAAATATCTTTTAAAACCACTATCTTATTATAATAAAAAATAAGATCCAGCTTTCCCTCTGCAAGGGCCCAGACTTGTGCTCCATTACCTACTCGAAGCCCATGTTCGCCCTTCTTGAGTCTTCTTATCTTTCTAAACCCCTGCAAGGAGTTACAGATATGATCAGTGGCTCCTGAATCAACAATCTAAGTGGAAGTTGATCCTACCATTGATATGGACTCTAGATAGAAAACATTACCTGTGGGGTTTTTCTTGGTTTGAAGATCTGGACACTCCTTTTTCCAGTGTCCCTTCTTGCCACATTTGAAACACTTGCCCTTTGGTTTATCCTTGGGCTGGTTCTTAGGCTGGGCTGCTGCATTCCCCTTCTTCCTCTTGAACTTTCTAGGTTTAGGCCCAATTCTTGAGGAAGAAGCCTTAGCAATCATGGCCTTTGACTGCGGCTTCATGACCTTCTCTGCCATCTGGAGCTCCTTCATCAATTCAGTTAAACCCATATTCAACTTGTTCATGTTATAGTTTAACTTGAACTGAGTGAAGGAGCCCGGTAGAGATTCGAGAATCATGTCCACTTGGCTCTCGGGGTCAATGACAACCCCTAAGATTTCTGCCTCCTCGAAAGTAGCAATCATCTTAAGCATATGCTCTCGGACTGATACTCCCTCAGCCATCTTAGTGTTAACAATAGTTCGAAGAACCTCCTGCCTTGCGGGCCGGCTCTTGTCCGCGAACATAATAGCCAATGATTGACTGATGTCATATGCAGAAGCCATGTACTCGTGTTTTAACAGGAGCACATTAGACATGGAGGCTAACATATAGCAACGTGCCATTTCGTCAGCCTTTTTCCACGCCTTCTCAGCCTCTCGCTCTTCGGCGGTGGAACCTTCCCCGATAACAGGGCAGGTCTCGTAAAGGACATACTTATACTCCTCAGCTGTGAGTATTATGTCCAGGTTCCTTTTCCAATCCACATAGTTTGGACGCGTTAACTTATTCTCCTTGAGAATAACGGCCAATGGACTAAAAGAACCTCCCATCATTTCTGAAAATCGAAAAATAAAAGAAAGAATTAAGTTTGTAAAAACAAAATAAAATTTGTGCACTGAAAATAATTTGGCTCTTAGGAAAACTGACATAGCTTCTTAGGAAGATTAACAGTTTCCTAAGCTAAGTATATTAACCACCACAAATTAATTTCCCTTCTAGGTAATAGTCTAGAGAATAACTCCATCGTGGGATGGCCGTTTCCTCTCATTTCCTATGGACATGCCTCGCACTATAACCTCAAACGTGGGCTGGCCGATCATAGTACGTGCCTCGGGTTATTAATTACATCCCTCCATTAGATCTAGATCCTTGTGGTATCTCCATCTTATACGGGTTCACTCTCAGGGTGACGCGAGGGGATCCACGATCTCTAATGAGGACCGTGATGGAAACCGTGGGGTCGTTGGAACCCCTCTCCCACTTAGTCTTTTAAAATAAAGGTTTTCTGGAAAAATATCCTTTTGAAATTTCCATTAAGTTTTTCTTAACTCAAAAATAAAATATCTAAGTCTATTAAAATCTCTATGTCAAGGCTTATATCCTTTGAGAGATTTTTTCATGGACTAATTTTATTTAAGCTAAAACTTAATGATTTCAAAAAAAATTTCAATTAAAACTTTCTAGAGACTTTGGTCTCAAGTTTATTTGATAAAATCATTTTTCTAGAACAAAACAAAACAAAATGGCTCTCCATTTTAATTTACAAAAATATCTAAATCCAATATATTTTCTATGTCAAGGATTAAATCCTTTGAGAAAATATTCAATGATTAATTTTTGTACAAATTAAAATAACCATTTAATTTTTGAAGAAAAATATTTTTCTTGTCAAAAATGTTCCCAAAGACTTTGGTCTTTGAGGAAAAAACGCACATAGGTACATAAAAAAAAAGCATGCTCGAAAACAGTAAACGTTTTCATGCTTTTCTATTTTTTAAACCTAAGTGCCCAAATAATAGAATTAAATACATTAATTAATTAATTAATTATCTTGTTTAATCCTAAAATCCCTTACTAATATTTTTCATGCAAATATATTCCAAGAATATAAATATTGCAAAAATATTAACTTCGCCTGGTATGGGACCCAAAACGAAAAAGGAAAAAAATTTTAAAAAAATTGCAAAAAATAGCTGCCGATCCACGTGCACCCGATGCACCCGATCTGCGCCCGCATGGCCTGCGGTCCACCGCTGCTCCGGTGCACCACACGCACCAGATCACCATCCTCAGCAACCTGCCAGCCGCGACCAGTGCCCATGACCCGCGCCCATTTCGTCTAAGCCGTTAACCCGCTAAGGATCCGCGAGTTGGCCCGTTTTCTGGCGCGCGACCCGCGCGAATTTGAAGTTGCAATTGCAATTGTAAAATCGGCTTCAAATCAAAGGAGATTGACTCGGCTTCCTCGGCTCGCGAACAATGGCTCCAGACACAGAAACGGACGGAGGCTCGGCGCGGCTCGACCGGCGGCTTATGAATAGTGCCTTTCTTCTTCGTTTTTCTTCTTTCCGCGCGCGAATTGCAAAGCCCATTTTCCTTCATATTTTGCTCATATTTTTGGCTTCTTTGGACATTTTTACTTACAAAAACTCATCCAAAACAAAACCACAACCGCCTATACCCATTTAAATTGGGTTTACACGATTAAAACATCAAAACAAAAAAAAAATTTACAGAGGCCTATTCTTCAACAATGAAGCTCACAGAGATGCTATCCCATACCAAAACAGCGAAGGATCACAAGTATAATCATCTTCTCCATTTTTATTAACAACCATGCTCCCTATATTGATCATAGAACCATAGTCTCTGACACCACATTGAGGGACGAAAACCAGAGAGCATCATGCAGTTACGGGAAAAATAGAGGGAAAAAAAAACGCAAGCCTTAAAAGCCACACGAAAGCGTGAAGATCATACATTTGCGCTCCTTAAGCCTTCTAGGTTGAGTAGAAGTAGATTGAACGACAGGAATCGCTTCGCCTTACCCACTTGAAGAAGCTTCCGGTTGAAAACCCGCTAGCCTTCTACTTCGCCTTATTTGCATGAACGCAAGCTTTTCAGCTCTCGGAATATTCCTCTACCCAACCTCTAGTCGGTGAACACAATGGTGAGGAGGAACGGTCTCAAATCTCTTTGGTTCTCTTACTATTGGTTAGCAAAGAAAACAAGAAGAAACAGAGAAGGAGGGACGCGTGAGAGTGAGAGAGTGGCGTGAGGCTCTGTGTTGGTTAGGAGATCAGGGTTTTCCTCTACCAGAGACTTGTTTATTGGTTAGCCAAAATTAGGTCTCTCAATCTCTGATAAATATATCCCCAGGATATCATATTTCAAAACACCCGGATGTTATCCTGAGAATCAGTTTGGCTTAACCCTAAACTCTTCTTAACCGTATCTGGAAAAAATCCTATGGTCCAAGCTATTGGGCCAAAATAAATTTTATTATTTTTCTTGGACCCAAAAAATCCAAAATAATAAACATTAATTATTTATTTCCTGGGCTTATATAAACAACCCAATAAATAATTAATAAGCCCAAATGAACCATAACAATTAACCTTTAATTATTTATTTCTTGGGCCTATATAAATAACCTAATAAATAATTAAATATTAATTATTTCTCCTAGTTTAAACCCAAGTTAATTTTCTAATTATTCATACTGGACCTAGGCCCTGAATAATTAATTAACCAATCAAACCAGATAATTAATTTCTCTCAACTCCTATTTTATTTAGTTATTTATTTTATTCCAGTCTAATAATATATTAGACTTCCTGAACAAAATAAAATGAAATAAAATCCTCTTCAATTGAGACCAATTCCTCAACCCAAAATTAGTTAAGACTTACGGGCTATTCCGAGGACTAAAAAGATACATCGCCTTGGCTGCTAAAATGACCAAAATACTCCTACTATATAAATAGCTATATTTTGTATTTTAAATATTTTCTAATATCACCATAAGGAAATATTGACCCCAAGGACAATGCTGCATTAGCAAAGTCTCTGACCTACAGGTAAAATGACTAAAATACCCCTCTACACATCGCCGTACATTTAGAGAGGAAGAAGTATATTAACACCCCTCTAAATAACATCTACCATCCTTAGGCTTCTAGTCTAATGATCCACGACTTCCTGGAGTGTTTCCGCTTTCCAAGGGAGCTACCCTAAAGCAAACATCCAAGTCATGTTTCCTAGAGCCCTGGACATTTTAGACCATTCGGACAACCACAAGGGGCGATATAGTGCAGAAACTTTCTTGTACAAGTCTGTCTTAACTAACTAGTCACACATACCCAACATGCAAGTATATTGGCCCTACGATAGAACATCAACTATAGCAAATCAAAGTATATGTTTCCAGCTTCGCCAGACCACCAATTCATACTCAAGTCGTAAAGTACTAGTCCATGCTATAGCGGTCGTAGTCTAGGTTTCTATCATATAGTACTTTTAGAAACCACTACTACAGGTCCTGTCCTACGTATTCGAAATACGCTTATGTCATGTAGTGAGTGGACTACTCACTGGCTAAAGGTAAGTCATTCCCCATTTGGAATTCATAACATAATAACCTAAGTATGATGAGGTTCCCAATCTCATCAATAGGTTAAGAACAAATGTTTTTGTATTAAATAACCCGTGATCCATACCTTACTGTGAAAGACCACCATTCACATGGATCACTTATTTAAACACAATAGGTCTGTTCCTAACGAAAATCATGCACAAACAAAAAGTAAATTCACAAACAATTTCTGAATATAAATTCTTTTATTAAAATATTCGATTTTACATCAGAAACCTAGTCTAAGAAGACATACAATCCAACACTTACTCTATAGAAAACAAAAACCTCCTTTATCAAAGTATTTGCTCAAAAAGTGAGCCACTTTTGTTTCATTTATCTTCAATCATCTTTGTGCATCAAGATTGTGGTGTAAAACCCATTTGAGGTGAATCTTGATTTGTTGGTTGATGGAGAGGTTTTGGAAAATCAAGTGTGATGATCCTCTCTTGTAGTTGGTATAGATTGATACCATTGAATTGGGTGAATGAAATTTAGTTGAAAATACTCAAGTGTGAGCTTAAGGTAGTGGATGTAGATCTTGGTAGATCGAACTACTATAAATCTTGTGTTATATTTCTCTGCATTTACTTTTAGCATTTATTTTCGGATCATCTGCATATCGTCCCAGCTCAGATTTTCTTAGTTCCTTAAAGAAATCTTTAAAAGCTTTCACCAACCCATTTTCAATCCAGCATTAATTGCATCATGCATCTTACCTCAATCTGAATCTAGATATTTCTCAAAGTCATTCTGAAAAGCTCTCCCTATTGCAAGTGTCGTTGGTTAAAAACTCGAAGAACATCTTTATACTTCAAAACAAATTTTTTAAGAGAAATTTTTGTTTGCCAAAAGCCTTATTCACCCCCCCTCTCTAATGTTTTTCAAAATGTATCCAATTTGAGCTGCGTTTAGCTTGATTTTTAAATCATTCTTAAGATACGTAGGCAATTTAAAAGAAACTTAGTTCAGTGATATTTTTTTAGCAAACATCATTTCCCTTTTAGTAGAGAAGGGGTTTGAAATCAAGTATGAAATATATATGCTACAAGAAACGTTCAAGATATTTCAAGACTTGCCTTTAAGCTACATCAACAAGTACTTTTCAAGTCTTGAGGGAGGGCATTAGTAGATTAAAAAAATGAGAAAAAATAAATATGATTTGTTTAATCAAGACTAAACAAAATAAATATTTTAGTCTTGATTATTTAAATTAAACCCATACAGAAGTCATATTATTTTTGAGTTAATCAAATTAGGCTATAATTAAAAGTTCAATTGAAATTAAATCCAATTTATTATGTATTAAATAGAATTGGGCCAAAATTAATCAAATATAAGATCATTTCAAATCCAAGGACATCAGTGCTTCTGAAGACTCTCGGCTATTAGAATCCTACAAAGTTTTTAAAACCTACCTAAAATGTTTCTCAAAAAATGTTAATTATAGATAGGGTAGTGCTAAAGGGATCAAACTGAGTCACAATAAATGTGGCTCAAGAGTAGTTGAAGATTATAAAAAACCTAATATACCATTTATTGTAGTAGAGGAAAATTCACATATTTCCCCCAAAAAATGTTTCCCTCCATTACATTTTTCCTCTTCTCATATTCCCTCTTATTGGATTTTATGTATAATATTTCCAAGACATTTAGTTCTCATGAAATTCTTAGTTCTATATTATTCTATTAGATGAAAACTCCAACTATTATATACAACATCTCATTTCTTATCCTTCATTACTATTCTATCATATAATCATAGTTGACACTTCTTCCTTATTTTATCAACATAGAACAATCTACTAGACACTTTCATCTTATACTATTAATTAATATGGAAGATACAGTCAATTGGAAGAAATAATACAAGAAGAAATAGAGCATAATCAGGAATACATATTTTAAAAGAAGAAAATACGAGAAATGCGGGACTTTTTCGTTTATAACTTTGTTTAAAAGACTCAAAAAAATGATTTCAGTATAGAATAATTCTCTTTTAGAAGGAATGCATGTCACAATATAAAATTATTTTTTAATTAGTGTAAAATATTACTACTAACATAAGACTCCAAAAGTTTGAAAAAAGACTAATATTAAAAGCGAGAATTTTCTTTTTTCTTTTTTAATTACTATCACAATTGTGAAAAGAATATCACGACATTCATCGGAGTATGACTCGAACCCATACCTTACAATAATAAGTGAGACCACTTTACTTCTAAGTATGACTTTTTTTTAGAAGAATCTATTTTGAAAGGAAAATTAATATAAAATTATTTTTAATTAATTTACAATAGTAATATTAAGATTACCTTATTTATATGATCTAAATATTTATTATATATTAATATTTTATCTTATTTATCATCTAAATTCTTACATAATCTAAATTTTGTCTTATTAATGACATTATTTGTATATAAATATTTTGAATTAAAATGAATGGCCGCATGTGATCAGAAAATTTGATAAATATAATAAGAGAATATGTTAATATAACTTAGAAATATTTTAAAATATTAACGTCTATAAATAATTTAAGTAATAATTACATTCATTATATTTTATAAGATTAATTTTGTGTTCTTTTAAGATGAATTTTTATATAATATTTGTAAAAAAATTATCGCAATATCCATTCGAAGTGTTGTATTTAATTTTGAATAGATTTAATGTATTTTTTATCATATTTTAAATTAATGACAAAAAAATCTTCATAATTCATTATTAAATTACCAACTATTAAAAGAAATACTTTTTTTTATTCTATTATTTGTAATTCATTAATAAATTACCAACTAATACAACAAAAAGTTCAAACTTGCATTAAGCTACATAACTTGGTATACCAGCACACCATAATCAAATGTTTTGTGATTAACCCTATCCACATCATATTTACATTTTTTTCACCATCTCGTATTCAATAATAATATTTACAACAAATATCTCATTAGATATTTGCATTTTGATTTAAATAATGCAATAATTTACACATTCTTGCCACCCCCGTCCAATAATAACATTCATAATAAATATCTCATTAGGTATTTTTATTTTGATTCAAATAATGCAATAATTTATACATGTTTTTATAAAAAATAAGAAATTATATTCAGATAAATGTAATATATCTTTATGTATGTAATATAGTGTTTATGTGTAATTGATAATTGGTTATATATATTGAGTTGAATGATATATTTCAAAGGTTAACATGCAAAATGATATGAATTTATAGGTAATATAAGGAGTTTGATAATTTCAATAATTTTTTTCCATATAAATGATGTTACTTATTTTTCATATTTATAATTTATTTGACATGTAACTCAACAATAATTTTATGAAAATTCATTTATCTAACTTTATTCAGTAAACATTCATTTATCTAATTTTATGAGAAAAATACTAAAAGAAAAGGTAAAAATAAGCTTAAAGAAAATGACATTTATTAAAAGATAATTCTGTATTCACTTAACTCTAAATATTAAATGATGGAATTATATCTTTTCTATTATATTCAAAAATTCCTTTAATATTCTATTAGTAAACCATTACTAATAGAATTATTTTATTTTTCATTATTTTTTATATTTCTGTTCCTACTTTATTGATAATTTCTCAGTAAAATTAAAACTACCAATAGAAAAGTAGCAGAATATCATTGGATAAAATATTTATTTTTATTTTTTAATTATCTTTTTGGCAATTAAAACTATTATCAACGTGGTACAATTAAATTTACTAACAAAATATTGATTGAATACCAATTGATATAGGTAATATTTATAAAAAAAATTATAAGTCTAAGGTATTTGATGGTATTTTATTAGTAATTAAAATCATTACTATCCATTGCCAACGGATTACTAAATTTTTTTATTTTATATTTCATTTAATTTTTATTTTTATATTTCTTTGGTGATAATTGGTAGAGTCTTGGTAAAATTAAAAATTTAGACCAATTATTGACAGAATTACCTATGGACTTTTTCTTTTACAAAAACCTTTAATAAAAAGGTTCCATTTGTATTCCAATGCTATTTAGTAGAAATTTTATGAAATAAATAGTTTTTTTTTATAGTTATTCAAGATATTTTGGAAATATTGAGGACACAAAGCTCAATTTTAATTTATTTATTACTATTAAATAAAATACTAGTAGGTTATTACAATTAGCTTAAAATAAAAGATTAGTTTTAGATGATAAAAAAATATTAAAAAAATTAGATTGAAAGGATTCAAAAGATTATGGTTCATTTTTTTTTTTTTTTTTGTGACTAATGATAATGGTTGATTTTTTTTAAAAAATATTTTGAGTCGATCAAAATATATAAAACAAAATATTTTAAGTATTTGAGATAGTCATTCAAAGTGTAATCATCCAAAAATATGTGTAAGTAAATCATTCAAAATCATTTTTCATTTTTCTAAATCGATTGCCTTTTTAAAAAAAAATCAAATTAGAAGGGATAAGTCTTTGAAAGTCCTAAAATGTCATATCGATTGTGGGTGTAACTAAAGATCGTATATACATAAATTGTTCTAAAATATAGTCAATATAGATGCATTCAATAATCTATTGATGTTGATGTAGCAAAAATAAGAAAGTTATAGAGTTGAACTTTTCTTGAAACTTTAGTCGACTTTAGATATCTAACTATTAATTTTTATCCATACATATTTTTTATTTCTCTTTTAGTTTTGCAAAGTCGACGTTATGTACAAATTTAAAAATATACGTTTTTTGTTAGAGAGTAAATGAAATTTAAACTAATAACAATCGAACTCACAAACTCACAAATATACTACTAAAATTTAATATATTAGAAGAAGAAACTGATTTAAAAATGTTAAGCAGTATTTGTATTTATATAGAGAGATTTTAAGTGACAGATTGCTTGTTTAATTGACTAAACATGTTGTTTAATAACGTCTTTTTAATATTCTAGTTGACAGTAAAATTCTAATTGATAGTGAACTTGAAATAAATATATATAATTGTTGACATATAGTCGAGACTCACAATTGATAGTTGATATTGGAAACACACAAGTTTGAACGGACAAATACATTATAAACATATAAATTTGAATAGATAATTGACGGTATTAATCTCACATTTAAAATTTTTAACTTTTAAATTCAAAATATGTTAAAATCTTAATTGAAGATAATATTATCTATTAATTTGAGTTTAATAATAAAAAGACTTATATACCCTTATTGATCCGGATCAATTTGATTTGCAAAATATTTCCGTTATGAATATTCCATATAGAGTAGCTGCCTTGAAATCATCGAAGCCTCCTAGGAAGGATCCCAAGCTTCAATGTAATCGAAGCTTCAATATAACAAGCTTTGGTGATCCTAGGTTCCAATATAACAAGTTTTGAGTCATTCATCTCGTTTTGAAATGATCTCAATCTTACTCTTCTAAGAGTTGATTCCTATCTCAATTATATTTCTCCATATACTTTTCTAACCATCAATTATAAATTAACCTTTTTTGAGTGGTTTGATTAAAAATATCTAAAAATATGACATTTCGGTGATAAATTAAAACATTTGGTCCTGTTTTACTTCTTTTTTTTTTTTCCATGAAACAAAAATTTCAATTTACCATTTGAGCTCCATATTGTGTTTACTTCCGTGTTTGCTTTTAATGTTAAAAAGTTTTAATCTACCGTTGAAATACCATATTTTCATATATTTTTATCGTCGTTTATTGTTAAAAAATAATAGAGAAGTATAAATAAAATTGAAATAAAAATTTTAACATTAGAGAGTTTAATATTACGGCAAATGTTTGGGAAGCTTATTATTTATCTCCATAATGTATAATAGAATTGCAGACTAGTCAAAGATTCCTACGCCATCTTACAAGAATTTACTGACTAATGGCCACTCGCAAGAAATGGTTTAAAGAGTTCAAAACGGCCAAATGGGTTAGGGTTAGGTAGGGTCCCACGATTTAGAGTTTTGCCCTTTATGGTCACGTGTTATAGGTTGATCATCCATTTTTGCAAAAATTCGTTAGACGTCTGTTGGTCCTTTGAACCTTCATCAACAACGAAACAATTTAAAAAGCAAGTCTATTATATATATATATACTAGGTAGCTATCTCGCGCAAGGCGCAAATTCAAATATATGTGAGAATAAAATATTGGTATAAAATACAACAAATTATAATAAAATGTAGAACCAACACTTTCATATATTAAGATATGAGTTCAAATATTTGATGTATCTACATACTTTGACAAACTATATTCATACACTGATATTCTAAGAAAATTTTGAAAAACTCTCATTCACAAAATTTCACATGGTTTCATCAAATTTCTATGTCAAAATAGTTGTGTCTTCTGCTGCTGTTGTAAGGAAGAGGGATATTGTTTCTAAGCTTTGCTTGCCACGATCCACATAGTCACCCAAAAATAGATAATTAGCTTTAGGTGGAAAACCCACATATTCAAAGCGTCCACTGCAAGCATGAGAAACATAGTTCATTAGATATAACATCATCAAGAAGGAAAGACAATCCAAATAAACTGTATAAAATAGTATTAGTAAGGATGATAAATACAAATGCATACAAAATTTTCTATTTCACTAAACTCCCTGATCCAACTATCCATCTCCAGTGTCCCGACTCCATTCCCTTGTACAACCTCAACAATGCTTATAACCTTGCTAAATAGTAACATTAAATAACTTCAAGTTCATTTTGAACCATTACTGAGGGAAGTTATCAGACTGCAATACCTATGACCAGAACATCCATACAAATCCCCCAAAAGGCAGAGGAAAATTAGAACCCAATATTGAAGCGGAAAACAAAATAAGAATCCAATATTGTTTAATTTCTTGTTAGACAAAGGATTACTCCTTCATTAAATGAATACTACTATAAAGAGAAAATGACAATTGCTAAATAATACTCTAAGTGATCTCAAGTTTTCAAGAGAAAAAATTATCAAAATAATCCTCCGATTTCAGCTATGCCTAATTGCAGATTATTTAGATCCCTTATCTACTCTCCCCAGTCTCTTTGAAACTAAACAAAAAGCACAAATTATAGAAACTTTACAATATCACTAACCTTGATCTTCTTGAGCAGCTCAAACTAGTCATCTGGTCATAAATATACAAAGTTTCACGTAACTCTTGTTTACACTTCAAAGCTTCTGTAGCTTCTTTTTCCTCTCTTTTCCTTACTTCAGCCTGCAAGATGAAATTTTAAACATGAAGGAACTTCATCTGCAAAAGATTAATCAATACATGCCTCCAAATGAATCATTCTTTTGCACCACCAAAAAAGGTGGGATCCATATCTATTATTGTTTACTATAAAATTCGTAGACTTAAAATTCTTAAGAAGTTCTTTAATAGGTAAAAAAAACTCTTCTCAGTTCCCTAACAAGCTTCTATTTAACAGGAAACAAAACGTATTATCATATAGCAGCAACTGTAGGGCAACAAGTATTGCTAAAGATGTCACTATGTATACAGCCAAATGACCAGCCAATACCAGAGTTCATATAAGTAAAGCTCATGGCAAAAGCTTGTGTAAGAAAGAAATGAGCTATGATCATTTTTACCATCTTTTCCCTTTCTTTGGCAATTTTCATTTTGGCATCATTTTTCCCCATTCAAAGAACAAAGAAGTAATCCAAAAATAAATAAACTAAAAGCAAAAATTAAAATAAAGTACCATCTCTTTGTCAATTCATTTCTAAAATACAAGCATGTCTCTCGCTAGTTTCCTTGTACGGATCCCTGCACCCCTCATTACTTTAAGCAATCTACTAACCTTCATTTTTACTTGGAAAAAGATAATATAACTAAAAATCAACAAAAATAAGTATAAAAGCTAGATTTGTTCCACCATCTCAGAGTTGCGATCAATATTCTCATCAGAGCACATAATGAAAATGGAAAATAAAGAATGCCCTGGTTATCTTACCTCTCTTTGACAAATCTCTGTGAACCTCTTGGCATCTGCCAGTTACTTTTTGTGAAAATTTGTAAAAATCCTATAATGTTTTAGAATGTCCTTCCTCACCATGCTCACCCAGTATTTACCTATTTTCTCTCTTTCTTCCTACTCAATCTTAGGAAGGTCTTTCTTCACCTTTTGCCTTTTAGGTAGACTGCGTTCAATAATCTGCAAATTTCACACATCCAAAATATAACTATGGACTTATTCACAAGGCATTTGTAACATATTTCAGGAAGAACTCCCTAACCTCCAAAGAAATTCCCAGCAAGAAAAAACAAGTAGAGAGAAAAGGTTATGAAGCATCATAACCAGAAGCTCACTAATCTCATAAGTGTCTCCTTTCTCAAGCACCTTTATATAATAAACCTGCAGAACACCGCCTTCTGATAAGGTAGATCGTCATATACTCCCAGCAGCACCCTTAGGAATTAAGAATCCCTCAAGCGTAGCATCACTAAATTTGAGACTAAACTTCTGCACTGAGTCATTGGGCACCTAGGTTTTCAATCTAGCTTGAAGTGATTCATACTGGGTCTTGGGATCACCCATTCTTGTTTATCTTCTAGGCCCAAATCTCTTATCTGTAGTCATCATTTCAGCTAGCGACCTCAGGTTAAAAGTTCTCTTGAGGTAAAATTCCTCAACATAGATATCTGACATACTTGGCAGATTCAATGATGTTGCCAATTTTTCATAAGGCAGGGGATTCCATACAAGATGCTCTCTCCAATATCCAAATAAACAGGATCACTAACTAATTTGCAAAGTTATTAGGAATTTTTTTTTCAAAATAGTAGCCATCAAATATAGTAATCAAAAAACAATCAAGATCCATTTACAACCAAATCAAATGCATGAAAAGGATGAAGCAAACCTTCAAGTGAGCAGCAGCCTTATCCTTGTCTGTAAACACTCTAATAGACTCAACAATGAACTCTGCTCCAGTTTCCCCAAAAACAAGAAATCAAGAGTTATGGAAGCCAGTTATGAAGTTTTCCATCTATCCTTATTAGCCCAATCTAATATGTTGAAAAGATCATTATGAAAATTGACGTAACAATAGGAGTTGAAAAACATGACATTTTTTGCAGAGCTAAATTTAGTCTAAAGTAGAATTTGAAAGAGCTATATTGAGTGGCCTTTCTCACATGGTTGTTCATCAATTGATTCCTCCCAAATAACGCAATCTCCTTGACATGGGCATAGGCAATTATACCCTGTGAACAACAGAGAAACTAAGATCAAGATACAGGCAAACAATTATTACTAAGGGGAAATAAAATTGTGTCTGTCAGAAGCTGTAGTAATTTGAATCATTTCAAATAACTTACCAGTTACAAAAAGGACAATTTCACATCCTTGTAGTCTTTTATATTCTCATTTTCGATTAAAATAACTTTACTTTTACATAGTCTTCTAAAGTACCTTTCTTTTGCATACAAAACAATATGCTCTAGATCTTTCTATTCTACATTCTACACATGGAGTAAAACCCTTTCCTTTCCAACTTGGACATGGCAGTTCTCTGATATTCTGGCCATTTAGACCAAACCATGATCTTGGATTGGAAGAATTCGAAATAACCTTCCTACAGTGTAAATACGGAGTATTAAATAGACAACTATGAGATGAAGCATTCATGCTACATCGTATTTCTTCATGATCATAGGCATGAAGATTTTAATAAAGGGACCCTTGTGCCCAAAAGAGCCTTGATTGCCAACAACTAATTTGAAAATCAAACCATTTAACCTTTTGAAAACTTTATTTGACAATTGCAAAAAGGGAAACTACAACAGTGGAACAAAAATTCCATGGATACCGTTTAAGAAATAGGAATGAGCTGGTGTTGTAGGGCTTGTGTTTGTGGTCTATAGTTAGTAGATATCATTTGTTCAGTTTAGGGGTGGATGATCATAAACAGTATCATACTTGAACACATATGTCTGCATACATTTTCCATCGCCAAAGTCATAATCAGAATACAAATCACTTAGGATTCAAGATAAACAAATAGCAAAGAAAGGAAACTCTTTGATCTCCCTGAACTAAAAACAAGAGACAAAAATGTAGTTGCTGGCTAACTTTACCATGTAGTCAGTGGTGATAAATGGATCATTAACAACAAGTTCAATATCATCCCTCTAAAGAATGACTTCGGCAACCAAACACTCAATTCTTTCAAAGCCTATAACAAAATCCAAAAATCCATGGAAGCTAACAACCCATTTACTTGAACAAATCTAAAAAACCCATAAACCAAACCCAAAAAAAAAAAAAAAAACACACATAGACACAAAACATAACACAACATAGAAAAGAAATCCATTTCCTAAAACCACCACTAAAACATTTAAAGATAATTAAACCCCAAAAATCCGAACAAAAAAAATCACTTTTATCTTAAGAATGCTCAATAAATTGTGGGAAAAAAGTTTCTTACATCAAAAGTATATGGATCTTGTTCTGTAAAAGACTAATAAAACATCATCTCTACCATCAAGGAGCTAGAAAACATTGATAGAACATGAGAGGACTTCTCAACAAAAATCACAAGAATCTAGTAAAATAGCCATATAAACTATTTGAGAATGCAAAAGAAATGTTTGCAAAGTTTGAATTTTTGTTATTGATTGAAAAGGTAAAACACAACAATAAGAATTTATTAATAAACCAAACAAGGCCCACATATACATATCTTTCAAGAAAATTGAAAAAAGGTGGAAATGTAGCAAAACTTGAATTTATTACTTCAAGAAATGCAAAATCCATTGGCAAGAAATTAACTACAAAGAGGATACTTCCATGACCTCCAAGAAAATCACAGACATAAGAAGAAAAAATATATATATGAAGGAAAGAAATGAACAAAAACTTTGATTTTTACCTAATCATACAATATCCCCTTCTCAGATCGCAATATACAAATCGAAGCCTCAAATCTTCTTTTCCTACCAAATGTAGCCTCAAATATAAACAGTCAGAAATTAACAAAGCTCCAATGCTCCATCATTTCACCTCTTTCCAGTAACATCAACATTTCATATCCTGCATTGATATCATCAACACATAAAAAATCTAGCAACTTTCTTAAAGTTTGAGTCAAATCCCAATAAACACAGAAAACCTTCTAAAACAACCCTATAATCCAATGAGCAAAATCCAGCAAACAAAACCTAGTTCAAAATCTATTTCATCTAAATAGATAAAAAAAAGGCATGCAATTAGAAAGCAGTAATTAAAAATCATGTGAATTCCTCACCTTTTAACACAAAAAAGATCCAAGACTCCAAAAGCTTTCACCTTCCACCTCCCCCACCTCCTCCCTGTTCATGGCCTCCCTCTCCTCCCTCTACCTTTCCAACCCTCATCATCGTCCTCTGCGTCTTGCTACTGCTACCCCTACTCTCGTCCCGTTGCCTATTAAGAGCCTTAGTTTCTCCACTAAAGTTGTCTGACAGAACAACCACCAATCACCTACCACCACTGGAGGAGGACAACAAGAACAATCAGCAACGACGGCGTCTAAAGAAAAACTCACCAAATAAAATAGGTCGATCAGAAAGATAAAAATATGGTGATTAAGAACAAAGCAAAGAGAAAAATCTCTACGGAATGAAGAGAGAGAAATAGAAAGAGAAAGATTAGGTGAGTTTCAATGGGAAAAACAAAACCTGTTTCCTTTTGTCAAGAGCATTACGTGTTGTTTCCTTTTGTCATTCAAGGGCCAGGAAGGAACACAGAAAAGACACAATTGCTGCCTTGTGAAAAGACACCATTACCCCTACTGACGAAGAATGAACGGTGCCACACCAACTCATTTTTCTCTATATAGATAGAAGATATATGTGTGTGTGTGTGTATATATATATATATATATATATATATATATATTACACACCTTATACATATATACATAAATTAAGTCTTTATTAAATTATTTAAGTTAGGTTATTTTTCTACTTAAATTCAAATTCAAATATTATTTATAAAAATCATTAAAATACTAAAATAACTCCCAGAAAAATATTTGTATAAAGTTACATGGAAAAAACATAGAACAATATAGAAGCATACCTACTTCTTTGATTGGGTGAAAAGTGGTTTTGAAAGTTTTTTTTTTTTTTTTTTCCCTTGTTACTTGGCAGATTTTACTTAAAGATATATCCTTTATTCTATATTAAAAAAAAAGAGAAGAAGAAATGACTCTTTATTTATTTATTTATTTGTACCATTTGAGAGCTTGATAAGGGAGTAAAATTTTTCATCAATTTTTTTTTTTTTTTTTACAATTCACTGATCCTTTATTTCTAAATTCTCTAATAACTTACCATCTTTTCATCTCGTCTTTTTCTTCTATTATTACTATTATCCAGTTAGAATTTAGTTTATATTTGTGAAATATCATATGAAGCTATTAAATGGAGTAACCTTATTAAATACTGAGCATGAAATGTTAAAACTTTGAATTATAATTATAAATGATTTTTACATTTCAAAAAGTAAGAAGAATATATTTTAAAAAGATAAAAAAAAAATGAAGCCCCACTAAAAGGTCTTTTTTTTAATTCCCTGAATTTTTAAACACAACCCTAGGCTTAAATCTCTACGATAGTAACTATGATATGATTCTTTTTTTTTTTTTTTCTAGTAAGCAAGATGATTAATTAATAGAAACGAGAACAAATTATACAGATAAGTTACTATACATATGGTAATTGAAAAATACTACATCCAATAAATCCTAAATGGATAAACTAGAATACATAGAAACTAATATAAACATACTGATATTTTTATCTTAACTTCTTAGTCAGTTCAATCATTCTTCACATGAGAAGTCCAAATCCATCTCATTTCGTAAACAATAATTTAGAATATTCTTAATGAATCAATGACTTTAAAAATTGTTAGAAAAAGAGATGAGTAATGGAGAAAGGGATAAAATCTTGTTTGAATAATGAATGAACTCCAAAAGAATGGAGTAAATAGCACTAATCTAAGAAGATCAATAATAATAATAATAATAACTCATATTAAACAACCTTAAATCTTAACAAAGAATACCAAAGAAGAAAACTTTTATAATTCATAGAAAAAAAGAGGCAAGTTTACCAAAAAACTTAGAAAAAAAATAAAAGTTCGGCCAAGGTCGGAGCTCTCATCGAGCTTCAATTTGGCCAAAGTGATGAAGATCGGTGAAGGTAAAAGGCAAGTAAAAGTGGAGAGAAAACTTCTGTACAGAAAAAGAGAAGAGTTTTTTTGTTATGATATGATACAAACTGACATATCAAAAGTGAAAAAAATTCTTTATAATTATGTCCAAAGAGGATAACTATTAAGCACTCTTTTAAATTAAGTTACAGTTAAATTATTGTTAAAATTCCTAAAGGTGTTCTTGTTATTGTTAAAATTTCATAAGTTAAATTAAGTAGAATTAATTTTAGTGGAATAACCAAACACACCATTCTTCTCAATTCATTTGCAAGTTTAACAAGCCGCATTGAGAAAATAGTCCCACAGAAGGGTCATAACAAATGGATGTGTTTGCAACTTTGTAGCGTCAAAAGTTGTTTTGGTTTATTTTGTTTAGCTTAACTTTCAAAGAGATTTTCCAAGACTGGACTCTATGGACCTTTTGTTATCTAATACTTGTGTCAGGCCTAAATTCTTTACTTTCTTCAAGCAGTGCACTTTTAGTGGGTCTCATCACCCACCAAACAAAGAAATGGAGACATATATATTGAGAGAGAGGTCGCCACCAATTTGAATGAAAGATTCTCTATCTCCACAGACACTTTGCTTCTCTTCATAGTTTTACCAAAAGGAAGTTGCTGATCCTCACTGGAGCAGTGCAAATTCCCTACAATATGCCTCAGTTCAACTTTGTTTTCCTCAATTTGATGTTCTTTCGTTCCTATTTCTTTGAAGCAGAGGAGAATGCAACTTCCCTCCATACCATAATTTCCTTTGCCATTTCCTTCCTTCTCAATTTTCTACAATTGAAATATCGAGGGAAAAAAGAATCCCCATTCGAGACTAATCCAAAAACAGTTCTATTCGGGGTTACTAGTTTAATTCTGTATTGCTTTAGTAATGATTGTGTGCGGAGAATTTCTTCTTCAAGTCATGGCTTGACGAGACTTGCCTACGCCTTGCACCGTTGTGTGCTTCTGTTTGGTTGCCTTTCTATTGCCTCTTTAACATCTCTACTGTATTCAGACTCTAAAACTCCAGCCATTTTCGTGCTCTGCTCAATGATTGCAGCAGGTGATTTGGTACCTCGGATCTTTCAAAGAAGCAGGGCAAAGATAAGAGAAGCACATTTTCGGATTCAGCTGTTTTTTACCAATCTATTCAGGAAAATCATGACATGCAGGACAGTGAATCACGGACAGCAGATTCTTCCGCTGTAGTGAAAAATCTCTTCCAAAAATGAAGTCTTTCCTCATTCATTAGATATGTATGTCAATGTGTGGTGTAATCTTTGTGTACCCTGTTCTCGGATCAACTCTGTTTCCGGAGTCTCAAGCATGTAATATAATGAGAAAACGGCAGTGTTGACGTCCACTGTTCTTGTTGTATCCACAGAAATAAACTATTTCGTTGAGGAAATTCCATGTTTTCTAGATATTAGTTGCCAGAAAGACGATTCCATTAATGAGGCATTAGCTACAGAGAAAGAAACAAAGGAATCCCCAGGGTCCAATTCATAGTTTTTGTCATGTAAACCACCTCCACCGTCTTGGTTATATTAGATCGCAAATGAAGTCCCACAGCTTTCCAAGAATTTCTAGCCAAGCTAACAGGTCGCAAATGATCATTTAGCATTGATCATGGGAGATTTTATCACCAGCTATCACTATCTAGTTTTAAAAAATATTTAAACCAAATTGTGTGAGACATATATAAGAAATTTGGGGAAGACCTAACTTTGATTTTCTGTATGTGAATTCTTCGTTTAGTTATAAAGCATTAAGGATGGCGAGAAGGAGAAATATAAGGGGTTACAGTGAAGAAGATTGAGGGCTGGTTTGGGAGTTTAAAATTGGAGAGAAGAGAAGGGATTTGGAGAGAAATATACTTTCTTCCTTATTGTTATAAGGAGAGAATTGGAGTGATGGAGGGTCACTCCAACTCTTATAATCCTTTCTCTCCAAGAGTAAGATAAAACGGATGGTCATTAATAGCTTAAAAATAATTTTTTAAATGACAATTTTATTCATTATACTTTGACATAATAATTTTTATTTCCTTCTATATTCTCTATGAAATAAAATCCTTCTTTTTTTTGTAAGAGTATTTTAATAAATTAATTTTTATCATTTTTTCTCTCCAAATTCTGAAATAAAAAAGAACAATTTTTTTTCTTTTCTTAAACTCCCAAATAATATTAGACATAAATCACTCAACCTTCTTTTCTCTCCTAACTTTATTATTTATTTATTTTTCCCAGTTAAACTCCCAGACTAGTAGTGTTTGAAGGAGTAGGAGTTGGCAAAGGGTAAGATTGAGCATTGTATTGCTTCGCCAAGAAGGTGTTATACCTCGTCAATTTCTCCAAAACTTAAAAGAAAGTCTCAATTAATGGACCCTTTGAACCTTATGAGCTTCAATGAGAATCCTTTAAAAAGAATGCAAATGAAAATCTAATACCAAAATGTGCATAAAATGTTAAAGACTTTCTTAAAATTCCCTTCGGGCTGTTCTAAAAAGTATAAACAAACAAGCTCTTTGCTTTATTTGTGAGGGCGCCACCCTTGTTTCCGGTTTTTGACGCATTTTGGGACGCAAAGTATTGGTCTCAAATCTCCTTATCTCCATTTCTCTGTTCTCCATTGTGTCTGGCAGTTTGTGGCCTTTGGCTTAATTCCCTTCACTTAGTAAAAAAAAACTTCCAACCCCAGCTTAAACACAATACAAGAAATAGATTAAAGAGTTCATATGGGTATTAGTTTCGCGGCAACTTAAAATGGGGTGAGGGAGTCAAATCTGCTGGAAATGTTGACGGCCCTACCGAGCTGTGTCCCACATCCACATTCAACGGGGTGCCTTCTACAATCACGTGCTCATCTTCATCATCCATTCTTCTGCTAATCAAGTTATGTTGTTGGCCTTTTGAACCTTCAATGAACTATTATTTAAAGAAACTTCATAAATTTTTATAACGAAGCCACAGATAGATAGAAGGTTCTACGAACTCCAAGAAAAGATGAGTTTAATCTTCCATTATTTGCCCGGTAGAAGAAACATGCCGTGACGGATTCGCCCTTTTAATTGAGTGATGGTATACTTATTTTATAAAAAATTTTGAACTCTTGTTCAAGAGACAAAAGTTAAGTTTTAAGCTTTAAAACCCTTAAGTTGGCGTTGTTCCGTAACTATAACAATAGTACTGTGCAGTGCAGCCGTTAGGTAATTAAGGCAATCGTCGAAGCCCCTGACTTGTTGGAAGGTCTCCTAAATATTTCTAGGAATTATACTAGGCATATTTTTTTTGAAAAAGTTTGAGGTACACATTATAAAAAATGTCCATTAAATAAAATTCAATTATAAAAACGTCAATTACTCATTAATTCTTTTTGATAGTTTATTGTCTAAAATTAAAAAAAAAAAAGACCTTTATTCTCAAAAAGAGTTAATAGGTATTTTTAAATTAATTTTTAAACAAATTATCCTAATAACTCTCAAACAATTTCAAAATTTAAATTTTATCTTCCAACTAAAAAAAATGTAAATATATTATTAAAATATATTAAATTTTATCTTCAATTAACGATCAATTCATAATTTCATTAATTTTTAAAAATATTTTTGATAATTTTATATTTCAATATTAAAATATATTATTTCATTTTTATTTCATTTTTAAAATTTTCTTTTATCTTAATTTTTTTCTTTCTTTTCTTTTTTCTCTTTTCCCTTCTTCTTCCTCTTCCTCGTCGCCGCTGGATCCATCTCTGGTATATCAGTTTCATTACCATCCTCCAGTAGATCATTATTGTTGCATTCTCTAGCACCATCTGAATTGCAGCATCAACATACAAAATTTTCATTTGATGCCCATTCCCTTGCTGAACTAGAAGCATTTGTAGACCAACTGGAAACAGTTGATCGGCTTGAAGAAAATTCATCCTCAGAGATTGAGTCTTCTCAAAACAGCCCCGCTATTCTCAATTACTCTGTTAATCTGTCCTTCAGATTCACCCATATTTCCATCCAAATCCGCAGAATCATCCCCAGGCACATGGTCTAAGCTTAGACCCATCCACCGAAGGAACTTCCTACGCCGTTCTCTGACACTTCTGGAACTTCTAATCCACACATCATATCGAAAACTTCTGGACTCCCAATTCTCAATCCCAGAGTCAGAATGTTGACACTTGGGGCAACTCGGACCCGAATCTGAAACCGATGCAATGTTCTCCTGGGCATCCAAGAATCGATATTTGTTGTCGTCTTCACTGAAGCTACCCGTAATTCCTTGAGCTCAACACATGAAACCCCACCTCAAGAAACAAACTTTTTAAGCCCTACACAATGTGCAAAATGCCCTCAAATAAAAAAACCTATGAAAGAACCAACACACAAATAAAATATATAGTATTAATACAATAGACAAATACACAACTACCAAGATCAGTAAAATAGAAAAATACTCTATAGTTATCAACTTCCATGGCCTCCAAAAACAACCAAAGCAATATCATTACCAAAATTTAATTAGAAAAAGATTAGATCCAACATGGATCCCAATCCACATCCATGGAACCTAGTCTTCCCCCATGGCAAGACTTCCCAAAATAGAAGCGAATGAGCAGAATAAAATCTTTTTACTATAAAGGAGAACCATTCTGCATAGAAATATGAACCCTAGTCTCCAACAAGATAAACAAACATTACCAAGGAGTAGTTAGTACACAAAATTGTGAATCCATCGTAAGGATGACAAGAGGAGCAGATAAGAAATTCAAGGCAGTAAAAAGAGAGGGATTTGCTCACATGGGTTCGTTTATGCAAATGGAGCTGACAAGTTGAGCGTCATGGATTAACAACGGGTTGATGAAATCATTGAAACGACAAAAATTGCAGCGGTTGCGAGGAAGAGGAAGAAGAAGCGAGGAAGAGGAGGAAGAAGGGAAGAGAGGAAGAAGAAAAAAAAAGAAAAAATTTAACATAAAAATAAAAAATTTTAAAATGAATTAAAAATAAAATAATAATATATTTTAATATTAAAATATAAAATTATCAAAATTTATATATATATATATATATATATATATATATATAATAAGAGTTGCGAAAATCTCCTATTATAATAGAGGGCACTTTCATACATTGACACTTGGCATATTAAATTTAAGATTTTTTAAAAATTTTTTTTTCTTGTAAAAAAATTTTAAGAGTTTTTTTTTTATAATTTTAATTAGTTCTATCTGAATTTAGATAAAATAAATTATATTTTATTTGCCTTCAATGTATTCAGATTTCTAAACTTGCTTATTTCTAAACTTGCTTCTCTTATGGAAGAAGAGATCTTTCTAAAACCAAGATCAATTGACACGGGCAAAGGCGTAGGAAGCACAAGCCAACCAGAAACTTGATCAGCAAACGCCATCTCAACTTAGAGCTTGCAAAAAGACAAAGACAAATTTTTATTTAGGCGATACCTTTTGCCAACCAGAAACAGGCATCATCACTTGATCGTAGTTCAAGAATCAAGACCATGAAGGTACTATTTTGACTCCAATCTTTGACTGAGCTTTTTCGTGTTTAAGATTTCATTCCACTAATCTTCTTCTTTTTTGCCTTCTCTTGCAGCAAAAGGTGTTGTCAGAGTGTCTATTGCTGATGAGAAATCTCGCATGGCATGAAGATTGTCGTTAGCCACACAAGTAACCAAGTGCTGAGACTCTCTCCCAAGAATCTTAACTATCAATTCTATGACTTGGCCGTCCAACTTCTCCTTCTTTCTATTAGTATCATCCATGTTCAACACAAGCCATTCGAACAAAATTAAAGCTTTTTCCCAGTTGCCTAGAACATCTAAAGCTTTCAAAAGACTAATCAAATCAAGTTCAAGTAACTCCAACTTGACAAAATTAAAGAATGAATTCAAACCAGAGTTGGGCTCTTCAAGAATCGAATTGAGCATCAACTTATAGTTCGTGGGAAGAAAATCAAGGGACCCATCATTATTAACCCTCCGAACATGCTCCTGGCTGTGCTTTGAAATTCTTGGGATTGTAAGAGGGCTAACTGAATACATTTCTTGAAATTGTTCATCGTCTGAAGAAAGGGAAGGAGAGGTAAAGTGGGCATTGTGCGTTTGGGCCTATTTGACAGTCGGATGTTTGGACTTGGAGATATAGAGTGTTGGATCGATCAATTAATGGATATAATTATTGACTCCAGTAATTGCGATTAGACTAAGAGTGCAGTTACGTTCTTTTAGTGGAGTGGAACGTAATTAATAAATTATTTTTATTGACAAAATAATTTATTGGAGCTTAGTCTAATTGTATCCGATCAGGTCCCTTCAGTGGGTCCTAATTATGGGACAATAATAAATTATAATTTATTTATAATTTATTAATAAAAATTGCAGAAAACTAAAAATCGTATTTTAGATAGAATATGATAAGTGGAAATAGTTGTATTCAACTGTACTTTTCTTATTCTATCAGGATTTGTATTATGAGATAGAGTCCAATATACATATTAGGAGATAACTCTATTTCAGAGATACGTGAGAATCATCGTGGTGGTGCTATGGAGTTTTTCTCTCATGAGTCCACCTCAACAAAAAGAGAAACAAAAATACGATTAACAATTTTCTGGTCCAAGGAGATTACATTGAAGAAGACTTGGGGGTCTGGAGCATTACCAAAAGGCCGAAGACTTCAAGAATCGTATTGGTGAAGACGATATCTACAAAGGTATTATTCGTTTCACATATTCTCAAGATTTAATCTGGTTGACACATAAGCATATCGATCCTATTAACTAACAATTGGTATCAGAGCCAGGTTTTGATATGTGTTTATGTGTTAAGATTAATTTTTTTTATGCATATATTTAGTTGAGCGGTGTAGGAATAATGCATATATGTTCATGGTGAATGATTTGATTAATTCTGTTCAAAATAATTTTATGGCTATAGTTTTTTGATTCGGTGAATATGTATAAGTATTATCGAGTCTTGTAACAAAAGGGGTGGATTACGTCTCCATGTTTCCCTTTTGAGTTTTTTTTTATGTTGTTATTTTATGTTTAAAAAAAAATGTAATAGCACGAGCAATTGGCGGTGCAAAGGAATTTCAATTTTGTCAATTAGCGGCGCACGAGCAATTGCAATTGGAAATGCAGCGGTTGGACAGGCGCAGCAGCCTGGGCTTGCTGGGTCAGCTGCGCCTGGCCTGCGCGCATGGGCCAGCGCCCAGCCTGCGCGTTGGGCTAGCACCAGCAGCGCCCAGGCGCTGGGCCAGTGCCAGTGGCGCTAGGCATGCTGGGCCAGCGCCCAGCTATGCCTAAAAAAAAAATAGGGAGAAGGTGATAGATCTTGGATTTGATCCCTGGTCACCTTGAAGGAACTTCAAGCAACTTACCACTGCACCAATGAAGGTCATATGCCAAGGATTTGCTCCAACATAATTATATTGCAGAAGATTGAAGGTTGGCTATTTTGTTAGCCAATTAGATTTTCAATTGTAATTTTGTAATTTTATTTTTGAGTCTAGGTTGGCCATAAAATTATTTTTATTTTTATTTTATAGTTTTTACTATTTAATTTAGTTGAATTATATATCATTCATGTTAACATGACATATAGTTTGCATTAACACCGCTCTAGGTACTATTTAGTTATGCATAAATAAATAAATATTTTTATTAATTTATTAATTAAAAAAAATTAAGTGTGAGTTGGTTAATTTTAATTAACCTTTGGCCTCCCCTATTAGCCCATTAGTAAAATTAACGTTTGCTTCGTGCCATTTTAAATTGTCTCCCTATAGGAAGGCTACGTTTTATTGGTTACTAGATTGGGCATCAAAATTTTAATTATTTTTTAAGTTTAATTCATTCATAATTACCCTATAGGTGATGTGATTGGATTGGAAACTTTATAAAATAAAATAAATTTTGAATATAGGGGTTACACTTAAATCAAAGACATTATAAGGACTTCCTATAGAATATCCAAATAATATCTATGATGGCCAAAATATTAATAACACTAAAATTAATATTGCGTTTTGATGCAAGATATATTAATTTTAGTGGGATGATCCAAGCTTAACTATAAGTTATATTGTTATCTCCTATAGAGGTGCATATTACTTTAGAGTTTTAGGTTGTGGATCTTGACCTAACTATAAGTTACATTGTTATCTCCTATAGAGGTACATGTTACTGTAGAGTTTTAGGTTGTCATATTTTGATAGTAGTTTCTATTACTACTTAAAATATTATCATATTGATCATGCATTTTACCATTTTATATTGATCATGCATCATGATATGATAAATGGCTCATATGTTTTATTTTATTTAATTTCAGAAAAATGACTTCCAACACTTTATCCCAAATTTTAACAAAGAACCAACTAGTTGGAGAAAACTTTATTGATTGGAAAAGGAACCTCATAATTGTACTCACTGCTGAGAAGCTCACATATGTGCTAACTGAACCGTGTCCTGCTAAGCCTACTGAACAGTCCACGTGCGAACAAAAGGAGGCTTATGATAAGTGGTTGAGTTCTGATGAGATGGCTCGCTGCTACATTTTGGGATCTATCTCAAATGTGTTGCAGCAGAAACATGAGAACATGACAACCGCTACGGACATCATGAGAAGCCTCCGAGCAAATGTTTGAGCACAAAGGACGTCGGGCCCGTCAAGCAGCAATGAGGCGCATAATGAATATGCGCATGAAACCTGGAACGCCCGTGAGAGATCATATGTTAGAATTGATCGCTTAGTTTAACGTGACAGAGGTCTTAGGGGCTGAAATTAAGCCTGAGATTCAGGTTGATATGGCTCTAGAAACTCTTCCAGAGATGTTTTCACAGTTCAAAGTTAATTATAACATGAACAAGATGGAGATGTCTCTTACAGAGTTAATGAAGGAGCTTGAGAGCGCCGAGACAACCCTAAAAGTGGGAAGTGGCAACGCTCTTGTTTTATCTCATGCTGGATCTTCCTCTTCCAAGCCTAAGGGCAAAGGAGGAAATAAGAGGAATCAGAATAATAATAAAGGGTCTAAGCAGTAGGTTAAGAAAGCAAGAGTGGATGAAAAGCCTAAAGGCAAATGTTTCCACTGCAAGCAAAAGGGACATTGGAAGTCACAGTGCCCAGATTACTTAGCTAAACGCAAGCAAGGTACTGGTGAGTTATCCTACATTGAAACATGTTTAGTGGTTGATTCTACAAATACTTGGATAGTAGATTCTGGAGCTACTAACCATGTTTGCAATTTATTGCAGGGATTCCAAGTAACCAGACATCTCAATGAAGGAGAGCACGCTCTAAGGGTTGGCACAGGATCAGTGATATCTGCAAGAGCTGTTGGAGATGTTTATCTTTATTTTGATAATAAACATTTGGTTTTGAAAGATTGTTATTATGTTCTCGACATTTATCGAAATTTGATTTCGGTTTCTTTGTTATTCAAACAAAAATATTTTGTTAAATTTTATAAATTTTCAGTAGAGATATTTTTGAATAACTATTTGATATGTCGTGGAAATTTAAATAATGATCTGTATGTTTTGAAACCTACCAGCAGTTCATTATATTATACTGAAACTAATAAATGCATTAAGTTATCTCCTACTAATGAGACTCTCCTATGGCATCTTAGACTTGGTCACATCAATCTAAATAGGATTCAAAGACTTGTAAAAGAAGGTCCTTTAAGTGACTTAAAGGTAGAACCTCTTCAAGTTTGCGAATCTTGTTTGGAAGGTAAAATGACCAAAAGATCATTTCCTTACAAAAGAAATAGAGTAAAGGAAGTCTTAGAATTAGTGCACTCTGATGTATGTGGACCAATTAGTGTCCAAGCTAGAGGTGGGTATAAGTACTTCATTACTTTTACGGATGATTACTCAAGATATGGATATGTTTACATAATGACTCATAAGTCTGATGCCTTAGAAAAATTCAAAGAATTTAAGGCTGAGACTGAGAAGCAGTTAGGAAAGAACATTAAGACACTTCGATCAGATCGAGGTGGAGAATATCTATCCCATGACTTTAGATCTTACTTATTAGAAAATGGGATTTTATCTCAACTAAGTGCACCTGTCACTCCTCAACAAAATGGAGTGGTAGAAAGGAGAAACAGGACATTGTTAGACATGGTCAGAACAATGCTAGGCTTCTCTACACTCAGTACATCCTTTTGGGGGTATGCTATACAAACTGCGACATACATATTGAATATGGTTCCATCAAAGTCTGTCCCTAAGACTCCATTGGAATTGTGGAATGGGCGGAAGCCTAATTTGACGCACATCCGGATTTGGGGTTGTCCTGCATATGTGCTAAAGGGAAAGATGGATAAAATGGAATCACGATCAAATTTATGTCTGTTTGTTGGATATCCAAAAGGAACAAAGGGATACTACTTCTATAGTCCTCAAGATAAGAAAATATTTGTAAGCACAAATGCAATTTTCTTAGAGGACAAGTACATAGAAGAACGAGGATCTAAGAGTAGGGTTATTTTGGAAGAAACCAAGGGAGATAATCCCAAGCAAATGGTTACTGAGACCCATACTCAAGATTCACGCGGAGGATTCGTCTCTATGCCACTTAACATGCCAGATTCCAGTGGGAGAGAGATAGATGTTACACCTTCTATACCCACTGACTCTTCGGGACATAGAGTAGAAGAATCTCCCGCCCTGTTCAAAATCCGAGTCGTTGAGGAATCGGCGAGATCTAATTCCAGTCAACGAGAAAGAGGAAAGTCCAATCGTCCGAGAACCTCCACAGCTTAGACGTAGTGGGAGAGTCATTCGACGTCCCTCTAGATACTTACTCTATGGAGAAGCTTTTCAAGCAGTCTCTTTTGAGGAAGAAGAGGACCCCACTACGTATAAAGAAGCTGTAGAGGACGTAGACGCAGACCATTGGAAGACTGCAATGGATTCAGAAATAAAATCCATGTACACTAACTCCGTTTGGGATCTTGTGGACCTGCCTAATGGGGTAAAACCTATTGGGTGTAAATGGGTCTACAAAAGAAAGAGAGGAGTAGACGGGAAAGTGGAAACTTTCAAAGCTAGATTGGTTGCTAAGGGTTATACCCAACGAGAAGGTATTGACTATGAGGAAACCTTCTCGCCTGTGGCCATGCTAAAGTCTATAAGAATCCTCTTATCCATTGCAGCTCACTTCAACTATGAAGTATGGCAAATAGACGTCAAGACAGCATTCCTTAATGGAAATCTTGACGAATGTATCTACATGGTACAGCCAGATGGTTTTATCCAGGAAAGTCAAGAACAAAAAGTTTGTAAGTTGAATAGGTCCTTATATGGGCTTAAACAAGCGTCTAGATCTTGGAATATCAGATTTGATCAAGCCATTAAAACTTATGGTTTTGATCAGCATCCTGATGAACCTTGTGTCTATAAGAGAATCATAAATGGTAAGGTGATTTTTCTCATACTGTATGTTGATGACATCCTTCTCATTGGAAATGATGTAAGAACATTAACATTGGTGAAAAGTTGGTTAGGTAAACAGTTTGATATGAAGGACTTGGGAGAAGCAAGATATGTTCTGGGCATTCAGATCCTTTGGGATAAAAAGAACAGACAGATAGCTTTATCTCAAGCTTCATATATTGACAAAATACTGACGAGATTTTCTATGCAAAATTCCAAGAAAGGTCAATTGTCTTTTAGACATGGAATTCAGTTATCTCAGAAGCATAGTCCTAAAATTCCTAACGAGGTTGAGTACATGAAACGAGTTCCTTATGCATCAGTTGCAGGAAGTCTCATGTATGCTATGCTTTGTACTCGTCCAGACATTTGTCATGCTGTTGGGATGGTCAGTAGATATCAGTCAAACCCAGGACCGAAACACTGGACAGCAGTCAAGCATATATTCAAGTATCTTCGTAGAACTCGAGGATATATGCTAGTTTACTCAGCTCCAGAATTTGTACCTATAGGTTACACTGATTCCGATTTTCAAACCGATAGAGATCTTCGAAAGTCCACCTCGAGCTCTGTTTTCACCTTAGGTGGTGGTGCGATTGTGTGGAGAAGTATCGAGACAATCTTGTATTGTCGATTCTACAATGGAAGCCGAATATGTGGCGGCATGTGAAGCGACTAAAGAGGCGATATGGTTGAAGAAGATCTTGATAGAACTTGAAGTGGTTCCTTCGCATCTCAAGCCATTAGTTTGTACTTGTGACAACGAGTGGTGCGATGGCAAATGCAAAAGAACCACGCAGCCATCAGCGTGGTAAACACATTGAACGTAAATATCACCTACTTAGGGAGATTGTTCAACGTGGAGATGTAGAAGTGTGCAAGATTTCTTCTGCTGAAAATCTTGCTGATCCTTTTACTAAAAGTTTACCTATAAATGTTTTTGGAAGTCATATAAAAAGTATGGGTATTTCTGACATGTCCCATTTACTCTAGGACAAGTGGGAGAATTTTTGTTAGATATGCCCATCGAGTAAATACAATGGTTGTATTTTTTGAAATTAAATAAAGTATGTTTTTATATATTTGTATGTATAAATTATGTATGAGTCTGTTTGTCCACGAATTATTTAGATATTATAAATCAAGTGTTTATTTTTTAAACACAGAAAGACTTGATTTATAATTTAGTTCGAAATAAATTATCCGCGATCAAAGATAAATTTGGGCAATTTATTTTGGAAGATCGTCTTAATTTTATTGAAGTTCGTCTTTGACTTTGGTAATAAAATTAATGATATATTTTGATATATTGGACGGACCATCAATATTTATTTGTGGAATAGACCATACAAATAAAATATTAAAAGATTGTCGTACATAATACCTTAATCCTGAGCAAACAATTATTTATATTTACTAACTTGAAGTTCCTTGAGTTGCCAAAGAGTGAGATTAACTTAATAATCAATATCTCGACATCTTGGGAATTAAAGTGAAATAAATATGAAATAATTGTTATGCAATATGGAATCCGTCACCTTTAATAGGCAAGATCATTTCCTCATGATTTCTTCTAAGGGACGATTAAATCGAGCTCGATAATTCAATAGTGACTATTGAATTCATTTTGTAAGTGTGACGTGGTCACATGGTACTGTCAAATTGAAGATGAGAATTGAGGTTTTGAATGAGGGGCACTGTGGTCATACTGCCTCATTCAAAGTATTATATTGATCGACGGGGGTAATTTGTTGGATCGATCAATTAATTGATATAATTATTGACTCCAGTAATTGCGATTAGACTAAGAGTGCAGTTATGTTCTTTTAGTGGAGTGGAACGTAATTAATAAATTATTTTTATTGACAAAATAATTTATTGGAGCTTAGTCTAATTGTATCCGGTCAGGTCCCTTCAGTGGCTCCTAATTATGGGACAATAATAAATTATAATTTATTTATAATTTATTAATGAAAATTGCATAAAACTAAAAATCATATTTTAGATAGAATAGAATAAGTGGAAATAGTTGTATTCAACTATACTTTTCTTATTCTATCAGGATTTGTATTATGAGATAGAGTCCAATATACATATTGGGAGATAACTCTATTTCAGAGATACGTGAGAATCATCGTGGTGGTGCTCTGGAGTTTTTCTCTCAGTTTTTGTGTGAGTCCACCTCAACAAAGAGAGAAACAAAAATGCGATTAACAATTTTCTGGTCCAAGGAGATTACATTGAAGAAGACTTGGGGGTCTGGAGCATTACCAGAAGGCCGAAGACTTCAAGAATCGTATTGGTGAAGACGATATCTACAAAGGTATGATTCGTTTCACATATTCTCGAGATTTAATCTGGTTGACACATAAGCATATCGATCATATTAACTAACATGGAGAAGGTTCTTCAGGAGAGAGTTAATAGGAAAAGAGGGTGATGAAGACGGAGACTTGCGTTGCTGTTGCTGTAATTGTTGCTGCAAAGGGGGAAGAAGAAGAGTTGAATTGGTGAATTTCAAGCGTGGGTTTGGTGGTTGAACAGTGGGTTTTGTTTGTTGAATTGGAAATGCAGGCTTACTCAGAAAAATGGAGCCTTCCATAGCCAAGACTGAGAAGCAAAATCCGCAACGAAGAGAGTCTGCGCTGTGAAAAGGGATAGCAATTTTGCAGCTGCCACTGTGTGAGGTATGCGTATGAGAGAGAAGAAAAAGAATTGGGAGAATTCGAGGATTCAATTCAAAGTAGTGTGGTATGAGGTTCAAGGAGATGAATCAGAGGATGATGATCTTGGGGCTATTGTTGGTGTGGGAGACATATGGAGGGAAGGGAACCGAATCATGGTTTTGGTTTCATGTTGCTTTGGTTCACAAAATTAAACGGATCTCATTAGAGAAGAATCACGGTGATTGGCTGTCACAGCAACAGAAACCTGCAACCACATGCAAAACCAAAAATCAATAAATTTCACCAAGAACCTAGATAAAAATAAAAGAAATCTACGAGAAAAAAAAAAAAAGAATCCATCAAGAACACAAATGCAGCCCCACAAGTCAACGACAACAACTCCGTGCCTTAATGTATCTGTATTGCAGAGAAAGATATTTGAGATAGATTTGCAAAGAAAAGACTAAAGGGTTTTGTGTGTGTGTATATATAGCTATATAATAGAAAAAGGAGTTTGGTGACACTGTTCATTTTTTGTCAATGAGGGGCATTTTTATCTTTTTACAATTTTGTTTATCGGTGAGGTGCAAAGAAACCTCTTTTTGCATCTGACGATGCCCACGTGATTTGTGATTTTTCACTGATGTTTCAATTTCTTTGAGTGTATGTGTCAAAATAAAGTGTACACTTGGCAAGAATTCTTCATGCAGGTGAAGTCACTTCACTGTTTGGTTTTCGGTACGGGTTCCCCACTGACCACAGAGCAACCATGCCTTCCTCTTCCCTTTGCCCTCACTCTCTTCCCTTCGTTTTCCATTCTCCTCTGTGCTTCTATTCCCTATCCCTCGCCATCATTAATTCCAAAGTTTTCACCCTTCCTCCCCAAAATAATACACCGCCACTCTATTCACTACGGTGGCGGTAGCGATGGTAACGACAACCGAGGAAGCTGATGGACCTCGAGGATCTAAATAGATCAGATTGCGTGGCATAAGAAAGAGACCACGGGGAAGGTTTTGCAGCGGAGATCAGGGACCTATGGAAGAAGACGACGGTATGGCTATTACTCTGGGGTCAGTAACCGTAGTTGTTTTTTTTCTGTCTCACAAATTTATGACAACACTGGATCTGCAATCTAATCAGGTGTTACCCTAATTTTTCTGTTACAAATTTGGTAAAATTGATGTGAAGGAATCATATGCATCTTTTTTCTGGCTATTTTTGGCTGATTGAGATTTTGCTGAAGAATGCAAGGGGTGCTGCTGCGAAGGTTGCGGACGAGGAAGAAGAGTGGATTTGAGATGACAGAAGTAGGAAGACAGATAAGGAAGAGAAAGATGAAGGATTCAATTTTTTCCATGGCTTCCTGGCATCAAGTTCTGAAGCTTTTTTTTTTTTTTTTGAATTTGTTAATATCTCTTGCTGACTTTTGTGATTTCTGAAGCTCATGATGCAATTATGAGAATCTGAAAATCTTTTGTTGTCCTGAAGAAACTATACTTCCATTTTTAGCATAATTTGTTTCTGCATACCGAGGGCAATTGTGTGCATTATTCTTGGTTCAGGTTCCATGGATACAAGTTAGCAGATCAAGGTCACTGCTCTTGATGGTCAAACCAGTAGCATTTCTCGTGGCTGTTGCAATGGGAGTGTATGTTTCCATTCTTGGATTTCCACTTGTTTTTTTTTTTCTTTTTTTCCTTAATATTGACTATAGTTGATATCTCATAGATTGGACACTTTTAGATAGAGCCACTGAATTTTAATGAATATTATGTTGCATCTGGTATCAACTGAGAGCAAACTATACTGGTTGAATAGCTATTTAGTTATTTGTTTGAATAGCTGTACTGTTCTTTAGATAATTTAACCTCTATTGTGTGGGAACATAGACAAAGGGAGCCTATTGAACAAAATTTCTTCTGTTATACTGTTATAGTCAAATAATGAGACATAAACCTTGGCAGAGCAGTGCCTAAGATCATATGCAATCACTCCATTGCCCGAAAATAAGAATGAAGCAGCTGAGATGGTTGAGGCTGAGCCTTTAGCCTGAGATGAAGAACTGAATCCAAGTAAAACTCCAACCCCTGCAGCAAAACATTCTGGTCTATGTTGGAGGACTTATTACTAGCCTCATAGAAGATCACAAAGCATTGCAGCCAACATGATTTTTGACCAAATAAGGCCCGAGTAGATAACATTACTTTTACCATCAAGATTTTGCCATTCTTTTTTTCCTTTTAAAATCCAAATGCAAGTATGGCTAGATTGGGAAGAAGATATTTGAAGCAGGAATAAGCAGTAAGAACGCAATCTTTTATCATCTCGTGAGCAATTCTTCCCTACAAGAAGAGCCCGAATGTGAATTGATGTTTTCGTTTCACCTTCTTTCTCAATATTCTTTCATGGTTTCACAGATGGTAAACCTTTTGATAGCTCTGTGTACAATTCTTATAAGTGAAAACTAACAGACAAAAAGGAATCTTCTTTGTAGTAGCCCTTAGAAGAACCCAGTAGCCAATGCGATCCTCAATAAATGTCACAATACAGAATTGTTTTAAGGTTCTGCAGAAGGGAGGGGGGAAAGAATTTGAAGAAACTAATGTTTTCCCATAATTCATTTCCTTTTTGGTGGATCACCAACTCAATCTTTGCTCAGATAAATGGAAAAGTATGCACATCTGGGTTTTCATATGAATCACCTTCAAATTTTTTTGCTTCTGGATAAGAGATAGATATGCTGGATATGTCCTATGTATTTATGCTCAGGAAATTGGGGTTGTGCATAGAAGATGGCATCTATGGAGAATAATTTATGATTTATACTTGGGGTGAGTTTCTGGCTGAACCTATATTATTCCTGCTCTTCTAGATTTTTTTTATTTTTTATTTTTTTCTAAGATGGCATATAAATTTGATATTGTAGTCTCAACTGACCATTCTTTAGTTACAAATGTGACTCTCTTGCCTCAGAATTAGATATAGAAGTGATGTATATGAATATGAACTCAGCAATCCGCCAACTTACATAAAAGCTTTACATACATTAGCATTTTGCTCTTCTCTTTTGAATTATTTTTTTTTAAGTTGGGAAGCTTTTTGATACTGAGTTAATTTGTTGTTTCTCTGTAAGCATTGCAGCTCAAGGTTGTAAGGGTTCTTCCTTCTTCCTTATACACTTTCTTATAAAATGATCTGCAATTTTGTGAAGTGGCCATAGAAGATCCAATGGTGGAAAAGATGATCTATAGAGTTGACTTGTTCATAAGAAATACAGATAAAAAGGGTATTTCTGCATCTTACCTTTGGTAGCTACATGGAAACTTTAATACACAGCCAAGAATAAATAAAGGCCAGCTATTACTTTTTGCATCTTATATATATATATATTTTTTTTTTGTGAAATTGTGGAGATATCTTTAGATGTTCTTGTTGGGGATATGCCCTAGAGTCAATTTGTACTTATACAATTGTCATTATGTTTTATATAATAACATGAGGCTTTCCTTTCCATGAATAGTGAGTTTTGTTTTGTTGGTCATCAAGTACGTGACTTGATAGTAAAACCCTATAATGAATACAATGACTATTCTAAAACTGTCCCTGATCGATTATTATTATTGGAATAATAATAAACTAAGATTAGTATGTTTGTGACTTGATGGCTATGTTTTACTGGCCATGGATATTTGTGATATCGAGTCAAGACATAAATAAATGTTAGAGAATATTGTAATGGACATGACCCACTGTGAGAGTACTTCATGGAATATGTCATAAGTACTTTCTAGCCATAATAATATTGAAAGTCCTTCGACCTAAATTCATCATAGTTTCCTACTTGATAAATTCTATATTTTGACATTGTCTAAAGTTGTCTTTAACCAGATAATAAATTAGACTACTGTTGGATATAGAATAAATCAATGAGAGGAATATGATTGATTGTGAAGGAATTTGTCCCTCTCAGTTATGTGAGAGATATCCATAGGCCCCTTGATAAGTTAGACTGTTAAAAATGCATGGCCGTGCTCAAATATATCAATCTAAGATACTGATATCATTTGTTTGAACAGTCTACTATGAAATCAAGAAATAATTGATTAAGCTTAATAAGGATAACATGTTCCGTGCCTTATGCTTAATCTGGATATCGTGTGACAAAAGGACTAAATATAAAATTATGGTTTGGTTCAAAGAGATCACCGATCTTCATTTAACCTGGATAGTTATAATGTTTTGCTAGAAACCGCTTATAACTTGTGGGCCATTTCAATATGATTTAGGCACACTGCCAGTGTTAAATGAACCTATAGGGTCACACAATAAGCGAACTTGTTAGGTTATTTTTCTGGTGACCAAGTTCGATGAATCTGGAAATATGTCTAAGTTAATCGTACTTAGAAAATTTACCGGATACAATGAATCTGGAAATATGTCTACATTCGATGTATCTGGATGATGTCCAGATTATAAGAATCTGACTCGGTAAATTAATTAGTTAAATTACCGAGATAATGGCAGAATCTTATCATATCAGTTTTAATTTAATTTGAATTTAAATTAGAATATGATAAGATATTATTAGGGTTGGACTCTAAGAGGTTCGGTGGTTTTTAAGAAAACCCTAGCCGTCTTTTCAATAGTCCAATTTTTCGGTTGAGAACATTCGTGCCATTCTCTACCAGAAAAGGAAAAAAAAAATCCCTCTCAAACCCTAGGCGCTAGCACTCCCCGGGTATCGAGTGAGTTCGCGGTGTATATCCGATAGAGGACGTTCGCATACTGCAGCGTCTGGTGATTGTTCGGGTTGAACATACAACAGCGCAATCAGAATCGAAAGATTTCGATTACAGCAACCAGAGGTAATTCTTAAACCTTAAATCTTCTTAATCGTTTACTTGGGTCCTCGGAAGGGATTCGTGGATGTTTTTCGCATTTAGGAGTCCACGAATTCTAACAGTTCTGACAAATGTAATTCTTGTGCATTTATGTAGCAGTTGCTACTGTTTTATATTTGTATTTGCATCATCCATGCTCATTTCATGCAAAAGCTATGTAATCATTGGAGTTACTCAGTGAAATTTGACCACTACAATTTTATGTACTCTTATTTTCTACTATTAACTGTCAATGGGTTTTTGAAACTGAAACACAATAATTCTTGGCTTGTTCAATGCGTTAGCTTATGTGATATCCTTTGTGACTATTTATTACCGTTTTATGACTATTGTTGTAGTATTTGGAGGCTTTAGAATGTAGTCGAAGATATCAAACTTCATAATCTTAAGTCAGTAACTGTTGAGTTACACACATTCCTAAGTCATTTGAACTGTTCAATTTTCAGCATTAGTGTAACTTTTCCTCTAAAGTGGTACTTTATTTAGTGATACTGTTCAGCAGCATGCAATTTAGCTCTAATGGAGAGTTTTGTTGCTCACTGGGCATTTTTGTGTTTCAGATTGACTCAAAGTTTGTGGAAGTACTAGCTTTTAGGTAATTATCTCGAAAGTCATCCAGTTCTTTGTACATTTAAATGTTGATTCCATTTGCATATTGTACCTCATGTTTAATCTCCCTAAGTAGATGATTTAACCCTAGTCACGTTGTTTGATCCAATTTGGATTTTCATCCAGTGAGGGCCTATTATCCTTGTGGTGTTTTTGACTATTCAAAATACTAATTACCTTTTAAATTGAAAAGCATTTGCCACGCACCATATTCATTTTATTTACATTCTAAATTCACCTACAAAGTCACAAGTCATTCTTTGAGAAGTTGGATTTATTCTTTGCGTGCATACTGGAGCCGCTTTCCTTTAACTTTCAGGCACATGAAACAGAGATAGAAGCAGCACAGGTATACTTGATCGCTCTGGTGATCAACAGAGAAGATTTTTACTGTCAGTTGAGCATATTTAAGAAGGATCTTCCTTGAACTAGAATTTGAGAATGTTTAGAAAAGCATTGTAGGTTTATTATTGGTGATGTCTCTATAAAAATCTTGCTAAATGCCCAACAGTTGTTGTCATTAAGGTGCATGATTTTATGGCAATCCTTTGAATCAAAGGCTTCCATGTACTGATAATAAAGCCAAATACAAGTGCTTTATTGCAAACAGTGGATGCCTTTTGAAGAGTATGCAGCCCAGCCATTTGTCCAGAAAATTTTCCATGCATTTGTATGTATCATTCGTACTAATACTATTTTATACAGTTTCTTTGGATTGTCCTTCCTTCTTGATGATGTGATATCCACATTAACTATGTTTCTCATGCTTGCAGTAGGCGCTTTGAATATGCGGGTTTTCCTCTTACAGCTAATTATCTATTTTTGGGTGACTATGGATTGTGGCAAGCAGAGCTTAGAAATAATATCCCCTTCCTTACAGCAGTAGGAGATGCAACTATTTTGACATAGAAATTTGATGAAACCATGTGAAATTTTGTGGATGAGAGTTTTTCAAAACTTTCTTAAGATATTAGTGTATGAATATAGTTTGTCAAAGTATGTCTAATATGAAAGTGTTGTTTTTATATTTTATTATAATCTATTGCATTTTACATTAATATTTTATTCTCATATGTACTCGAGATACCTAAGCTCGCGCCTTGCGCGAGACAGCCACCTAGTATATAAATATATATATATATATATATATATATATATATATATATATGTGTGTGTGTGTGTGTAAAATCAGTTCTATGATTGATTAAAGGGGTTTAAGATCCAACAGCAAAAAATTCAATCTTGATTTTATCTCAAAAAGCTGTGACAGAATACAAAATTGATAAACACCATATCTAATCTGAAAAGGGAAAACAAAAAAACCTTCAACGAGAGAGGAACATCAGCAACGGTGCCACCATGGGGCCTCAAGAGAGGAAGATCAGAATTACTATTGTTTGAAGAAGCGTCGAATCGAGGGCCAAGCACTCTGCTTTTTCTTTGTAGTATATTCTCACGAGGAACAAGAGGAAAATATAAAATTAATTTAACCTTTCGGCATTCATTGCATTGACGAGGGCAGTCTCATTCTTCTGGATAAGATAAGATGAGAGGCAAAAAGAAATATCAAACTACTGTGTGATTTTGCCATGGAAAAGAATGGTAGTCGTTACTTTGTTGGGTTTTTTTTTTTGTATTTTAATTTTAACTTTTTCCTGGAATTGGGACGATTGAGTGGGCCTTAAAAATAGACAGGGCCCGAGAAGTGGAAAGAAAATTTATATTTTTGTAAATAAATAAATATATTTATATTTATTTATTGAAGGAACAAGTTATAGTTCTTTATGATTTTTTTTAATTTTTTTTTGGTCGTATCTCCAGTGGGCAAACCAACTCGACCAATTTATTTACCTAATAAGATTGAGTTGTGTGACGTGTCAGTTCAATCAAAAATTCCAAATCATTTTGTTAAAAGGCTTCAAAAAAGTTATATATCATTAACATGTTAACATTCGAAATTATTTGTTAAAAGGCTTCAAAAAAGTAATATATAATGAACATGTTAACACAAGGATTTTAAAAAAGATTTAAGATGATATGTTAGTATAATGGCCAACAGCTCGACAAAAGAATTCTTCTAAAAGAATTCAATTTTTAAGGAGCTTTACAAAAAGTCAATCCATTGTAAACAAACACGCGCGCGCACACACATCACACACATATTGTTACATAAATCTAAATCAAGATAGTTGACCAAAAAAAAAAAACAAATATGAAGAATAAAACAAGATATAAAAAATTTATATATTTCGACTTATCTAACAAAGTCTACATTCATGACAAAAATCACGAAATACGTTATTCATAGCCACCAAAAAATTTACATAAGGTATTCTTAATATTTTACTAAACCCTATTTTGACCACTCATACACTCACTTAACTTGCCCTCATACGTATTATAACATTGGATACATCATAACAAATCATGACACGCTATAAAACTTACGATTCTACCTATATATAAGTTTCAAGTCGTAAGATTCCTAATTAACATAAGATGTAGTAAGAGTAAAGAGTGTGAGGATAGCATATGCTAGTATCGTCGTACCACCATTGCAAATCCTCATCTTTCCTTTTCCAATGAGTACATGACCATTTATAACAACTACAATCCGTTCGAAATCTTCCTAAACTCGAGCAAAACTGTTGTGTAGAGGATTCATGGCGGAGACTAAGGGAAAGGAAAAAGGAGGTGACTTCTGATATAGCGGCATTCCCATTGTAGAAGAAGAAACCACTTAACGACTAATACGGTTTTGATAAAAGCTAAAATTACTACTGTACCCTTTTTTTAATTCTTTTTTTTTTTTAGTTTTGAAAATTTAAAGACCTAATTTTCTAAATGAAAATTTGAAAGAAAATTAACTAACTACTCAATGAATAATTTATGAAATATATCTTGGAATTACCAATTGTCAAAGGAACAATAAAGAGTTATAAGTTTCAATGCATTTAATTAGTAATTTAAATTTAGAAATATAAAATAATTTAAATCTTTATACATAAGTTTTACTATTTTATAAATTTTATATATAATATTTTATATTATAACTTGTACGTTCCGGAACGTACTGAAAGAACCTACTCCTTAACGAATTTTAATTTTTAAAATTAACGAATTGTGTTCCTATTCGCGTACCACATACCGGAACGAACAACGAATCTAGTAACTATAATCAGGTGCTGCATTACCTTCATTTCAATTTAGATAGAATCCAAGTAATCTTGACATTTCTTAAAAAAAAAAAAAACACATTCATTTAAATTGAATTCAAATAATCAATGAATTTAAAATATTCTTAACATTTCCTTAAAAAAAAAAATACATTCATTTGATTTATTTAAATTCATTGAACTAATCATTATGCTAGCTTTTTTGAACTTTCTAGAATTTTATTCTTTTTAATTTCTCATTTTTCATCTTTTTAGGAACTTTAAAAGTATTATTCTATTTTATATATTTCATCTCTCCAAAAATTTGAAGATTTTTTTTTTTTAAATATCATTGTTATTTGAATTTATTTTTTAAAAAAATTAGAATTATCTGAATTTTTTATTCTTTTAAATATTAAAATTATTTCCTTATCAGAATTGTTTTTAAACGCAAAGAAATTAAGAAAATTACTGAAATTACCCCGTGCAACGCAAGGGCACCAACCTAATATATATAATAGGAGTTGTGGAAGCCTCCTATTATAAGATATGGCACTCTCATATATTGACACATAGCACATTGAATTTAAGAATTTTTTAAATTTTATTTTTCCTGTGAAGAAATTTTAAGGGTTTTTTTTAATAGTAAAGTCATTGAATTCAGATAAGATAAGTTATCCTATCCGCACTTTATTTGGAAAGACTCTATAAATATGTGCCTAAATTCACTCTGCAAATCACCCCGGTAGCTTCAAGCTTATATTCTCTTGTAGATAAGAGAGATTATAGAAATTAGAAGGAAAGATGGGATGTCAGGTTAAAAGAATTGTTACCAACAGAGTCTTGATTCAGCACAATAAAGGTTCTTTTGTTGTTGAACGGAGCAGTAACTACCTTATTGTTGCAGTCAGCCTCTTGCACCATGGTTGCTGGGAGGGATACTGACGGCAGCATTAACAATGAAACTGACGGCAGCATTAACAATGAAGACATTTTGGATGTTGGTGTTGATGCTACTTGGAAATTTGCTTCCTGCGGGAGGTGCCAATACCAACCCATCTAGGAGGCCTAATGTTGTGAATATGGCAATAATTGGTCCCCTATCTTCAGTCATGGCTCACGTGATATCCCACATTGCAAATTAGCTCCAGTGTCCAGTATGATCTATTGCAGCCAAAGACCCTGTCCTTTCATCACTTTAGTCTTTGTGAGGACCTCACCAAATGAACTCTTTGATCAGATGGCTGCTATAACAGAAATTGTAAATTGTAAATTGGCTCCCCAGAAGATTTCACATGAAACAATGCAGATATAATGTAATTGGAAAAACATGCCTGACAGAGATGCTAGAGATCCACAAGTTCTGTAAAACCGTAAGTACACATGAATTACACATTAAAACAATAGCAACGTCCAACAAGCGTCTGCTTTTACAACCTTCTGACGTGAACATCCAACAGGAAAATAGGGACAGAAACACCATTCAGTCTAACACCAATAACCAAAAGTAAACTAAGCATGGAGATTAACTCAAGCACATAAGCTACACAGAGAATTCTGCTGACCATCCAAATAAGGAAAAAATAAATAAACGAAAGGGGAAGAAGAAAGATCAGACTACTGCTATCTATGAACAAAGAGAAGATCCCGAAAATCAAAGCCAGCAATCGAAGCCCACGAGATCATCGGAACTTCAAAAAAAGAATTGAAGTACCAAAAACTTACAAAATTCATATCTTTAGCAAGCACCAATTCAGGCACACTTCGCACAACACAAAATTACACAATCAACCAAATTCAAGTAAATCTGTTCTAACTTTACAATAAAAAATGAACGGCCCAGTACTAAAAACACAACAAAAAAACAAGAATACAAAAATTCATTAATCAAGACTGCAAAAAATACCACTATAAGCAAAATTAAAGTTAGCAAGAAACCAATGAATACCATCTGGGGTGTCATACGCCCTAAAGAGTAAAGAGAAGTTAGCTGTTCGACAAATTCAGCACCAATGAATAATAACAATCTATTGGGTCAGAATTAGCAAAAGGACAGGGTATCATTTGTTGTTGACACGGAGCAGCAGCTACTTTATTGTTGCAGTCGGCCTCAGCAACCTCCCATGACTCCGGTTAGACAAGCAGAGATTATAGAAATTAGAGGGAAAGATGGGATGCCATGTTAAAAGAATGGCTACCAACAGAGTGTTGATTCAACACAATAAAGGTTCTTTTGTAGTTGAAACGGAGTAGCCGCTACTCTATTGTTGCAGTCGGCCTCAGCAACCTCCCATGACTCCGGTGGAGCTCCGAGATCCGACTCCACCACAGAGGCCTATATGGATGTGTCGATAATTCAAATAACAGAAACACTAGCGTTTGCTTCCGGAAGAAATCATCAAATTGAGCTGGAATTAAGAATCAAATCAGCTCTAGAACGGTAGAAAACAATGAATTTCATGAGAAAAACAACGAAGCTTCGCAGATTGATGGAAAAGATTAGGGTTTGCGAGGGCAACAATAAGAGCAGGGGAAAAGTGAAGATAGGGTTTGACGATGGTTTTGGATGTTCTGAATGTTGCTTCGAAGCGGAGTTTGTGAGAAGTAGAGGCACGTGCAAAAGGAATACGTATACGTACTTAGAAAGAAAACTTACGGTTACGCCTTGGGGAAGTTTTATTCCTAATTCCACACGTTTTGAGGTCTTAAAGCAAGGAAAGATCTAAACATTAAAGTGTTAAATATTATCACCTTAAATTGATCAGGAAATTGTGCCACACACTTCGAATCGGAGACCGGGAAGCGAATGAGATGGTTGACACAGAGAGGACGGAGAAGCAATACACATCACCACACCAAACAAGGAAGGCAGTTTCCTTTTTATCTGAAAATCAAGGATAATAAAATCGGTATTCTATTATATATTAACAAATCATATACTTGACGATGGCTCATTTATTAAAAAATATAATTGGAAAATTTATCATCCATCAAAACATTCTGAATATATTAAATTCACATAAACTGAAATGTGAAATTTTATTTTAAGTCATTGAATTTAAATGAAAATTATTTAAATTTATTGAATTAATATATTATATATATTCGTACAATACACGAGAAATCAAATTAGTATCTTTAAAAATTAACGAAATTATAGGTTGATCGTTACAACTAATAGAATAACCAGATCTGAATAATTAAAAAATTTAAGAAATATTTTTATATTATTTTTAATTGAAGGACAAAATTTAAATTCTAAAATAGTTCAAGAGTCATTAAAATAATTTATCCTTAATTTTTCTTACCAATTCATTAATAGCTAATTTTAAACTATTAAATTATTTTATAATTCTCTATAATTTCATCCCATAATCTTTTGTTTTTCTTTTCATCAATCATCGTCGATTTATATCAGTTTGCACAGTGCAAGCATGACAACAACCGGACGAAGCAGTGCTTTGCTGGACTTTGCACCGATTAATGTTGTTCTACCGTACTGGGAATGTATTTGAATAGTGCTTGAAAGTGGGTGCACGGTGCACCGCTTAAAGTCATAGGCAATCGCCTGTATTTGACTATTTTTTTTCTTTTGATTTAGCCAAAATGTTTCTTGAATTTTAAATTATTAAATACGTATAACAAAATTTGTTGATTATTACTATTGGTAAATAATTTACTTTTTTGTTGTTATTTTATTTAATTATAATATATTCTTTTATACTATTTATATTACTAATTTCTGAATTTCATTGATAATTTTTATTTGAATTATTCATTATTTGTATTATTATAATTTTTTTATTTGTGAATGAATTTTATTTATACTGTATTTTTATTTTTTATGGCAAAAAAATGAAAAAAATTAATAAATGATTTTGCATATCAAAAAGTGAGAAAATAAATTTAAAAGACTTAAAATACGAATCCTCTAAAAGCTTTCACCTACTGTTCGCAAATTAAAATACGACTCTGATGCAACACAGCAATTCGGGGGCATAAAGGAAAAAAAAATATTGAATTAGATAAATATTTATTAAATTAATAAATATATATTAATATGTTTTTAATAATATTTTAAAAAATATTACAAAAAATTATGCTAAAAGATCTGAAGTCGAAGTTATGCGTGGCCAAAAATTTCCAATCTTACTGCAAGACGCGGTTTAAAGAGTTCAAACGGGCTTTTAGATTAACGGCAACTTATAACGCGCGGAGGGAGGCAAATCTACTGGCTATGTTGCCGGCCTAATTGGGGTCCCACAGCCACATTCAAAGTGGTGCCTTGTAAAATTTTCCAAACTTCAGCTAATCAAGTTATGCTGGCCTTTTGAACCTTTCATGAAGTACTATTTCAAGAACTTTAATAAATTTTTTAAACGAAGCCACAGATCGATAGAACATCCTACGATATAGAATTCCGTGTGAGAAAAGATGAATTTAGTCTTCGATTCTTTGTCGGATAGCAGAAGCTGCCGTGGCCGATTTGCCTTTCTAATGGCGTGATAATATACCGACAAGTTAATATAGTGGCACTGGCAGCCTCCTTGACAAGCCAAGCTTCATTGACAAGATCCTTAGTTTCCTATCCTTTTCGTCATTCTTTACCTTCTTGCATCAAAGCATTATGTCTCTTAGATTTACAGTGGGTACTGAATTTTCGAATAAATTTTACTTCCTCCAATTTGTCAGAAGGTCACGGTTAAGGCTCCCTCTCTAACACTTCACAACCGCAGGACTCCGCGAGTCGGGAATATCGTTTCGTTTAAATAATAAGGGACTTTTATAATAAAATAATTAAATAAAAAATTTTGAAATAAAACTATTACATAACATTTGAATATATATATAGATCGGTTCCCAAATCATCTATAATATCTCAAATAAAATTCCATAAAATAAATTCGAATACAAAATATATAGACTCAAAATATCATCAACACAAATTCTCGATTTTACTCTTAAACATATCTTTACTGTAAAATATGAATTAAAATTCGTATGAGATGAAATCTCAACAAGTCTCATACGTATCATGTGAAAATTTTCAATAAACATTTTTCATAATGCATGACAAATTACTGGAATAGTTATAAAAAATAATATCCCATACTTTCATAATACACTAGATAATTCATCGGAGATTCACAATTCCAAAACTAACTTTAGTATTATATTTTTGAAAAAATGAATTTACTTTCAAAATCATAAATCATTCACATCATTCGTGTTGGCCGTATTGAGTTTTCATCATACATTATGTTGTATTATCAAAATACACTTTTAATAATCAAATCATATAAACCCACATTAAATCCACACTGTGACCTCATATTAACTGATAGAACCTCGTCCCATCAATAAAATTGTCACTTGGTACAAATAGGATCTCAATCATATATACCGACATTATACATTTGACACCCAACGTGAATAGGTTTATAGCCTATTAATATTATATATTTGTCACTTGGCACGAAGAGGTTTATAATTTACCGACATTATTGCCACCCAACATGGATGTCCCACGTCTAATCTCTATTTTCTCCAATAGAAAATGTGTTGCTAGTTAAGGTCGATTTTACAATATATATTGTCACCTTAAAAAAAAAAAAAGATCACACTCATTGATAGATCAACACAATGCCATTTCTCAAAATAACTCAATACTTTTAAACATATATATATTCCTAAAAATAATTTGATATACAAAATAATCACATATATAAATAATATATTCCATAGCTTTAAAATCACACCATAAGAATTTATCTGTTCCAAAATTTTCGTATTCTGATAACTCATAATATCATAAATAGATTTCATAATACATGAGGTTAATAGTTCAAGATCAGATTATGTATTTCACAATTTATTTATGAATGAGAATTTCAATTCTAAATGGTTAAATAGAATCAATGCAAGATTTCTACACAACATATAATGTATAGAAGATTTACCAAAAATCAAGTACGCTTAGATATTTTATAATCATATAAATCACTAATTGTTTGACAATAAATCAACATGCTTCCAATATTCAATTTCCAAACAATAATCATACATATTTTACAAAATATAATTTACATATAAAAATTATTTCATAAATATAACTATTTTTATGCGAATATAAATTAATTTGTAAAATACATCCTATACATGAAAAATAATTTTCATAAATGTGGGGACTTGCATGTATACCTTGATTTATTGAAAACATGAAATGTGTGGACTTATCTTGATTCCTAACAAGAATAAGCAAAATCCAATTTAATTCCTTGGATTAAGATCTTGATCACTTATCAAATCTAACACATAAATAAGTATATATTAATTCCTATCAATAAACTCAAATTTAATATAATTCCTCCAAGATAATCATGATTTTAATCAATCCAAAGCTCACAATCTATCTCACACCATCTCCAAGAATAAGCAACACATAATCTTTAAACATCAATCATATATAATATGAAATTATGACATAATCAATATCAGCAAATACACATTTCCAAAGTGATCATAGAACATCTCAAAATACTTAGCACATAAACTAGTTACATAAATAATATGTCTAACATCATCAATATCTCATACAATAGCATCATCAATTAAACATCAAGATACAATATCAATCCTCATAAATTAGTCCCATATCATCTTATGAACAAACCATATTGAAATCATAAAGAGTTCATGGCTAAATCATAGGTTTTTCAAGTCATTATCAAATCAGTGATTTAGTGTAAATAGGGCAAAACAGAGTATAAATTTAGATAAATAGAAAACTAGGCAAATTAACTTAAATCCAATGAAAATTTTCAAAATACAACTTCTATATATAAGGAAGATATAAAAAATTTCATTTAAAGATCATATGTTTAAGTGTGTCATTTTAATATTCAAATTAAGTGCATAGCTGCAGTAGTTCTGCAAATTTGCTTTGGCGGAAATTTTGAAAAAAATATTGAGAACTATTTGCAAGTTCAAATCAAGTGATTCCAGTTGTTATTTACTCTTAAAACATGGAAGTTTCATGTATAAAAATTTCAATTCAATTGCTGCACCAAATCTATAGTAATTTCACAATTCATCAGATAGAAAATAGAATATCTTCAAAAATTCATATAAAATCACCTATTTATGATATCGAAGTAATTCCAACAGTAAAATACTCTTAAAATACATTATTTTTATATAAAAATAAATTACAGCAAGTTCAATAATGAAGCTAAATTTCACAGGAACAACACATTCAGCATATCATCTTAATTCCTAAGCAAAGTTTAACCACCAAATCAAAATCACTACTCTACAAATCATCCAAAATCAACCATACAACCTCAGATCCACATGTTATATGTAATTTCTCATCATTTTCCCATCATCAAATCAACCAAAAATGATTTTTCTCAATAGAACAAAAATCGATCTAGCAAACCCATTTTCACAAAATTTTGAAATTTCAAAGAGAAAAGAGTTTAAAAGCATTATGCTCTTGAAGAAACCACTTGATCTCTTTAATGTACAATGATTAGGGATTTCAAACTTCAATTATCAAGTAAGAGTTCTCCAATTTGCTTAAGAAAAATGAAAGAAAAAGAGAAGGGAAAAGAAGAATCAGTTGAGAGGCAGAGAATGGAGAGAAAATGAGATTTTTCTTGTGAGGGAAGAGGGGTGGCCAAAATTCTAGTTTTCTAGGTTTGGAAAATTAGTTTTTATATAATGTAATCAATGGTCCAGATTGTTTTGTCAAATCTAAGAAGATAAAAAAAAAAAAATTATGCCAAACAACTTGAAATCTGGACAAAGAACATCAGGTAAGAAGACTCTCATAGTTTATGGACAAAAAGAGGGTGAGCTTCAAAAAAAAAAAAAAAAAAAACTTAGAGAAGAAAGAAAGTTTAGCCAAGATAGGAACTTTGATTGAAGCCAGAGCATTGATTTGGCTAAAGTGATGAAGATTGGTAGTAAATTCTAACATGGACCGAGTTCATGTGGACCAATAATTTAAAGAGTTGTACAGTACAACTTGCACTGTATATGGTACAACCCTTCAAAATTGTTGGTCTACGTAGACCAAGTCCATATTAGAATTTTCAAAAACTAGCAAGGGAAAAGGCAAGTAAGTGTGGAAAGGAAAGCCCCCCCGGGGCATAGAGCAGTTGGTAAGTGGCGGAGTGACATGCCTTGTGATAAGGCTGGCCACCAGGGTTCGATTCCCGTCAGGGGTCTTGCCCGGTCCTCTCTTTCACAGGGTTGCCGCTGTTGCACATCCCGGATTTACATTCCACCCGGCCGTGGGGCCTCGACGTCATAGGTGGGGGAGGTTCGCCTTCGGAACTCCCTCCTTAATCCAAAGTATGGAAAGGAAAACTTCTAGAGAGAGAAAGAGAGGAGTCTTTAGCTACTATATAGTTTAAACTCACATCTCATAAGAGGAAAATCCTCTATGATTATGTCCAAAGAAGATAAATGCATTAGGTACTCTTTTAAATTAAGTTGTAGTTAAATTATTGTTAAAATTCCAAAAGTTAAATTAAGTAGAGTTGATTTTAATGGAATATCCCAATAACGAAACACGATTCCTCTCAATTCATTTGCAAGTTTAACAAGTAGCATTGAGAAGAAAACAGAAATTCTTAGGTGCACCCAATGAACATACATTATGTACTTTAGATGTTCATACTACGTGCAACAGAAGTTGTACAATAAATATTGTGTAAAATTTTATCTGTATGTAGTACAAGTATCAAAAACATCCAATGCATGTGCATCGGGTGCACCTAAGAATTTCTGTTGAGAAAATAGTCCCACAGTAGGGTCATAACAAAAGGATATGTTTGCAACAACGTAGTATCAAAAGTTGTTTTGGTTTATTCTATTTAGCTTAACTTTCAAAGAGACTTTCCAAGACTAGACACTACGGACCTTTTGTTATCTAATACTCGTGTCAGGTCTAAATTCTTTATTTTCTTCAAGCATTGCACTTTAGTGGGTCTCATCACCCACAAAACATAGAAATGGAGACATATATATTGAGAAAGAGGTTGCCACCATTTTGAATGAAAGCTTCTGCATCTCCACAGACTCTTGGCTTCTCTTCATAGTTTTACCAAAAGGAAGAAGCATAACATGACGGATTCACCTTTTTAATCGAGTGATAATATACTTATTTTATAAAAAATTTTAAACTCTTCTAGGAGTGATAAAAGTTAAATTTTGAACTTCAAAACCCTTCAATTCGTCTTTTCCCTCAACTATAATGCAACATAGTGCTGTGGGAGCCGTTAGATAATTAAGACAATTGTTTAAGGCCCTGACCTGATAGAAGGTCCCCAAAGTATTTCTAGGTATTATACTAGGCATTTTAAAAAAAAAAAAGTTTGAGGCCCAAATTATAAAAAATGTCTACACTATAAAAAATCCTTTAAAATATTTTTTAAAGAAAAGTAAGAAAAAAATATCAGTAACTATTTTTTTTTACCATTTATTCTTAAAAATTAAAAAAAAGATCTTTATTTTCAAGAAGGAGAAGAAAGCTCTTAAAATATATTTTTTGCTATCAATTTATTAATATTTAATTTTAAACTATTAAATTCTTTTATTAACTCTCTACAATATCATCTCATAATCTTTTATTTCTCTTCTCGTTGTTGATTTATATCATTCATGTTAACATGCCATATAGTTTGCATTAACACCGCTCTAAGTTCTATTTAGTTATGTATAAATAAATTAATATTTTTATTAAATTAAAAAATTTAAGTATAAAATGGTTAATTTTAATTAACCTTAGGCCTCCCCTATTTGCCCATTAGTAAAATTAACGTTTGTTTCATACCATTTTAAATCGTCTCCTATAGGAATGCTACATTATATTGATTATTAGATTGGGTATCAAATTTTTTTTAATAAATTATTATTTTTTGAATATAGGGGTTACATTTAAATCGAAGACATTATAAGGACTTCCTATAAAATATCCGAATCATATCTATGATGACCACAATATTAACGACACTAAAACTAATATTGCATTTAGATGCAAGATATATTAATTTTCGTAGGATGATCCAGGCCTAACTATAAGTTATATTGTTATCTCCTATAGAAGTACATATTACTTTGGGATTTTAGGTTGTGGATCTTAGCCTAACTACAAGTTATATTGTTATCTCCTAAAGAGGTGCATGTTATTGTAGAGTTTTAGGTTATCATATTTTGATAGTAATTTTTATTATTACTTAAAAATTAAAATATTACCATATTGATCATGCAACATGCTATAATATTTTATATTGATCATGTATCATGATATGATGAATGACTCATATGTTTTATTTTATTTAATTTCAGAAAATAACTTCTAACACTTTATCCCTAATTTTAACAAAGAACTAATTGGTTGGAGAAAATTTTATTGATTGGAAACAAAACCTCATAATCGTACTCACTTCTGAGAAACTCAAATTCATGCTAACTGAACCATGTCCTGCTAAGCCTACTGAACAATCCATGCACGAACAAAAGAAGGCTTATGATAAGTGGTTGAGTTCTGATGAGATGGTCGCAGCTACATTTTGGGATCTATCTCAAATGTGTTACAGTAGAAACATGAGAACATCATAACTGCTATAGGAATCATAAGAAACCTCCAGCAAATATTTGAGCACAAAGGACGTCAAGCCTGCCAAGCAGCAACGAGGCGCATAATGAATATGCATATGAAACCTGAAACGCCCTTGAGGGATCATATATTAGAATTGATCACTCAGTTTAACGTGACAGTGGTCTTAGGGGCTAAAATTAAACCTGAGACTCAGGTTGATATAACTCTAGAAATTTTCCTAGAGATGTTCTCGCAGTTCAAATTTAATTATAATATGAATAAGATGGAGATATCTCTTACAGAGTTGATGAAAGAGCTTGACGCAAGGCTACCCTAAAAGTTGAAAGTGGCAACGTTCTTGTTCTAACTCATGTTAGATCTTCCTCTTCGAAGCCTAAGGGTAATAGAAGAAATAAGAGGAAGCAGAATAACAAAAAAGGGCCTAAGAAGTAGGTTAAAAAAGTAAAAGTGGATGAAAAGTTCAAAGACAAATGTTTCTACTGCAAGCAAATAGGACATTGGAAGACACAGTCCCCAAATTACTTAGCTAAACGCAAGCAAGATACTGGTGAGTTATCCTACATTGAAACTTGTTTGGTAGTTGATTCTACAAATACTTGGATAGTATATTCTGGAGCTACTAATCATGTTTGCAATTGATTACAGAAGTTTCAAGTAACCATATATCTCAATGAATGAGAGCGTACTCTAAGGGTTGGCATAGAATCATTGATATCTGCAAGAGTTGTTGGAGATGTTTATCTTTATTGTGATAATAAACATTTGGTTTTGAATGATTGTTATTATATTCCCAACATTTATCAAAATTTGATTTTGGTTTCTTTGTTATTCAAACAAAAATATTCTGTTAAAATTTATAAATTATTAGTAGATATATTTTTAAATAACTATTTGATATGTCACGAATATCTAAATAATGATTTGTATGTTTTGAAACCTACCAACAGTTCATTATATCATACTAAATCTAACAAACAAATTAAGTTTTCTCCCACTAATGAGACTCTCTTATGGCATCTTAGATTTTGTCATATTAATCTAAATAGGATTTAAAGACTTGTAAAAGAATGTCCTTTAACTAACTTAAAAGTGGAACATTTTCAAAAAGATCATTTCCTTCCAAAGGAAATAAAGCAAATGAAGTCTTAAAATTAGTGCACTCTGACGTATATAAACCAATTAGTGTCCAAGCTAGAAGTGGGTATGAGTATTTCATTATTTTTATGGATGATTACTCAAGATATGGATATATTTACCTAATTACTCATAAGTCTGTTGCCTTAGAAAAATTCAAAGACTTTAAGGCTAAAGTTGAGAAGTAGTTAGGAAAGAACATTAAAACATTTCGAACAGATCGAGGTAGAGAATATCTATCCCATGACTTTAGATCTTACTTGTCAGTGTTGGATTGTATGCCCTCTTAGACTAGGTTTCTGATGTAAAATCGAATTATTTAATAAAAGAATTTATTTTCAGAAATTGTTTGTGAATTTACTTTTTGTTTGTGTACGATTTTCGTTTGGAACAGACCCATTGTGTTTAAATAAGTGATCCATGTGAATGGTGGTCTTTCACAGTAAGGTATGGATCACGGGTTATTTAACACATAAACATTTGTTCTTAACCTATTGATGAGACTGAGAACCTCATCATGTTTAGGTTATTATGTTATGAATTCCAAATGGGGAATGGCTTACCTTTAGCCAGTGGGTAGTCCACTCACTTTATGACATAAGCGTATTTCGAATACGTAGAACATGACCTGTAGTAGTGGTTTCTCAAAGTACTATATGGTAGAAACCTAGACTACTACCGCTACAGCGTGGACTAGTACTCTATGACTTGAGTATGAGTTGGTGGTCTAGCGAAACTGGAAGCATATACTTTGATTTGTTGTAGTTAAGGTTCTATCATAGGGCCAATATACTTGCATGTTGGGTATGTGTGACTAGTTAGTTATGACAGACTTATACAAGATAGTTTCTGCACTATATCGCCCCTTGTGGTTGTCCGAATGGTCTAAATTATTCAGGGCCCTGGGAAACATGACTTGGATGTTTGCTTTAGGGTAGCTCTCTTGGAAAGCGGAAACACTCCAGGAAGTCGTGGATCATTGGACTAGAAGCCTAAGGATGGTAGATGTCATTTAGGGGGATGTTAGTACACTTCTTCCTCTCTAAATGTACGGCGATGTGTAGAGGGGTATTTTAGTCATTTCACCTATAGGTCGGAGACTTTGCGAATGCAGCATTGTCCTTGGGGTCAATATTTCCTTATGGTGATATTAGGAAATATTTAAAATGCAAAATATAGCTATTTATATAGCAGGGGTATTTTGGTCATTTTAGCAGCCAAGGCGATGTGTCTTTTTGGTCCTCGGGATAGCCCGTAAGTCCTAACTATTTTTGGGTTGAGGAATTGGTCTCAGTTGAAGATGATTTTATTTTATTTTGTTTTATTTTATTTTATTCAGGAAGTCTAATTTATTATTGGATTGGAATAAAATAAATAAATAAATAAATAAAATAGAAGTTGAGAGAAATTAATTATCTAGTTTATTTGGTTAATTAATTATTCAGGGCCTAGGTCCAGTATGAATAATTAAGAAAATAACCTGGGCTTAAACTAGGGGAAATAATTAATGTTTAATTATTTATTGGGTTATTTATATAGGCCCAAGAAATAAATAATTAAAAATTAATTATTATAGTTCATTTGGGCTCATTAATTATTTATTGGGTTACTTATGTAAGCCCAGAAAATAAATAATTAATATTTATTATTTTGGGCCTTTTGGGTCCAAGAAAAATAATAAATATTTATCTGGCCCAATAGCTTGGACCTTAGGGTTTTTTCCAGATACGGTTAAGAGGAGTTTAAGGTTAGGCCAAACTGTTTCTCAGGATAACATTCGAGTGTTTTGAAATCCCGGGGAGATGTATCAGAGATTAAGAGACCTAGTTTAGGCCAAATATAAACAACTCTTTGAAAAGGAAAAACCCTAATTTTCTTTCCCTAGCCTTACACACTGACGTGACTCTCTCTCTCTAGGAACTCTCGTTTTTCCCTCTCCCTTCCTCTGTGGTTTCTTCTTGTTCTTTGCTAATCAATAGCGAAAGAACTAAGGAGTTTTGAGATCATTCCTCTTCACCATAGTGTTCACCAACTAGAGGTTAGGCTGAGGAATATCTCGAGAGTTGGAGAGCTAAGCATTAATGCAAACAAGGCGGAGTAGAAGGCTAGCGGGTGTTCAACCGGAAGCTCCTTCAAGTGGACAAAGCGAGGCGATTCCAGTCGTTCAATCTGCTTTTACTCAACCTAGAAGGGTTAAGGGGCGCAAAGGTATGATCTTCACGTTTCTGCATGGCCTTTGTGGCTCGCGTTTAATTTTTCTCTCTGTTTTTTTTTTTCGTCCATGGCTCCCCTGTTTCTGCGTTTTCCTTCAGTCAGAAAATAGAATTTTATCCCAACTAAGTGCACTTAGCACTCCTCAACAAAATAGAGTGGCAGAAAGGAGAAACAGGACCTTGTTAAACATGGTCAGAAAAATATTAGGCTTCTCTACACTCAGTACATTCTTTTGGGGATATGCTATACAAACTGCAACATATATATTGAATATGGTTCCATCTAAGTATATCCCTAAGACTCCATTAAAATTGTGGAATGGGCAGAAGCCTAATTTGATATATATCCGTATTTAAGATTGTTCTACTTATATGCTAAAGGGAAATATGGATAAAATGAAATCAAGATCAAATTTATGTCTATTTGTTGGGTATCCAAAAGGAATAAAGGGATACTACTTCTATAGTCCTCAGGATAAGAAAATATTTATAAGTATAAATGTAATTTTCTTAGAGGACAAGTACATAGAAGAACGTGGAACCAAGAGTAGGGTTATTTTAGAAGAAATTAAGGGAGATAATCACAAGCAATTGGTTATAGAAACTAATACTCAAGATTCACGTGGTGGATTCCTATTTATGCCACTTAACATGCCAGATTCCAATGGGAGAGAAATAGATGTTACACCTTCTATACCCATTGGCTTTTCGGCATATGGAGTGGAAGAACCTCCTACCCCTGTTCAAATTCCAGTCATTGAGGAATCGGCAGATCTGGTTCCAATTAATGAGAAAGAGGAAAGTCTAGTTATCCAAGAACCTCCACAGCTTAGACGTAGTAGGAGAATCATTCAACGTCTCTCTAGATACTTACTCTATGGAGAAGCTTTTCAAACAATCTCTTTTGAGGAAGAAGAGGATCCCACTACGTATAAATAAACTGTAGAGGATATAGATGCAGACCATTGGAAGAGTGCAGTAGATTCTGAAATGAACTTCATATACACTAACTCTATCTGGGAACTTGTGGACTTACTTAATGGGGTAAAACTTATTGGTTGCAAATGGGTCTACAAAAGAAAGATAGGTGTAGACGGGAAAGTGAAAACTTTCACAGTTAGATTGGTTGCTAAGGGTTATACCCAACGAGAAGGTATCTATGAAGAAACCTTGTCGTCTTTGGCCATGCTAAAGTCTATAAAAATCTTCTTATTCATTGAAACTCACTTCGACTATAAAGTATAGCAAATGGACATTAAGATAGCTTTCCTCAATGGAAATCTTGACGAATGTATCTATATGGTACAACCAAATAATTTTATCCAATAAGGTCAAGAATATAAAGTTTGCAAGCTGAATAGGTCCATTTATGGGTTTAAACAAGTGTCTTAGAATATCAGGTTTAATCAGGCCATTAAATCTTATAGTTTTAGTCAGTATCTTAATGAACTTTGTGTTTAGAAGAGAATTATAGATGGTAAGATAATTTTTCTCATACTGTATGTTGACGACATTCTTCTCATTGGAAATGATGTAGGGACATTAACATTGGTGAAAAATTCGTTGGGTAAACAGTTAATATAAAGGACTTTGGAAAAGCAAGATATGTTCGGGTATTCAGATCCTTCAGGATAGAAAGAATAGACAGAGAGTTGTATCCCAAATTTCATATATTAACAAAATACTAGCGAGATTTTCAATGCAAAATTTCAAGAAATGTCAGTTGTCTTTCAGACATGGAATCTAGTTATCTCAAAAGTATAGTCCTAAAACTACTAATGAAGTTGAGTACATATGAGTTCCTTATGTATCAGTTGTAGGACGTCTCATGTATACTATGCTTTGTACTCATTCAGACATTTGTCATACTGTTGGGATGGTTAGTAGATATCAGTCAAACCCAGGACCGAAATACTAGATAGTAGTGAAGTATATATTTAAGTATCTTTGCAGAACTCGAGGATATATACTAGTTTACTCAACTCCAGAATTGGTATCTATAGTTTACATTGATTCTGATTTTCAAGCTGATAGAGATCTTCGCAAGTCCACTTCCGGCTCTGTTTTCACCTTAGGTGGTGGTGCAGTTAGGTGGAAAAGTATTAGATAATCTTGTATTGCTGACTCTACAATAGAAGCTGGATATGTGGCGGTTTGTGAGGCAGCTAAAGAAGCAGTATGGTTAAAGAAGTTCTTGATAGAACTTGAGGTGGTTCCTTCTGCATCTCAAGCCATTAGTTTGTACTGTGACAATAGTGGTGCAGTGGTAAATGCAAAAGAACCACGCAGCCATCAATTTGGTAAATACATTGAATGTAAATATCACCTACTCAGGAAGATTGTTTAACGCGGAGATGTAGAAGTATGCAAAATTTATTCAGCTGAAAATTTTGATGATCCTTTTACTAAAAATTTACCTGTAGCTGTTTTTGGAAGTCACATAGAAAGTATTGGTATTTCTGACATGTTCCATTTACACTAGGGCAAATGAGAGAATTTTGTTAGATATGCCCATTGAATAAATACAATATTTGTATTTTGAAATTAAATAAAGTATGTTTTTATATATTTATATATATGTATGAGCCTGTTTTGTCCACAAATTATTTAGATATTATAAATCAAATATTTATTTGCTAAACATAGAAAGACTTGATTTATAATTTAATTCGAAATAAATTATTCATGATCTAAAATAAATTTAGGTAAATTATTTTGGTGAGATCGTTTTAATTTTATTGAAGTCTGTCTTTAATTTTGGTAATAAAATTAAGGATATATTATGATATATTGGATGGATCATCAATGTTTATTTGTAGAATAGACCATACAAATAAAATATTAAATGATTATCGTACATAATACATTAATCTTGAGCAAACAATTATTTATATTTATTAACTTGAAGTTCCTTAAGTTACCAAATAGTGAAATTAATTCAATAATCAATATCTCGGTATCTTGGGAATTAAAGTAAAATAAATAAGAAATAATTATTATGCAATATAGAATCCATTACCTTTAATAGGTAAGATCATTTCCTCATGAGTTCTTCCAAGGGACAATTAAATCTAAACTCAATAATTTAATAATGTCTATTGAATTCAATTTGTAAGTGTGACGTGGTCACATGATACTCTTAAATTGAAGATAAGAATTGAGGATTTAAATGAGGGGTATTGCGGTCATACTGTCTTATTCAAAGTATTATATTGATCGACGGGGGTAATTTGTTGAATTGATCAATCATAAGGATATAATTATTGACTCCAATAATTTCAATTAGTCTAAGAGTACAATTACGTTCTTTTAGTAGAGTGGAACGTAATTAATAAATTATTTTTGGTTGGCAAAATAATTTATTAGAACTTAGTCTAACTGTATCCAGTCAGGTCCCTTCAGTGACTCTTAATTATGGGATAATAATAAATTATAAATATTTATAATTTATTAATGAAAATTGTAGGAAACCAAAAATTGTATTTGAGATAGAATAGGATAAGTGGAAATAATTGTAACCAACTATACTTTTCTTATTCTATCAAGATTCGTATTTTGAGATAAAATTAACTATACATATTGGTTTATGACTCTTTTTTCAATATACGTGAAAAATAATATTCTCTCAATTTTTGTCCGAGTCTACTCTCTACAAAAAGAGAAAAATACGATTAGTAATTTTCTGGTTCTAGGAGATTACATTGAAGAAGGTTTGATGGTCTGGAGTACTACCAGAAGGCTAAAGGTTTCAAGAATCGCATTGTTGAAGACAATATCTACAAATGTATGATTCATTTTCACGTACTCATAAGATTTAATTTGGTTTGCATATAAGTATATCGATCCTATTTCTAACACTTTGCACTGCTTAATGTTGTTCTACCGTATTGCCAGTGTATTTGAATACTAGTTGAAGGATGGCGCCCCACCTAAATTCATAAACAATCGTCACTATATTTGACTAAATCTTTTTCTTTTGATTTAATCAAAATATTTGTTAATTTTTAAATTCCTTATATTATTAAATATAACAAAAAAATGTTGATTATTACTATTGCTTTTTTTAACGTTTTGTTATTATTTTATTTAGTTATAATATATTCTTTTATACTATTTATATTATTAATATTTTAATTTCATTGATAATTTTTTATTTGAATTATTCATTATTTGTATTATTATAATTTTTATTAGTGATTGAGTTCTTTATTTATACTTTATTTTTTATTTTTTATTTTTAACCTTATGGCAAAATAGTTAATAAATGATTTTGCATATCAAAAAGTAAGAAAATAAATTTAAACACTCAAAATAAGAGTTCGCTAAAATGTTTTTACCAAGGTTCTGAAAATCGGATCGGCTATCAAACTGGTGAAGTAACGCATTCAATAGTTCACTAGTTCGATCGTAGTTGAATCGGGTCAAATAGGAATATAATTAAATATTTTTTAATTTTTTTGTATATAATATATTATTCATTATTATATATATAATAGAAATAAATAAAGAATATAAAATATGTCTAGTAAAACTAATAGCTTTCAAACAAGAATAAATTAGTTATTTGTCTAAAGGTCTAAGATATAAGTTCGATATACAATACAATAATAATTTAATATCAAATATAACAAACTCAAATATACAGTGCTGGTACAATATCATCACCAAACTAACACAATTAAAATCTAAAGTGTATAATTGAGTCTGAGAGTGAAATCTAAAAAAGATAATTTTATTTATTTTTATTTTTTTTAAAATCCAAAACGATGTAGTTTTAATCAAATCGGTGGATTGCAAAAACCGTAACTAGTTCATTGGTTCAATTGATTTTTCGTCAGTTCGAACGGCTTTTGACCGGTTCTTATGCTTTTCGCTTCATAAGATATAACCGGACTGGACAAGTGATCGATTTTCAATTAGATCGGTTGAACCCATCGTTCCAGTTCGAGTTTCAGAACTATGGTTTTCACCTAATGTTTCCAAATTAAAAATGAGACTCTGATGCAATATAGCTAAGCATGGCCCCGGTTCAATTTGTTTACGGTTGAACTGTGAACTGGAACTGGGGTCAACAATTCAAAAATCGTTGACCACGGCTTATGGTTCAAACTGTGAACCATGAATTGTGGCCAACGGTCTGGTTCAGGTTGAGATTTTTTCCAACCGTCAATCGACGATTTAAACTGCCGATTTTAATTTTTTTAAATTTTTTAGTTGACATGTGTCATCATATTACGTTGACACGTGTCAATGAAAAAAATAATTTTAAAAATTTTAAAAATAAAAAGGAAACCTTATGTGGGCCCAAAATGGCACAGTCAATGTGTCCCCATTAGCCCCTCTTCTATTTTTGTCATGGGATCAAATAGGGAAACGGCTCCACGAGCCACTGCCTCAAATTTCAAATGTCTCATGTGGATTGCTTTTTAGACTAAAAGTAAGAAAACTACATGCTATTTACTATTTCCCATGTGAAATGGTTGTTGCTACAAACAAAATACTCGTCTTCATACGAATCATATCTATCTAGCTCTGCCTAGGAATGAAGAATAAATAGCCCATTCCACAACAATTGAGCATTATTCATAAACTTGATCATTTCTAGATGCACAATACTTCTGAACTCGAGAGAGGACAGAAAGGTGAAATAATTTTTGTCGGTTTGATTTTTCAATGTCTAGCTATTTTGGACCATTTTATATGTCATCTACTTAATTTTTTCATAGTTTAGAAAATTTATGTCAGTATATGTCTATATTTTAATATTCTATGTTTACACTTTTAATTAGTTATTTTAAAGATGATGTGAAGGTTTTTTATTTATTGGATTCATTTCATTATCGAGACTGATCTCCGATTTATGTATTGTGCAGGTAAGGAGATGTTCTAAAACCTAACCCATTGAACTTGAGCTAATGTTGGGTAAAAATTAATATTGAAATATATTAGTGGCTTGTCTTAGCCCAACCCATGAGTTTTCTCTTCATAAAGTTGGCTTTGAAGCATACTTGTCCCAGTCTCTTTGTTCGTTTCTCCAACTACGTATCAAGGATTTATTCCATCAGTTTCTTCTCACGTTCCAGTATCTCAATGGCTTCTCTCAACTTCTTCTCAACCATTTGTCCTCCTTCTTCTTCATTTCGCATCTCCTAAACATTCTTGATTAGGGTCTCCAAACTCCTCAACTTCCTGTAAGGCCATTGGCGAATTCTCAACTTCCTACATCTTTTCTTCAGAAGGGTTAGGTCAATATTTAGTTCTTTAGCTGCCCGAGTGAGTGGCATGTAAAAGTACTTCAAAATAGTTGCTCTTGATAATGTCTTGGAGTTACTGCCCTTCTCCTCTCTATGCGTCCCAATCATCTTCTTCTCCATAAGAACTTCATCTAAAGTAATACCTTAATTGCTGTCTGAAGTGATACCTTGACTCACTCCGAATTCGTTGCCAAGACTACTCCATATTTCTCCTGGAAAAAGAAAAATATTCTCAATAAAGATAATGCCATTCAAAATCCATGTTCTAATTTATGATAACCTTGAACCATGTTCTGAATTTGTTTAAAATCTATTAGGGAGTAGAAAGGATCATGTACAAGCATATCCTCTATTAAAGGAACAACATCCAAAGCAGTTTTTTGAATGGGTAGATCAAATTGGAAATCCAAAGTAGTATGTCCAGAACTTCCACAGATTCACATCACAACAAACCAAAAGAGAGTTCAATTTCATTATCAAGCACACTTCCAGATGAAGAAGATAGATGAAAAGCAAAAAAAAAAAAAAAAAAAAAAAACCTCAAAAGTATCTCACCTGAAATCAAAAGGAAGTGGTGGGCTTGGAAAGGTAAAATACATCAAAATCTTCTATGCGAGTAAGAGGAGACTCCATCAATATATATCTGGTCTCTTTGTGGTTTTTTGAAGAATGTATATATTATCTCGTTTTACATGTATTTAAAGAGGGAGGAAGAGGAAGAGGAAGAGGCAAATGATAGCTGAAGGGAGGGAAGATGCATTTAGATTGAGGAGAGGAAGAGACAAGGAGGAAGGGGAAAAGATGATACCAGGAAGAAACAAGAAGGAAGGGGAAAAAGAAAATATCGGGAAGAGACAAGGAGGAAAGGGAAAAGATGATATTGGGAAGAGATAATGAAGAAGGGGAAAAGATGATACCGAGGAGGACTGACGTACTCAATTTTGTTTCTTGTTTTACATGTATTACTATTTCTAATAGATTCCTTGGCATTTTCTACTTGTTATATATGTAGTATTACTTCTCTTATGTAGTAATTATTGCACTAGTGTTCCTAAATTATATGCATTCAAGCTAGGAATAGGTTATGTCATGCTCTCTCAACATCTAAAAAGGTACCATCCTCAAGAATTCGGTTTGAATTCCAAACAACAACAAATTACCGGGTATACTAGTACTACATCTTACATGTCGTCTTGATATTTTTCATATAATAGCTAACATAAAGAATATTCTTTGTGACTTATATTATGAATATTCTAGAAACTATGGTGGGACTATCCAAAAAACTCAAGATATTGATATTCCAATATTTGGATCTTTAAAAATTAACCCGGCAACTAAGAGGATGATAGAAATGTCAAATTCAAAAATTAACCCGGCAACAACTAACAGGATGATAGAAAGGTCAAAACGATCAAGAGGATCTTCAAGTTTCACGGCGGAACTTGAATTATATCTAACTTATAATTCGAAGTGGAATGAAACAAGTGAAAGATTTGATATCTTGAAGTGGTGGAAAGAAAATGAGAGCAAATTTCCTATTGTAGCACTAATGACTAAGGATATTCTTACTATTCCCATTTCAACTGTTGCGGTAGAACGTAGGCAGCTTAATTTTATAAAATTAAAATTAAGTTCAAACTCTTTTTTTTAAATATATTTTTTGTTTGTAACTTTTTTTTATACTTTTTTTTTAAAAATAAAATTTTTTTAAAAAATTAAAAAACCGTCAAACTGAAAGTTGATCAATTGTACCTGTCAAATTATGAAATCGTAAAATTAGAATTAAAGGTTTAAAGTTAAGATTTATTATTTTAGCTAATCGTCAACCAGAGGTTGACTAACCGACAATCGGAGGTTTAGCAACCGTGACGATGCCTAAATGTAGCAATTCGAGGCATAAAGAAAAGAGGTGATGCTTAGCCAAAATTTTCCAATCTTAACTGCAAGAGGTGGTTTAAAGAGTTCAAGTGGGCTTTTTAGCTTAGCGGCAACGTAGGGTGAGGGAGGCAAATCTGCTGGAAATTTCGCCGGTCTAATTGGGGTCCCAACAACCACATTCAAAGTGGGGCCTTCTATAATCACAGGCTCATCTTCCACTTTTCTAAAACTTCAGCTAATCAAGTTTTGATGGCCTTACTTGGCCCATAAAAAAAAAGGGTTATGTTGGCCTTTTGAACCTTTTATGAAGTACTATTTCAAGAACCTTAATAAATTTTTTAAACGAAGCCACAGATCGTAGAACATCCTGCGATAAAGAACTCCGTATGAGAAAAGATGAATTAGTCTTCCGATTCAGTGTCCGATACGAGAAGCATGATAATGTAATTGTTTTATGGTGAATCTTAAAATCTTATTTGAGTAATAAAAGAATATTAAAGAAGAAGACTTTTATAGTTTATAGACACAAAAAAAGATGAATTTACAAAAAAATCTAAAAAAGAAAAGAAGTTCCGTCAAGATTGGAGCTCCAGTTGAAGTTAGAGCTTTAACTGTTGCTACTATGATTCAAATTGATATCTCATGAGAGAAAAAATTATCTATGATTATGTCTAAAGAAGATAAATTGTGTTAGATACTTTTTTAAATGAAATTATAATTAAATTATTTTTAAAAATTTCATAATATCTATTCGATTATTGATATAATTTCATAAGAAAAATTAAGAAAAATTAATTTTAGTAGAACAACCCAGTAACCAAACACACCATTCTTCTCAATTCATTTAAATGTTTACCAAGTAGAGTTGAAAAAATAGTCTTGCAGGAAGGGTCATAACAAAAGAATGTGATTGCAACTTTGCGGTGTCAAAAAGTGGTTTTAGCTTCTTTTGCTTCCAAACATACTTTCCAAGACTGGACTCTATGAACCTTTTGTCAGGCCTAAATTAGGTTGCAAATGGGCTATATTCCACCAATGCTTAGCAGTGAAGACCCTCGTTAGGTTTGCATTTTTATCCCTACAAAATTTTATCACCACAGTATCTCGCAGGAATTAAAAAATCGTGCATAAACAGATCTAATTCTTTTAATTAGATTATCAACAGCAAGAGAATAAACCACAAGTCTACAAGGATTAAAAAAAAAAAAGAAGCTATTTTCTTGGAAGGAACTTTTGTACTCTGTGTTTTTTTTTTTTCTTTATTCTTTCTCAACAACACCAATCATGGGCCTTCCTTCTTGTTCCTCAGAATATTGTGCCTCTTTTTAATTGGATTTGTAATACATAATTTGCAGTCATTAATTAGTTAAATAACGAGTTTATAGCTTATTTGATAAAATTAAAATTAAAATATTACTATTTAAATATTTAATTGTTAAATTTTGAAGTGTGGCGTGTGAATCTAAAAAATAAATTAATTATAGTTCTTTTTTATATTATATTTTATTGCAATTTAAATTATATAAAAATAATAACAATAATTAAATAAGTATTAGTAGCATATTTAGATTTGTAAATTTTATTTTTCTTAAAAATTTATAAAATAATTTCAATACGTCTTAATTAATTAAATATTATGACAGTAGTTAAGAAAGTATTAATTATCAAATACATTTAATAAAATAAAATACTTAATTAATTAATTTTAAATATTTAATTTTATTACCAAGCATATCCTTAGTTTATTTTTTAAAACAAATTATACCACAATTTGCAATTGTAAATTATGACACCCCCAATCCTCTCTAATCATATTATTACAGTTGTGACGAGTAATAAAGAAATCTCACATTGATTTTAGCATAAGGTTGACTAACTATTATAAAAGTAGAAACTTTTTTTAAAAAAAATTTAAATGGAAAATTTTTTTATAAAAGAGCCTAAGGAGTTCGTAGTCGGTTTAAATTCGATCGTGAGTGTAAAAATACCAATAACAATTATCTCGATTAACTCAAAAGATAAGTATAAACTTGACTCTAATAACTTAAAAAGTTTCAACAGTAGAAAATAAGGAAAAATTTTCCTTTACATGATTTTCTATACGACTGCTTCCAGAAAATGCCATTTGGCTTTCTTAAAGAAACAATACTTTGCAAAGTCTTTCGCTAATGGAGGGAGGGAGGGATGTTGACTTTCAATCGTGGTAGTTGGAACTCCAATGGACCATTTGGTCCTCTAAACCTATTTCTGAAGAATCTTAGGCAAGGCCTATTAACTATTTCAATTTTTCTAGCTTTCAGGATTTTCCTTGACCACTGGCCATTTATTTGTAGTGACTTACCTTTCACCATTCTTAATTTGGCACTCGGAATTTATCAAAATAGACAAAGTAGCAATCATCCCATCCTTAGTACAAAGGCTATTTTGAACCTTTTGAATCCTTGCTGTTGGAAGTCATATTCCTCCCATCACCACCCTCTCCATGGACAATATAAATGCAGCAGCCCTTTGTTCTTCCTGCTCAAGCATACGTCTTAACTTGTGTCCTCCTTCATCTTCTTCTCTAATCTCACTCAATGCCTTGGTTCAATTTCGTCTTCCTCAGGCCAATCGTCCGTCGTCTATATCCTTTCCAGTTTGAGACAGAGGATGGAGCCATTCATTCCCTCCATGCCAATATTTCATTGGCTGTCTCGGTCCTTCTCAACTTTCTACTCCTGAAATATCAAGGTAAACAAAAGTCCCCTTTCGAAGCAAATCCAACATTGGTTTATCTTGGAGTTGCCATCTTAGTTCTGTATGGCTTGTCCTACTTCTGTCTACAAAGAATCTCTCAGCATCACCACGCCATGAGATCATTTGCCCACATAGTTTATCGGTGCATGCTGTTCTTTGGTTACATTTCGGTGGCGGCCTTGGCTTCTCTGCTATACTCTGGTTCTCCTGCTATTGTTCTTTTCTCAGTAAGCATCATGCTTTCAGTTGGTGATCTGCTATACTCAATCTATGGAAGAGTCAGAGCGGAGCTTAGAGAAACACATTTTCAAGAACACGTTCAGCTATTCTTTAACAGGTTGATGGGACACAGATTTGTGAATCACAGACAGATTCTTCCCGTGTAACTGAATGACTTTCAAGAGCAAGATCGAATTCCCTTGTGCTTTAGATACGTCTCTGTGTCTTCAATTTTTTTTCCCTTTCACTTTAGTTTTGTTTTCAACCAGTATTATCACTTTTCTTTTATCATCTATGGCTTGATCAACACATGTAGTTTGTCATGTGATGAGAATGGAGTATGTTATGAATGACATTTGGGTGATCCCTTTGGGATTGCAGCTTATTGAATATGCTCCAATGATTTCCTCTGCCTAAGCGAATCCATATATGTGAACATCAACAAATAAGGATCTAAGATGAAGGGCAATGTTGTCTTGCCAAATGGGTTTTTTTACTTAATAGTAAGTTTTGTGAATTAAGTGGTAACTAATTTAATAACTATGGTAAGTTTCAATGAGAAAGTGATTAGTTTTCCTAAGATGTATCACTATGTAATCAATTTGAACATTTTTGTTTTATTTTCTAAAAATGATAAATTTAAAATTTATCATTTATATGTTAACATTTAGGACAAATTATTTGATTATCCTCGAACTATTTCGAAATTCAAGTTTTGCTCTCCAACTAAAAAAAAACGTAAAAACATTATTCGAACTTTCTAATTGTTTAGATCTTGCCATTTCGTCAGTTGACCAAGACAATTTCGTTAATTTTTAATAGTATTTTAGTAATTTTACAATTTTATATATTAAAATATATTATTATCTTATTTTTAAATTCATTTTAAAATTTTTTCTTTCTTTTCTTCTTCCTTTTTTCCCTTCTTCTTCCAGTCTACCAACTGCTGCAATTCCGCTGCTCAACTCCAAACACAACATACATCACACCACCTATTGTGAAAAAGGGAAAATCACCCCATGGATTTTCTTTCAAGCAAGGGCTAGTTAGGCTTTTGAATGCGTCTAGCAAAACATGAACCATACTGGTGGCAAGAATAATTCCGGCGGCAAAAGCTTTAACTAGGAAGAACACATCATTCTTCGGCGAGAATGTTGGAATTATCTTACCTAGAATTAGAAGAGAACCTCCAATCGCACCTGCCACCAGAATCGTTACAACAACCACCAATTTTTATCTCAATGCCACCTTTCTATTGTTCTCCTCTCCAACATCATTAACGCAAGTGCATTCTGCAAACTTATCTCTAGTATCCAATTTCGCCCGGGCCACGTCAATGAATTGCTTCCATATAAAAGTCGCAGTTGCTTCTATTCGACTGGGATTCTTCACCTTTGAGGCCGAGGAAGTTTGTGCTTTAAGGGCTGCTAATTTTTCTTTATAAAAAATGAATCTTTTCATCACAATTTTTTCACTTAGTACAAATTCAGGTGCCGGGATGTTATCCACTGGTGGAAAATGATGGGATCCTAAGTCAAAATTAGGCAGCACAACATGGGTTTCCCCTCGGCAAGCGGCAGTCCACGCGATAAAGAAGGTGGCCAAGGACAATGCATCAGCTATCTTATGTGATATGCAAACACCAAAGGTTGTGCTTCCACATTCAAAGAAACTGAGTTTCACAGCGAGAGGAATATCCTTTCTCAAATCCCTATCCCCATCAGAATAAGGTTCGATTGGAAGATATCGGTTGAGTTCCTCTATGGCTACGTCCTAAATAGCCTGTGAGAGTTCAGCTAGAACTCGAGTTTCGATGAACAGAACTCCAGAATCATTACAATCCACGGAAAATTTTAGATTGATTCTTCCTGCTAAGACGTAGAATTTAGTTAAAACCTTCAAAAAAGATTGTTTCAGCTGCTCAGATCTCTGGGCACGATCTACATTTGAATCCAATTGATTTGGGTAGAAGAAAATAATAGGAATATGACACGTAACCAAACGATTCTGCAGAAACCAAGAGGGGAAAGAAAATCCAAGGAGTGATTTTCCCTTTTCACAGTAGGTGGTGTGATGTATGCTGTGTTTGGAGTTGAGTGGCGGAATTGCAGCGGCTAGTCGACTGGAAGAAGAAGGGAAAAAAGGAAGAAGAAAAGAAAGAAAAAGAAAAAAAGAAAATATTTTAAAATGAATTTAAAAATAAGATAATAATATATTTTAATATATAAAATTGTAAAATTATCAAAATGTCATTAAAAATTAACGGAATTGTCATGATCAATTGACGGAAGGGTAAGATCTGGACGATTAGAAAGTTCAATAAATATTTTTACACTTTTTTTAGTTGGAGGGCAAAACTTAGATTTCGAAATAGTTCAAGAGTTACCAAGATAGTTTGCCTAAAAATTTATTATTGTAATTAATCAATTATCATTAAACACATAAAAAAGTCACCACATTTGTTATTTATTTGCTAAAACTCATCATTTCCAACAAAATGAATTATCATAAAATTCACGTAAATTGTCAAATTTAGTCCGTTAACTTTGTGGCAAGTTTGATCCTTAATTTTTATTTTTAAATTTTTAGGTCCCTCATCTTTTTTTAAGTAAATTATTTAGTCCTTCCGTCCACCTAGTGACGATCAATGCTAGTCAAAATTTATTTTGGGGGCATTTTTGGAAGATAAAAAATTTTAGGGACCAAACTTGTCAAACGAAAAAAGTTTAGAGATTAAATTTGTCAATTTGCCTATATATATATATATATATATATATATATATATATTATTTTTGAAGATTTTCTAAATATATTTTGGGACAACAAAAAATGACAAATACACTACAATCTTTATCTTATTTTTTTTAATGAGACAATTTCAAATAATAGAGTCGTAATATGATTATTTTGAAGTTCAATTTATATTTTTATCCCTTTATATATTAAAAATATTTTTATTATAATTAAATGTCTATATTTGTATATGAAAATATAAGTTTTATTAATTTATATATCTCATCACTAATTCTTTAAATTAATAAAGATAATAAAATAACTACTTATAGTAAAGTATGCTCTTATATTTACATATTAAATAAAAATAAAATATTTATATTTTAACAAAATGAGTACAAAAGGATCATCTTTTTCAAATTAACGCAAAATGCCCTAGAGGGGAGAGTGGGGTGGGGGGAGGGGATCTTTAGTCTCGCATATTTATCTTGCAAGTTTTACAGATGAAAAGATGACCAAATAGCTTGCCTCTTTATGCAGTTATCAATTTTTCATTATATTTGCTTTACATTATAGTGTATTTGTCATTTTTTTACTATCCCAAAATATTAGTTCTTTCCATGAAAAGAATATTTTTTCATAATTTATAGCATACCTAAAAAGTTAGTAATTTAACTATACATTCTATTCATCCAAAAATAAAGGTTCACTTTTTTATTTTCAAAATAATGTTCTTAATTTATAACATACTTAAGAAGTTAGTTAATTTAAAATATTTATTTTTATTTTCTACAAAAGGAAAAAAAAAAGAAAGAAAAAACACTACTTGTCCCTTAGACATATAAGTGACCTGTAATAGTAGTCTAGGGGTTATAATAGATTTTTTGGTACTTTCTCTAATAATAGAATAAATCGTGTTCAAGTTTCATAAAAAGATAAACAGCTGTTTGCTTAATAATTAATTATTTGAGAAACATGAAATAGACATTATTCAAGGATCGATATCATTTAAGTTTCAAATATATATATATATATATATATATATATTTTGAATGGGTGAGAATAGAAGATGGAAAATATATTTAGAAAATTTTCAAAAATAATATATATATATATATATTTATACACACACAAAAATTGGCAAATTTAGTTTCTAAAGTTTTTTTGTTTGACAAATTTGGTCTCTAAACTTTTTTTGTTTGACAACTTTGATCTGTAAAATTTTTCTCTTCTAAAAATACTCCAAAAATAAATGTTAACTACCGTTAACTAAAAGATGAGAGATTTACAAATTTAAAAATAAAAATTAAGAATGAAACTTATCAAACTAAAAAAATTAAAGGATTGAATTCACTAATTTGCCAAAAATTCACTAAAGTTATTATTTCAGCGGGAGAATGTGGCCATTTTCCTTGACGTTAATATTTTCTTTATTTGCCCCAAATAGACATACCAAATGGAGGATTTGACTTTGAGTTCATTGTGGACATTAGGGGCGACAATATTGAATACGATATGAAAACGACATGGTTATAGCTTGTTAGGGATTGGAGTTTCGCGGGTTCGGGTCGAAACAGGTCGACCTGTTTAACTTTAAACGTGTACAGGTTATAAACGAGTTCAACCCGTTTCAACCCGTGAACCCGTTTAATTTTTTTTAATATTTATATTTAATACTTTTTATAATACCCTACAAATTTCACTATAAAAATTAGATATTTTAATTTTTTACATGAATTACTTGAATTAAATTTTATTATATGAATTAATTGAATTGTTTGTGTGTCTATTTTGTTTAATTATATGAGACCTTTTAAATGATGGTAATGTGATTATTTGGTTGATATATAGTAAATGAATCATTCTTAATTAATTATTATTTAGTGTCTATAATAATAATATTATTACAATGACTTTTAGTTAAAGAAAATAATTTATTAAACAATCTAATTTTATTGCAAAACCACATATGTTTAGATTTTTAAGATTACATCTTTTGAATTTATTGAGATCTCTAGATATTTAGCAGGATGGTTTGTTGTTTTATTGGTTATTTATAACTTTATGGGTTGTTTTATTAGTTTTTTAATTTTATATGATTTAATTTGATTTTTATTTTTTTTTGTGTAATGGTGCACAGATTGACGGGTTTAATAAGTATTCGGATTGACGAATTTAATAATTATCTATTTAATTTTTGTGTCTAATCGTATTATGTTGTGTCTACTCGTTTTATAATATGAACACGACATGAAAATAAACAAATTGATACGATACGACACGTTTATTAATCGAGTCGTGTTTGAGTTGACCTATCAAGTGTAATTATCTTAAATTGACACGATCCGTTGACCTAACACGATTAACACCCCTAGTGGACATCCAGGCATGCAGAATATCGGAACTCTACCGACCTTGCACTCGACCTTTTGAGCCTTGCGAGCAGAATGACAATGACGTGAAATATTAAGCTTTTTGAGACAAATTTTTAGATTTAATTAGTACCTGAGAACTAATTATAAAAATAGTTATTGGATTTAATTAGTTGTTGAATTCATGTGTATCATTAAAAAAAAAAAAAATTACTAGTACTTATAACAAATCTACTTCTTTTCCTTAATAGGAAAAAACATGCCCCCTCTTCTATTAGAGGAGGCCGTGTAAGAATCTTACAACTCCTACCTTTTTTTTAAGCTGAAAATTTCTCTTTTTTTAGCCTAATAAAAGATGATAATTGTAATCACTACACTAATAAATATAAATTATATTTTTGTTCTAGGGGACAATATTTTAGTTCCATAAGTAATTGTAATTTTTGATTTATTAAACAATTTTTAATTACACCATCTAAAATTATAAATGGCATGATGCAATCTACACTATCGAAAACTACTTTTTTTTTTTTTTAATGATTTTCAATTGGAGAGGTTCCTCCCTCCATCCCCACAGGCCACAGCCTTTGTTGTCTAGCATTCTTTGTTTGACTTATTGAGAGCTTTTGTTTAGCAATTTTAGACAAATTGGGTTTAGAGATTGAGGGCATTTTGGGGAAGTAATGGTAGACTTGGAGGCCCAATTCAAAACTTCTCAACGACTACAAAGATAATGTCAACAGTCCAAACAGGAGTATTCCCTTTTATTTTCCTATTCTACCCCTTGCCTTGCAATCAAACAATAGTTCATGTGTGCTACCATTTTTCTTTTTGTTTTTCCAGGAAATATGACCACAGTTGGTCCACGTCATTGCAGTTTGGATAGTTAAATATGATTTTTTTTAACCTCAACAAATTCTGAAAGGAAAAAAAAAAAAAAAAATCATGTCGAGGCTTTGGCTGTGCACAGTTTCGTTGAGGAAGTCTTCTGAAGTCGTTGCTGCACATTTGCCTCTCTAAAACTATTGAGCTATATGAGCCTTATGAAAATAACATTTGCCTCTCTCAAGGCTGCCCAACAATATATTGAAGTATAGGGGGCATATCATCGTCTAGAAGGAGCCATTTCCGATCATCACCCTCAATTGTATAAGCAACCTTTGCCTCACTCATAGTCGCCAACTGAACATAACGGGTGAAAAGGGCTTAGGGGGTGCCATTTATCAAATGTTAAAAAAGTCTTTAGCTCTAAGCTGTAATAGTTTCCTCCGCCGTCACAACGACTGGAATTGCCTAAAACTCCTGCCTTTTAAGAAAAATAGAATCTCCAGTGTCTTTATTCTTACAAATGGCCCTCTAGCTTTTGTAAGTTTTTTTTGTTTACAGACGTTGTGCAAAGAAACCTTATGACCAGTATGTTTGAGCCCAAGACCACTCCATCGACGGGTAATGGGAATGATCTATTGGAATGGTTCTGAATGTTGAGGATTATTATTGATTTGATAAGTTGAACTCTCCCCCATAAGAGATTAAGGGTGGACTTGGTTCGCTAACCAATTCAATTAAAAAAAAAAAAATCAATTTAAAAACCTTTCATACAATTGTTATATATTCATAAAATATTTTTTCTTTTTTTTTCTCATGATATAACTACAGTAAAAATAAACAAATCCTTATCGGAAAACTTAGACATGAAAGTCAAACCCACACATATGCATATAGATGGCAATTTATGCTTACATCTTGGATCCAACTCGATCCGATTTCATTGTGTCGAAGATTCCTCGATTTAAGTAGAGATAGGGATTAGGGTAAGTTAGAATCAGGGATTGTATAATCCGAAACTTGTTCAGCCCTCCGTTGGTGGTGATGTAAAGCTATTTTATATCTATAATATTCTTGTACATAATTTACAAATAATTAATATATATATATATATATATCTTAATTCAAAATTCAAAATTCTAAGTATATATAAAAAAAAAAGGAAGAATGAAGAAAGTTGTATTTTGCAAGTCTTTGTGAATAAAGAAATTATATTGGGGATTGAATTTTTCAATATTGTACTTTCTATTTCATCAGTGTGTAGTAATATGCAATTTTTTAAAGAGTTTATTTCAGGACTTGTTGTGTTTTATTTGGAGTTTTTTTGTAGGATTTTATTATTTTATGTTTTAATTGTTTAAAGTTTATTTTAGTTATTTTCAATGTTTAAATTGTAATATTGTAGAAATTTTCCTACAGGATTTTTAAATTTTTTTTACTCTTAGATTTAAGTTTTGTTTGATAAAATTAAAATTTGAAATCCGAATATTTAATACTGAATTTTGAAAATTAGAGTGTGAAGACTGAAATCTAAAATATGAAATTTGAATTAATTATAATTTATTTGATAAAAAGCATCTAGATTTTCAGATTTTATTGCAAAGGAATGGACGTCTTAGGGGACAAGTATTGATAAAACCATTAATCACTTTACAATAGATATACTCTGACGCCCTGAGTCTAAACACCGAAATAAGACTGGAGTCAGTATCCAAGGTATCACATGGCGACGTATTCAAGGAATGCCAACCTCTAATTTAAGAATATTATTCAATATGTTGTGAATTTGATTCAAAATAAAATCAATAAATATAAAACTGTAAGGTAAAGATACTAGAAGAGGAGAGAAAAGAGAGAATTACTTATATACGATTTTATTGATTGTTTGTTTGTTTATATATGATCCATATTTATAGAGGTTTCGATACATCATCTGAAAGGATAAGAAATGAATTTAATAAATGTTATCTTATCTAATTCATTAATAACCTTAGAAAAACGAACAGTCACATTTAGAAAAACGAACGTCACATTATCTTCAAGATAAATGGATAGAATGAAGAAAATGAACAGCCACTTAATATTTTCAGAACACTTCCCCTTGGATGTTCATTTTCAACCATTTCGAAAAATACTTCGTTAAAAACCTTCATAGGAAAAACCCTGTGGGACAAAAACCTAGTGAAGAAAAAGAGTACACTTTCCGTTCTAGAGGGAATACTACCTCATTAAAAACCTGACTAAGAAAAAACCCAATAAGAAAAAGTTTTAGTTAAGGAAAAAGAGTATAGTATACATATTCCCCCTCTTAATAACATCTTCAAGATGACTTTATATCTTTCAATCGACGCATTCCAATTTTATGTACTAATTTTTCAAATGAAGCAGTCGGCAATGCCGTAGTAAATAAATCTGCTAGATTTTTACATGATCGAATCTGTTGCACATCTATTTCATCTCTCTTCTAGAGTTCGTGAGTAAAGAAAAATTTTATTGAAATATGTTTTGTCCTATCTCCTTTAATATATCTATCTCTTAATTGAGCTATACAAGCTGCATTATCTTCATAAAGAGATATTGGAATTTCCTTTTCAAAAGGTAATCCACAATTTTCTCGAATATAATGGATCATTGATCTCAACCACACATATTCTCGGCTTGCCTCGTGAATAGCTATAATTTCAACATGATTAGAAGAAGTAGCTGCTATAGATTGTTTTGTAGAGCGCCATGATATAGCAGTACCATCACATGTAAATAAATAACTAGTTTGAGAACGTGCTTTATGTGGATCGGATAGATAACCAGCATAAACATATCCAATCAACATTGGACTGGTTCTATTTGAATAAAATAATCTAAGATTCATTATCCCTTAGAGATATCTTAGGACATGTTTAATCCCATTCCAATGTCGTCGTGTTGGGGAAGAACTGAATCTTGCTAATAAATTTACAGAAAATGCTATATCAGGTCTATTATTATTAGCAAGGTACATCAATGCGCCAATTGCACTGAGATATGATACTTTAGGACCAAGTAGTTCTTCATTATCTTCTCGAGGTCGAAAATGATCTTTATTTATATCTAACGACCTCACGATCATTGGAGAACTTAATAGATGTGCTTTATCCATGTAAAACATTTTAAGAACTTATGTTGTATATGTTGATTCATGAATAAAAATACCATCTTCCAGATGCTCAATTTGTAAACCAAGACAAAACTTGGTTTTGCCAAAATTCTTGATTTCAAATTCTTGCTTCAGGCTATTTCTTACATTTTGAAGTTCTTTTGGAGTTCCAATAAGGTTAATATCATCAACATATATCGCAAGTATCACAAAACTAGATCCAGATTTCTTAATAAAAATACATGGACATAGTGGATCATTTTTATATCCTGATTTCAATAAATATTCACTAAGACGATTATACCACATGCGTCTAGATTACTTTAAGCCATATAATGACTTTTGTAATTGAATGGAATAATTTCCACGAGGGTTAGAATTATATGCTTCAGGCATACTAAATCCTTCTGGGATTTTCATATAAATATCATTATCAAGGTTCCCATATAAAAAAGAAGTCACAACATCCATTAGACGCATGTCAATCTTTTCATGTATTACTAGACTTACAAGGTATCGGAGTGTAATTACATCCACCACAGGTGAATATGTTTCATCGTAATCAATACCTGATTTTTGCGAAAAATCTTGTGTCATAAGTTGTGCTTTATATCTTACGACTTCATTATTTTTATTTCGCTTTCGCACAAATACCCATTTATAACTAATTTGTTTTACATCTTCTGGTATTCGGACTACAGATCCAAAAACCTCACGCTTTACAAGTGAGTTTAATGCCAATTGAATCGCATCTTTCCATTTTGGCCAATCATTTCTATGACGACATTCTTCAACTGATGTTGGTTTAAGGTCCTCATTATCTTTCAACACTTCAAGTGCTATATTATATGTAAAAATATCATCAATAGTTATTTCCATCCGATTCCAACTTCTGCCAGAAGTTATATAATTAATGGACATCTCACTATTCTGTTCACTATTTTCAAATATTTAGATCTTTTCATCAGTTTCCACTTGATCCATTTTTCTTAATTCTTCAATTAGATCATTCTGATTACTTAATCCTCTTTTCTTTCGAGGATTTTTATTTTTTGAACCAATGGGTCGTCCACGTTTCTTACGTGTTTTTGATTCAGTAGCTATAGGAATTGTATTTTGTCTTGCTGGGACTTCTATCTGAATAGGAGCATTTATAGTTGAAATATGTGATTTAGTTACCCTTATAGAGTCAGCAAAAGAATCTGGCAGTTGATTTGCAAGTCTTTGCAAATGAATGATCTTTTGAACTTTTAGTTCACTTGCGCTTGTGCGTGGATCTAAATAATTTAATGATGTTGTCCAGGCAAGTTCCTTTTTATGTGGTTTATGTTCTCTCCCTAATTTAAGAAACAAAGTTTCATCAAAATGACAATCAGCAAATCTTGCTGTGAATACATTACATGTCAATGGTTCAACGTATCTGATTATAGAGGGAAAAACATATTCAACATATATCCCCAACCTTCTTTGAGGACCCATTTTGGTATGTTGATTTGGCGCTATCGGTATATACACAACACACCCAAAAATTCTCAAATGAGCAATATTTGGCTCGAAACCAAAAGCCAATTGTAGGGGAGAAAATTTGTGATAACTTGTTGGCCTTATGCGCACAAGTGCTGCAGTATGTAAAATAGTATGTCCCCAAGCAGTTGTAGGGAGATATGTTCTCGTTAATAACAGTCTAACAATTAATTGTAATTGTTTAATGAATGATTCAGCTAGACCATTCTGAATATGAACATGAGCTACTGAATGTTCAATAGTAATGCCAATTGATATGCAATAAGCATAAAAGGCTTGAGAGAAATATTCTCCAGCATGATCTAGACGGATTCTTTTGATAGGATAATTTAGAAATTGCGCTCTTAAGCGAATAATTTGGACAAGGAATCTTGCAAATGCCAAGTTGCGAATTGATAATAAATTGACATGTGACCATCGGGCCGATGCATCAATTAAAATCATAAAGTATCTGAATTACCCACATGGTGGATTAATTGGTCCACATATATCAACATGAATTCTTTTTAGAAACACTGGAAATTCAAACTCCACTTTTGTTGGAGATGGTTTAATAACCAATTTCTCTTGAGAACATGTAGCACATGAAAATTTATTAGATGTCAAAATCCTTTGATTTTTCAAAGGATGACATGCATATTTTCAATTATCCTTCACATCATAATAACTCTTGAATGACCTAAACGGTCATGCCAAATGATAAATGTAGTAGAATCAGTAAACTTCTAATTTACTAAATAATGCACTTCAATTACATGGATTTTTGTGCTATATAGGCCGGATGAAAGAGATGGTAACTTTTCTAATAAAGATTTCTTACCCGACATTATTTGAGTAATATAGAGATACTTAAAACTATTTTCTTCCATTGTTTTAATGTGATATCCATTTCGGTGAATATCTTTAAAACTTAATAAATTTCTTCGAGATTTTGAAGAAAATAACACTTTAGGAATAACAACATGTGTTCCTCCGGGTAATACAATATTTGCTCTTCTAGAGCCTTCAATCAACTTTACACTACCACCTATAGTTTAACATTTGTTTCTCCCATCTGCAGGTAAGAGAAATATTTTCTATCTTTTAATATGGTGTGTGTTGTACCACTATCAATTAGGCATATATCTTCAATGCCACTTGTGTATCCAGTAAGCGGAATAATAGTAATCTGGGCATACCAAAACATTTATAATTTTAAATACTCAAACAATAAAAACTTTAAACACTAATTACTATTACAATGCCAAAAATATAAAACATAAAAGAAACATATTTAAAGTAAACTTCTAATTCTTCTGGACACTTCCATCACCAATCAAATACTCAATTCTTCATTCAGGATACTCAAAGAAATCAGCCACGTCTAAATGAGTTACATCAATATCAACATCGTTAAGGTTGGTATCATCATAATCATGAAGAGAATGTTGTAGAGTAAAATTTGCTTCAACATTTTTGCCTTTCTTTGCAATAGACGCCTAATACAGATCAATAAGGTGTTTTGCAGTACGACAGATACGAGACCAATGACCTTTCATGCCACAGCGATAACATTTATCTTCATAATTTTTTGGAACAACATTATTTTCTTTTCCTTTCTCGTTAGTTTTTGGCCACTTTTGGCAGTTGTCATTATTTCTCGTAATTTTGTTTTGACTATTGTGATCATAATGAATGTTTTTATCACGATCATATATACGTCCACGGCCACGGCCATATCCACGACCATGACCACGATCTCTTCGAGGGCCAAAATTACGAGTTCTAACATCATTCACTTCTAGGAATGGAGTAGAACCTGTTGGTCGAGCTTCATGATTTTTCATTAATAACTCATTATTTTGCTCAGCTACGAGAAGACAAGATATCAATTTTGCATACTTCTTGAATCCATTTTCTCGATATTGCTGCTGCAGGAGCACATTCGAGGTATGAAAAGTAAAAAAAGTTTTTTCTAATATATCTTCATCAGTAATATTTTCTCCACACAGTTTTAGCTGCGAGTTATTTTAAAAATAGCAGAATTATACTCACTAACGGATTTAAAATCTTGTAATCGTAAGGGCATCCAGTCATACCGTACCTTTGGAAAAACAACCATCTTCTAGTGATCAAACATTTCTTTCAAATTAGTCCACAAAATAAGTGGATTTTTCACGGTAAGGTATTCTACCTTTAAGTCATCATGAAGATGATGGCGGAGAAAAATCATAGCTTTAGCATCATTTTGTGATAATGATGGATTTCCTTCTACAATGGTATCTGCCAGACCTATTGTAGCTAAATGCATTTCAGCATCTAGTGTCCAAGATAAATAGTTTTTCCCAATAATATCGAGGGCTGCAAACTCAAATTTGGTGAAATTTGCCATGTGAATACAAAATCAAATAGAAAAAGTACCTACCTTCCTCTTTTGTTCTAGAAAACTTAAAAAAAAACCTTGACTTTTTAATTGCATGGATTGAGAGAGAACTTTGATGGTGTTGGCTTGGTTATCACCTTCAATAGAACAACTTCAATAGTGTCACCGTGATTATAATCTTCAGTAAAACAATTTCGGTAGAGTATCGTGCTGATAATTTGTTGTGAATTTGATTCAAAATAGAATCAGTAAATATAAAAATGTAAAGTAAAGATACAAGAAGAGGAGAGAAAAGAGAGAATCACTTAGATACGATTTCATTGATTGTTCGTTTGTTTACATATGACCCCTATTTATAGAGATTTCAATACATTATCTGAAAGGATAAGAAATTAATTTAATAAATGCTATCTTATCTCATTCATTAATAACCTTAGAAAAATGAACAGTCACATTATCTTCAAGATAAATGGATAAAATGAAGAAAATAAACAGTTACTTAATATTTTCATAACACAATAACCTTAATTAAAGTCTAATTATAAAAGAAGATTTACATTTCAAAATAATAATTTAAATCATTTGTCAAAAACCTCAAGAGAATAAAAAACTATCATTACAATCAAATATCAAGTCAAGCCACGATTGAAGAACAAACTGAACAACCATCTAACCCAAATAGTAATAAAACTCTTACTAAATCAACCAACATTTCAAGTACATTTAATATTTAATATCTTTATAGTCCTCATTATGTTGTCGACTAACATTTGTAAAAATATTAAATTAAATAAATTATATTAATTCAATAAGTAATTCGTACATCTCCTTAAGTATGAGTAATTTATATAAAACAATATATATTTAAATAAAACATATTGAATACTACTAAATGATTAGTTAGAACTGAATTTTTATATGTATTTTTTTCTCTCACTTTATTTTTGTAAAATAGTACTCCTTTCATCCTAAAAAAGATGTAAAAAAAATATATTTTTATTGTACTAAAATATTTGTCAATTTTACAAATTAAAAGTACATTTATTACGTATATTCTTAATTTATCCCTCCTTTAATTACTTAATAAATATTTGACTCATTAAATATGTGTATATTCTCAATCTAATTAATGAAAATTTACTTTTATTTAGGAATATAATAGTCATTTTCTATTATAATTATATAAATTTTAGCAATTCCTTAATCCATGTGTCAGTTGCTAGATTGACATCCTTGATGGAAGGAGTAGTTCAACAATCGGGGAATGATTTGATGGCTGTCCCAAGAATGTTTGCAACTTATTTGAGTTTCTTTCGAGAATGTTGTTCAAGAACTTCAGGCAGATTCTATATTCCGCATCTAATGTCCTTTCCTTGCCTTGTTTCCTTGAAACTGTGTCATGATCTCGTTCTATTATAGCAACTTTTTCTTCATTTATGCCAAAAACTGTTGCTAAATATATTTGCGGCGATGCTTATGTTACCGTCATCTTAACACAATTCAAGTTGAGATGGAGGGAAGGAAGGTAGCGGCGCGGTGGCATAGAGAAAGAGATAAATAGTGATGATAAGAAACGGTGATTGCTGTGAGAGAGAAAACGAAGATGGTGGTAGTGGTAACGCAACGGTTGTTATTTAGTTTTATTTTTTATTTTTAAATTAATTAAGGAGGGAAGATGAACGAATCTCTATTTGAATGAATATAATAGATGGAGTCTAATAGGCAAAATGCTAAGGATGGTGGAGAGTGGAGACTTAACTTCATCTAGGGCTTATTGATAAACATATTTGAACCTTTTTTTTTTCCCTTTAGTTATTTTTTCAGAATATGGGAAAGGATAAAAGATTTACTAGTAAATTGGTTTTAAAAATTTTAAAATGTAGTAATGAGCCTAAGGTTGTACTTGAACACTGTTGAACCTTAAGCTTATAGGGAGCTCTACTCGATATTTTTAGATAATGCTCGAATTTAAATTTGAGTTTTAAATTAAATATCGATTTCTATTCAATAAATAAATGCTCAAACTCAAATTCGATGCAAAATTTGATTCGTAAATGAGTTTGCAAGTTTAAAATCACACTCGAATTTGAATTGTTTAAAAAAAAGTAAAAAATTTATATAAATATTCTATTAAATATGCACAAAATAATATTCCTTTTGACCCGTAGAAATTAACTTACTTACTATTTTGATATGTCTCAAAATAATTAATATTTTCTTAAAATTTTTAATTATATTATATATATATATATATTATAAAATAATCAATATATCTATCATATTTTATTTGTATATATTTAGATTTAACATAAAACATTTTGATATCTATATATTTTTTATTTTTATTATATTAATTATTATTCTATTATAATTTTTATTTTTACTTAAAATCTTGTATCAAGTCAAATATTATCAATATTTATGAGCGAATATAGTAATTAATATGTAAATATAATCGTATATGTTTATGAACTTTCAAACTGAATATTTGACTATTTATACTTGACTTTTTTGAATATTCGTGGTTGACTCGATTAAAAATTCGAGCCTAATAAAAATATTTGAATTTGAGTTCAAATTAAAAAAAATATGGACATGTTCCTCGTTGAGTTAAACCAAAAATAGGTACATGTGGGCTCCAAACGTGCATAGCTCTTCGTGGTAAAGCTGGTCGACATGTGGGGCCAGAGACCAGATTCATTTATGCATTTCCTATCTTCTATCACTATCATTGCTAGGCTTGTCAATGGGTCGGGTCTATCCGGATCCGCACCGCCCTGTTTACACGGGTTTGATACAAATTTTTTGTTATCTGGACACCAAACCGACTCGATTACCCATTTAATTTATAGAATTGGGTCCGAATATGGGTATTCATGTTCTGTACCCGTTTAATTTAAAATATTATATAAAAATTGTTAGTGTTATGCCCTAGAGGCAATCACTTGTACGTTGTATATGACATATTTTATTTTAATAAAAGACATAATTTATCTTATAGTTTCTTTTGTTTACTTTTATGTAATATAACTGTTAGATAAAGTCCCTAGTACAACACCGTGTTAAGGAAATCATAATAGAGATCATGATAAGCGATTCCTACTACACTGTATAGTGTTAGTATTTAAATAGTCCCTAGTCGTAGTACTAATGAGATAGGACATCATTAATGTGTTAAGACTAGCATGTGTTAGACTTCTTGATTTGATCAGGCGATAGTTCTTATATCCGTGAGTATTGAGATACTCAAAGTTAACACATGGATGCTTGTTAATGGAACAAGTACATTGGATGACCTAGCTATGAGATAATCAAATGGATAACTATTTAGTGCCAGTAATATAATCTCAATATAGCAAACGTGTAAGTATCCTTAGACTTGAGATTTCTAAGGTACTTTGTTTGCTAAGCATTGTGCTTTGATTCCAATCTTTGGAGCCAGATCGAGAGCCGCCTATGTGATGGATATTGGGTACATTGTGAGGTAAACGAAAGTAGTTGAGAGAGTCAATAAATGATTCACCACTCTTAATAGTAAGGGCGAATATCTCACGACCATTTATAGGAATTACTACTCGAGAAGTCCTTAGCCAAGGTGTCTATGTATTGGAAATAATTTCAATTGATACACATCTAGAGTAGTGGGTTCCTGGTACAAATACTATTATATTCGGGCTAGAATTAATATATATTCTGGAGGGAGTTGGCACTAATTCCGTACTCCAAATCGAATGAGATATTGTATAGTGAAAGGAGTTAATTGCACTGTAGGTTATTATTGAAGGGTTCATATCATGCCACTTGACTTCCTAGACTCTTGGGTGGTCATGATGTGTTACTAGATACCGCTCATAATTTGGGAATATGTGTTTATTAATTGATGAATTAATAAACCAATCTTGATTAGAATTAATATGATTAATTTTAATTAATTATGGATTATTAATCTCAAAGATGTTTGGATTAATTCATGTTCGCTACCAATTGACTGGGAAACCTAATAGGTCATATACAATGGAGGATTATATACTCAAGATGTTATTTGATAACATAGTGGGGTTAATTGCGAGAAAAAGAAGTTGTTGTGGCCAAATTATAATTAGTTATAATTTATGGTTCAAATTATAATTGTAAGAACTTGATGTTTCCAATTACAATTAGGAAATTCTAACTGTTTTAGAATTCTTAGATGGAGGATTTTTCAGCAGGATTTTCGTGTTATATAGGATATACACACAAAGCCCTAGCATAGGTGAAAGACATAAAAACAACTCCAAACCCTAGAGGATACATGATCCTTTTCTCTTCTTTCTCTCTCTCTTTCGTGGTTCTTCACCATAAACCCTAGCTGCCATTATTAGTTTATGCTAGCACATAAACATCTTGGTGCTTGAGTGTCATCCTCCATGTAGATTTCTATTAGAGATAATAACACACTGTGATTATAGTGGTTGGATGTTCAACTCTCGTGGTGTTTGATCAAGAGGATTGCTGAATCGCGCCTCGACTTGAAGAAGGAAAATTTTATTTTCCACACGATCGAAGAAAGGTAAAAAGATGTTATCTTTGTTCTCTTTATGTCTTGTTTCCCACACATATGCGGATCCTGGGTTGGTATATCGTTCTTATTTTTCTGCTGCGCCATATATGATATGCGTGAGATACCCAATAGTGGTATCAAAGCCTTACTATGTGTGGTTTGCAAACATTGTTTCTTGCGTGAAAGCTATTTCATGTAATCGTGTATGCCTTTATTCACTGTAAAAATTATTTTCACTCGAGTCGAAATTATTTCGAGCATTATGGGTTGGGTTTGTAGCACAATATGCTTGTGTAATAGTTACATCATATTTCGAAAAATATTTTTTTTATGTGCTGAAAGGTTTTTATAGAAAAACATTTTCTTGAACATGTTTGTTGCCTTCCGTTTCATCTTGTGAATTTAATTTTCTGTTTTGTTTTGTTTAAACTAACAAATTGGTTGTTGTTTTGAGCTTAAAAAATAGAAAGTTCAGTTGAGAATTGTTCTCACTAAAAATTTGCGAAAGAAGAAGGCTTCAGAAACTATTTCTAGAAAAATTTTAAAAATCACCTCCACTTCTTGATTGCAGCCGGCGCTAGCTCCGGCTTCCAAATTGACGCCGGTTTCGTGCTATTACACGATATCCATAAATTATTTCTGGAAAAATTTTTCCTTAAAACCAGACCGCAGCCGTTATCGCTATTAGCGACAGGACCCAAAAGCATTTTTTCAAAATTAGTTTTGAGACAAACAATTTTATTTTTCAAAATAATGATTTTGAAAATCTAAAATTACTGTATCTTTTCAAAATAGTGATTTTAGAATTTGCTTTAATTTTCCAAAATAGTGATTTTTAAATAATAAAAATTATATGTTTATTTTGTTTAAGCATAATTAATGGTATGGTGGATGGTTATGGACTAAAACTAATTATATCTGTTCATACATTTTACAGTTTTAGTTTTTTATGAAATAGGGCCTGCGTGTCTTGTCTTTTCTAGAATTTTTGTGTAATTCTCCTCTCATCTAACTCCCCTCGAATGTAACTCGAGGTTTTCTCTCTTTAGAAAATTATGTAATTAGTTTACATAGGTTAGATAGGATTAGAATTATTTTATCTTGGAGATGGCAACTGAAACAAGGCAAGAAGGTAAGACCTTCAACTTAAATCATGCATGAACACATAGGGTTAACTATATTAATTTCTTTTATAACTCAAAGAAATTAATTTAGTGTAAAGTCCATAACCATACCACGTAATCGCTTTATTACCATGATTATCAATTATGTGATTTATTAATTTTTATGCATGTCATTTGTTGAAATCACTAAAAGGAACAAATCCCTCAATTAATATTAAACCTAATTCCTTCCATTAATATAGTAAGAACAAAAGTCCTTTTTTGAGACCAGGTTGTTGGACAAACCTAAGCCTACTCGACATCGGGCATGTTAAGGATAAGAAGTAGAAGGAGAAACTTACAAGCACTTCTACTTCTACTCCGGGTATGTTTATGATTGAGATAAATACTACATTTAAAAATGAGTATGAGTATTAGATACCGGATGTGGATCTTATTTGTACAATAACTTGTAGGGACTAAAGAGCAATAGAAGGCTAGAGAAAGGCGACGTAGACCTACGTACTGCAAATAGGGCAAATGTTGCTGTACTTGTTGTGGGGACATACGAGCTGAACCTACCTTCAGGATTAATTCTAGAATTGCAAAACTGTTATTATGTACCAGTTTTAATGAAAAACATTATCTCAGTTGTATGTTTAGACTTAAATGCATTTCATTTAATATTGAAGAATAAATATTGTTCTTTTTCATTGAATGATATTCATTATGGTTCAGCAACTCTGGTTAATGGTTTATATGTTGTAGACTTGGATGATCCAGTTCTCAATATAAATAATAAGAAATCTAAAATGGATAACTCTAACACCTCTTACTTATGGCATAGTCGTTTGGGCCATGTAAACGAAAATCGTGTTTCTAAGTTATACAAGCTTGGTGATTTAGGGTCATTTGATTATGAATCATATGGTACAGGCGAATCTTGTTTACTAGGTAAAATGACTAAAATTCATTTTTCAGGGAAAGGAGAACGGGCCAAAGAGTTATTAGAACTCATACATTCTGATGTCTGTGGCTCAATGTCAATACAAGTAAGAGGAGGTTATAACTATTTCATAACTTTTATCGATGATTTCTTACAATATGGGTATTTGTATTTAATGAAATACAAATTTGAGTTATCTTATAGATAATGAGATATTATCTCAATGGACTCCACCATATACACCTCAACATAGCGGTGTATCTGAGAGAATGAATCGAACCCTTCTAGACATGGTACGGACCATGATGGCTTCTGCAGACCTATCAAAATCGTTTTGGGGGCATGCACTAGAAACTTCTGTTTATATACTAAATAGAGTTCCGACAAAAATGGTTGATTCTACCCTATTTGAGATGTTCTTTGGTAAGAAACTAAAGTTATTTCACTTGCGAGTATGTGGTTGTCCTGCTTTTGTCAAAAGGTCACAGTCAAACAAATTTGATAGTAAGTCTGACAAGTGTTTGTTTGTGGGATATCCGAAAGAATATTTGGATATTACTTTTACCTCCCTTCTGAAAACAAATTATTTGTTTCGAAGCATATTGTCTTCTTAGAGAAGGAGTACATGCTCAAAGGGGACAGTAGGAGTAAAATTGAACTTAGTGAAGTTCAAGAAGATCAAACAAACGAGGATCAATCATCTGATCCCACATCTATTGAGAGAATAGATGAACCTTTTACTACACAAGATCCTCGTAGATCTAGTAGGATACGTGTGGCACCTGAGAGATATGTATTTCTTATTAGTGACCACAATGACGTATTGCTCATAGATGAAGATGAGTCTACTACCTACAAGGATGTTCTGAACCGTTCAGAATCTGGCAAATGGCTTGAGGCCATGAAGTTAGAGATGGATTCCATGTACGGCAACCAAGTATGGACTTTGGTTGATCCATCCAAAGAAATTAAACCTATTAGGTGAAAATGGATTTTTAAGAAGAAAACAAACATGAATGATAATGTAGTTACCTATAAAGCACTATTAGTGGCGAAAGGTTATTGTCAACAACATGGTATTGACTATGACGAAACTTTCTCACCAGTAGCCGTGTTAAAATCCATCAGGATACTCCTAGCTATTACTGTTCATTATGATTATGAGATTTGGCAAATGGATGTGAAAATAGCTTTCCTAAACGGAAACCTGACTGAGGAAGTGTATATGACACAACCTGAGAGTTTCACATCCAGTGATAGCACAAAGGTGTGCAAGTTGCAAAGGTCCATTTATGGACTTAAACAAGTTTCTAGGAGTTAGAATATCTTGATGAAACAATCAAAGAGTTTAGTTTCATTCAAAACATGGATGAACCTTGTGTATACAAGAAGGTCAGTGGAAGTGCAATCGTTTTCTTATTGCTTTATGTAGATGACATATTGTTAATAGGAAACGATATACCTATCTTGCAAACTGTTAAAGTTTGGTTGTCCAAACAATTCTCCATGAAAGACCTTAGAGAAGCAACCTATATTCTTGGAATAAGGATCTATAAAGATAGATCCAAAAGGTTGCTAGGTCTTCCGCAGTCTACATACATAGATAAAATGCTAAAGAGGTTTAGCATGGATCAATCCAAAAATGGATTCTTACCTATGTCACATGGTGTAAACTTTTCTAAGTCGATGTCTCCCAAGACACAAGTTGAAATGGATCACATGAGTAATATTCCATATGCTTCGGCAGTTGGATCTATTATATACGCTATGATATGTATAAGGCCCAATGTATCTTGTGTTCTTAATTTGACGAGCAGATACCAATTTGATCCTGGTGAGGGTCATTGGGCGACTGTAAAGAACATCCTTAAGTCCTTACGAAGGACTAAGGATGTGCTCTTAATATATGGAGAAGGTGATTTGAAAATAAACGGGTATACTGATGCCAGTTTTTAATTTGACAAAGATGATTTCAAATCACAATCCGACTATGTGTTTACGTTGTGCGGAGGGGCAATAAGTTGGAAAAATTCCAAACAAGAGACTATTATTGACTCTATGATAGAAGCTGAGTACATAACTACTTCTGAAGCAGCTAAGGAGGCTGTTTGGATCAAGAAGTTCATGATGGAACTGTGTGTGGTTCCTAGCATTGTTGGTCCAATAACTTTGAATTGTGACAACAACGGAGCCATTGCACAAGCAAAGGAGCCATGATCTCACCAATGATCCAAACACGTACTACGATGCTATCATCTGATCCGGGAGATCATAGATATGAATGATGTAAAGATAGAGAGAGTTTCCACGGATAAGAACATAGTTGACTCGCTTACAAAAGCACTATCTCAAAGAAACATGATTGTCATGTTGAGTCATTCAGTATTAGAAACATGAATGATTGGCTATAGTGCAAATGGGAATTTGTTAGTGTTATACCCTAGAGGCAATCACTTGTACATTGTATATGACACATTTATTTTAATAAAATGCATTATTTATCTTACAGTTTCTTTTGTTTACTTTTGTGTAAAATAACTGTTAGATAAAATCCCTAATACAACACTGTGTTAAGGAAATCACGATAGAGATCATGATATGAGATTCCTACTACACTATATAGCGTTAGTACTTAAATAGTTTCTAGTTGTAGTATTAATGAGACAGAACATCATTAATGCATTAAGACTAGCATGTGTTAGACTTTCTGATTTGATCAGGCGGTAGTTCTCATATCCGTGAGTATTGAGATACTCAAAGTTAACATTTGGATACTTGTTAATGAAACAAGCTCATTAGATGACCTAGCTATGAGATAATTACATGGATAACTATTTAGTGTCAGTGATATAATCTCAATATAGCAAACGTGCAAGTATCCTTAGACTTGAGATCTCCAAGGTACTTTGTTTGCTGAGCATTGTGCTTTGATTCCAATCTCTGGAGCCAGATTAGAGCCGCATATAGAATGTATATTGGGTACATTATGAGGTAAATGAAAGTAGTTGAGAAGGTTAATAAAGGATTTACCACTTCTAATAGTAGAGGCGAATATCTCACGGCCACTTGTAGGAATTACTACTCGAAAAGTCCATGGCCAAGGTGTCTGTGTATTGGAAATAGTTCCAATTGATACACATCTAGAGTAGTGGGTTCCTGGTACAAGTACTATTATATTCGGGCCAGAATTAATATATATTCTGGAGGGAGTTGGTACTAGTTCCGTACTCCAAATTGAATGAGATATTGTATGGTAAAAGGAGTTAATTGCACTGTAGTTTGTTATTGAAGGGTTCATGTCAAGCCACTTGACTTCTTGGACTCTTGGGTGGTCATTATGTGTTGCTAGATACCGCTCATGATCTGAAAATATGGATTTATTAATTGATGAATTAATAAACCAATTCTGATTAGAATCAATATGATTAATTCTAATTAATTATGGATTATTAATCTCAAAGACATTTAGATTAATTCATGTTCACTACCAATTAATTGGGAAACCTAATAGGTCACATACAATAGAGAATTATATACTCAAGATGTTATTTGATAACTTAGTGGGGTTAATTGCGAGAAAGAGAAGTTGTCGTGACCAAATTATAATTAGTTATAATTTGTGGTCCAAATTGTAATTGTGAGAACTTGATATTTCTAATTACAATTAGGGAATTCTAACTGTTTTAGAATTCTTAGATGGAGGATTTTTCAGCAGGATTTTCGTGTTATATAGGATATACACACAAAACCTTAGCATAGGTGAAAGACACAAAAACAACTCCAAACCTTAGAGGATACACGATCCTTTTCTCTTCTCTTTCTCTCTCGTGGTTCTTCACCATAAACCCTAGCTGCCATTATTAGTTTATGCTAGCACATAAACATCTTGGTGCTTGTGTGTCATTCTTCGTGTGGATTTCTGTTAGAGATAATCACACACTGTGATTATAGTGGTTGGACGTTCAACTCTTGTAGTGTTTGATTAATAGGATTGCTAGATCGCGCCTCGACTTTAAGAAGGAAAATTTTGTTTTCTACACGATCGAAGAAAGGCAAAAAGCTGTTATCTTTGTTCTCTTTATGTCTTGTTTTCCACACATATGCGGATCTTGAATTGGTACCTTGTTCTTATTTTTTTGCTGCGCCATATATGATATGCGTGTGAGATACCTAACAAAAATATATATTATATTATATATAATATATTATATCAAATATATATTATGTGGTCTTTAGCTTGCTTGGTTTGGCTTGTAGTTTAATTTGATGTCTTTTTCCTCCCTTTTGAAAGTTACTTTTTGCTTCCTTTCTCTCCGAGTAACTGATGATATAGATCATTTAGTATTTGTTATTGAATGCTTTCAAGCATTCTTGTTATTTCATGTATGAGATTGTTAATATATATATTGAGATTGTTCCACACTGGATCTAACCTTGACCCGATACCCGCATATGCGGGTATGGGTCTCTTCCTTTCATATTTGACGGGTAATCGGGTCGGGTCCGGGTCTAGTTTTTGCTAAACAGGTCCAGGACAGGGTGATCCGGACCCAATTGGACCTATTTACACCCTTAGTTATTGCGCTAATTGATGTATATATACATATATATATATATATATATATATATATTTGTTTATAAATAATATTCTACTTCATAAATAATTTCAATTTTAAAATTAATTAATTAATTTCAATTACATATTTAAAATTATAATTGATGTAACTCTACACTAGGGCTGTAAATGGGTCGGGTCAGCTTTGGATCACCCCTGTTCTGGACCCGGACCCGACTAGCAATATATAGACCTGGACTCAACTCGAATACCCACCCGGTATAATATAAAAAGACTCATATCCGATTATACGGGTATCACCCGACCCGAAAATTATATAATAATATAATATTTATTTATAATATAAAATTTAGAATATAATATAATATATATTTTATATAAAAATATATAGCATATAATATATAAATTATTTAACATTTAAATTAATCGGGTAAATGGGTATATGTATTATAGTTTCAAACCCGGACCCAATTATATAGGTTAAACGGGTAAACGAGTTCAAGATGGGCCAGGTAACAAAATACCTATACCATACTGCTATAAACAGGCTTTAGTACGAGTTGGGTCCGGGTATACTCGATCCATTGACAACCCTACTCTACACTACCAAATTCCACTATCTCATATATTAAAAGTTTTCTTCACCCTTCTGTCCATAGGTTTGTTGTTGCAGCATTCTTTCATTTTGGAGTTTGATGCGTTTGTGTGAAGTATAGAGCCATGTCTAGAATTTGGGGGATTTAGATGAAATTTTTTTAAAGACCTCATATTTTAATTTTTCTAATTTATTTTTTTATTTTTTAGATACAAAATAACTTATTACACTTTCATAATTTTAATTTTCTAATATTTCACTCTCAATAAATAATATAACTAATTCTTTTAATCTATCTTGTAACATAAATATTCTTAAATAAGATTTAAGCAATTATAACTTTGAAAACTCATGAATTCATTAATTTATAAACATAAATGTAAACCAAATCCCTAAATTAGGCCTGTCAATGGGTCGGGTCTACTCGGACCCGACCCGCTCCTATTTACCTATTTATATGGGTTCGACATGCTTATGTTGTTACCCGAACCCGACCTGACCCGACCCGACCCATTTACTCGTTTAATCTATATAATTAGGTTCAGGTCTGGGTATTATAAATTTGAATCCGATTATTCAATTAATTTAAAAAATTATATAAAAATATATATATATATATATATATATATATATATAAGTTTTTAACTATTTAGCTTCTTGAATGAATTGAGGATATTTTATATTATGTAATAGTTATAAACTTATGGATATTTTGGTATTGTTATTGTAAACTATTATTTAATGCTTAGTTTCTAATTTATATGTGTTGTATGATATTGTTAGTTATGAATTTGGACCTTTTTTTTTATTGTTGTAAATTTAAAATCTTAAGAATTTGAAATTGTACCTGTTTTAATATTTTGTATAGAGATTTTTACATAAGAATATTATTTTTATAACTTAGAATTTCTGGTTGGGTGGACTCGTTACCCACCGGGTCGGGTATGGGTGATAGGGGCTAAAATTATCGTTATTTTCTTAATTATTTGAGGTTGTTTTGAGATATATTTGTTGTAATAACTAGGTATATTCTTTCATATTTGACATTTTGCTTGTAAAAAGTGTTTTGGGCAAATTTGTACAAATTTGAATAGATTTTGAGTAGCAAGTGCACAATTCCAGAATGCACTTGGCTCCAAGCCTAGCCAATAGACTAGGCGCTAGGTCCATTCTGTTCCAGCAGAAGAATTCGAGCCAACATTTAGCAAAATTCCAGAACAGACCTGGCACCAGGTCTGGCAGGTACACCTGGCGCCGGGTCCATTCTGTCTGCTGACAAAAAACAGAGCAAAAACAGAGGAAGAACAGAGTGCACCTGGCTCTAGGTGGGTCGAAGGTATCCGACGCTAGGTACGCTCTGGAGGCGAATATTCTGTGCATAAAATTAGTGATTATTCAATGATTTTGGTATTTTCCTACTCCTACTCAACCAAGACTTCCTCGGCCACGGATTTAGTATCCAAGAGGTCTATAAAAGCACAAAAAAACACAAGGGTTAAGGAGATACAAGAGAGGGAGGTGGATTCATAAGCAAAAATTCCCAATCACTCATTGAAGGAGAATTCACCAAATCAAGGAGGGTTGTTCAAGAGTGTCTTCAAGGAGGAAGAAAGAGGCTTGTCTATGAGTTCTTTCTTTTACTTTTGTTTTCTTTTCCTTAAACAATCATGTATTCAATATTTCCATTGTAATTTGACATTGTTTCTGTGATTCATGATTTATTTATTAAGTTAGTCTTTTGATCAATTGATTATTGTTCTTGGGATTTGATTATTTGTTTTTCTTACGAAGTTGGTTGATTGAGTTTTGTTATTAACTTGCTTGAAAAAGAGGTTGGTAATGACTTCAATTAATTAATTTCATATTTGTTTGAAAAAGAGGTTAATTGTCTAGAATATTGGTAATTAAAGGTTGGTTGATGGTTGCTAGAATATGAATTCATTGACTAATTTTATATTTTAAATTACCTAGAATATAGGGATTTATATGAGGATTTATTTTAATGGATCTTTTAGATAAGTTAGTTGAGATAGAATATGTTTACTAATTTAACTAGAAGATAGTGATTCTATAGATTGCAAACGAAGTGGGTCTATAGTAAATCCTTCATGAGACTAAGATAACAGTTAATTGTGTATTGGCTAAGTGATTCATTATCATGTTTTCAAAAGCTTTTGTCTAAATTGTATATTTTCACATCCTTGAGTTGTATATATTTCTCTAATTTTCTTATTTCTATCTTACTACTTTATTTGATAGGTTAAACAATAAATGTAAAGTGATTAGTGTGTACTTGTTCATTTGATGATCGATAGTCGTTAATTCCTTATACTATACTTGCGATGAGTATACTTGCTCATATGTGTATTTTGGAATTAATGTTTTAATTAAAACTTGATTAATGGATAGATTTAACTTTGATGATTTTTATACACCCAAAATTTACGCATTAAGTTTTTGACGCCGTTGCCGGGGAACAATATCATGAAAGTTTGAATTTTGTTGATTTAACCATGTTGATATGTTTATATGTCTATATATAAATATGCGAATATATATATATGTTCCTTGTATGACTATGTGTCATATCTTGTATACTTGTACTTTAATGTCTATGTACATTGTAATTCCTTGTAACTTATTTTGTAAACATATCCTAACTGTCTAACTTGTAAATTCTTTAATCTCACAATTTTTTGTCTTTTGTAGACCTTGCTCTTAGTTTATGACTCGACGATCTAAAGTCGATATAGTCGACCTTGATCCAGAAATCGAGAGAACTCTCACCAAGGTCCGGAAGGTTTTAAGCGAAAGGGTAAGGAAAGAGATGGAGGTAAATCAACCTAACCATGGTGATAATAGGGGAGCTAACAGGCAGATTATGAATGACTTTGTAAAACCCATAATCTAGGTACGGGCTCTAGTATCACGTAGCCTAGGATAGAGGCTAACAATTTTGAGATAAAACCTAATGTAATCCAAATGATCCAGAATATGGTCCAATTTGATGGGTTACCTGAGGAAGATCCCAATGCCTACCTTGCGAGATTTCTAGAAATATGTGACACATTTAAGATGAATGGTGTTTCTGAGGATGCCATCAAGTTAAGACTTTATCCCTTTTCCTTGAGAGATTGAGTAAAATCATGATTAAAATCTTTGTCCATCGAATACATTACTACTTGAAATATGTTAGCTGCAAAATTCTTAGCTAAATATTTTCCACCAGCTAGAACTGCTAAATTTAGGACTGACATTTTTACTTTCCAACAATTAGAAGCCGAAAACCTTTATGGGCATTGGGAGAGGTTTAAGGAAATGTTGAGAAAATGTCCTCACCATGGATTTGAGTTGAGAATGCAAATGCAGATCTTTCACAGTGGGTTGAGTTTTGCTACGAGGCAACTAGTTGATGGATCTGCAGAAGGCTCCATTAACTCCAAAACCCCGAAAGAGGTATTTAATTTGATTGAAAATCTGGCTACGAATAACTATGCTTAGGGGAGTTCATGGCCTAGAGCTCGTGTACATGGGATACACAAGGTAGATGCAATGGCGGTATTAGAGGCAAAGGTGGAAGCACTTACCCAGAAAATGAATTAATTGGTAATGCCTCATTCCTAAGGGCAGTTAATGAGTGTGAATTGTGATTTTTGTAGGGAAGGACATCCAAACCATAAGTGCCAAAATATGGGGTCTTCACAAGAAGCATTGGAATAAGTGGCGTTTGTAGGTAATGGTCGACAAGGTAATAATCCTTATAGCAATACTTACAACTCAGGTTGGAGGAATCACCTTAACTTTTCTTGGAATAGTCAAAACCAACCTCGACAAGCTTCTTTGAACGTTGGGATGTAAATGACTCAACTACCTTTGCCGTATAATGCCCCACCAACTAAACCATCCTTAGAGGAACTAGTCACCCAACTGCTAAGTGGAATGGAAATAGGGTTCCAAGGAATCGATGCAACCCCGAGAAATTTGGAGGCGTCCATGCGCAACCTTGAAGGTCAAATTGGACAGTTAGCCAAAATCCTTAGTGATCGTCAATTGGGATCACTTCCAGCAAACACGGAGACCAACCCATGGGACCAAGATCGTGGAAAATGCTGACTTTGAACTACTTTAGTTTTTTGCTGAACAAATTTTTTTAATTCTCGTTTATTCTTATTTATTTGGCTATGAGACTGTATCTTCTTATGAGTTCATGTTCTTTTTCTTTTTCTTTAATTCCATTAAATTTCATTTTTAAAAAATTTAATTTTTTGTTAAAGCTGACCGAGTGCTGGGCCTAACTAGTGGCCCAGGCGCTGGGCTAGCACAACCCTACAGTAAAGTGCGGACAGAATAGGCTCGGCGCCAGGCCAGTTCGTCTGCCACACTAAAATCGGCCCTCTTAGTCATTTTTTGTTCAGAAAGCTTTCATCCCTCTCAAATTTTCTCTCAACCTATCACTCGGTTCATCTTCAAAACACCGCCGGATTACTTTCTAAACCTCCAAAACACTTTCCAAACACAAAATCCCCACTTTTTTCTTGAAAGTTTGGATCAAAATAAGGAAAAATCCCATCTTTTCACCCAAAACCCATTTTTCAATCCTGCTATTAGGGGCATGATTTCTTCAATATTTTTGCATAGAATTATTGCCCATGCATTAGAGATCATTGTGGCATGAATTTTCTACACTTTCTACGCTTAAATTTTTTCTTTTGAATTTTGGGTAGTTTTCTATGTATTTTTGGACGAGAATTCTTGAAATATTTCTTATAAAGGATTTAATTGTTAAAATTGCTTTCTTTGAGCTGTCAGTGGCATGAGAATATCATTGATACAACATATGATTAATGCTATTGATTTTTTACATCCTTTTGAAAGTGATTGAACATGCATTCTTTGTGAGTAATTTTTGGGATAAAGGATACTTGTTCATGTTTCACTTAGCCTTATGCTGATACACTTTGCATTGTGATATAAATGGTATGGCTAATTGAGCATTGTGATATGAGTTGAATATGGCTTCATTGAGCACTATTGAACATTGTGGATTTGATCAAGCTTGTTGATATTGTGTTTGGATTGGCATATGTCTATTTTTCGTATAGGTTTGTTGGAGGAAGTTAAGTGGTGTTTATTGATTATCTTGGGGTGTTTTGTGTTGAGTTGGTGGTGTTGCTAAATGGTATTATAATTGTGAAAATGTTGAGAGTTGAGCATTTGTGGTAAAGAGTGAGTTGAGAGCATCATATTTTTCTGTTCTACCATCTTTCTTCATCCTTCCATCATGTCTAGATAACCTAGAGGGTTAGCACCGGGGGCTAAGAGAGCTTGAGATACATCTTCGTCCACATTTTCTTTCGATCCTCTACCTATCCAACCAATCTAATTTTCTAATCCTATGTGTCAAATCTGATATGACAGGTACCAACACAATAAGATTATAGTAGAAAGGAAATACAGGCCATCTTGAGACAATTCCCTAGAGGTTTCTACTATGTTTTGGTGCTTGGGGTGGGAATCCATTATTAGAATGGAAGGTCTTTATTATCCTGTGCGCGTGAGAGAGTTTTATGCCAACATACAAGACAAAAAGAAAAATACTCTCCAAGTCATTTCCACCATAGTAAAAGGAATTCCTATTGAGTTTGACAGGGCTAGACTAGCTAGAATTTTGAGAGTTTCGGATGAGGGACAGTGGATAGCTGTGGACTATAATAACCAAAAGATAATCTCTGAGCCTACATGGGATGTGGGGGTAATAAGGGCTAGTTTTCATATGTGGAGAAAAAGAAAAATAGGTCAAAACCAGTATTACTCAAATAATAACCTTGAGGCTCACTGGCATACCTTAGTCTGTATCTTTGCTTTCAACCTTTATCCCAAGGCTAGGGGCTTCAATAAGCCAAGGGTCCTTGACCTTTATATTCTAGATAAGATGAGGAACCCTGAGCCTATTCTCCTTGTTCAAATTATCATTCACTCTGTGCGAGAGGTTGTTTCCTCTAACATTGTAGCCAAAACTCTCAAATTCTCTTTGGTTATTATGTGTATTTTGAGAGACCTTAGAGTACGACTGGATGGAGAGTTGAGTGAGCCTACTACTGACTGCAACCTAGTGACGGAGCAAACTTTAGTTCAGTGTGGGTATCGCTATGATGAAAGGGCGAAGAGGTGAAATAGGCAGTATGAGGTGCAGTACCCCGAAAGGGAGGAGCTTCCCCAGATGAGGAAGAGGAAGAGAAGCCACCTACTAGACCTGCTCCTTGTACCACTAGCTCTCATTCACGTATTGATTTTGAGGCACGAATGGAGGCACAGATGGAGAGGCAAATGATTATCCTCCGCTAACTCTATGATTCCATTGCAGACATTCGTTACCAGTAGGATATTCAAGATTAAAAGTTGGCCACTTTGATCCAACAAGTTACTGGTGCATCGTCCAGCCGCGGAGCCTACGATGAGGACAATGATGATGATGAGGATGACCCTTGACCTACTCTTTTTTATTTTATTTTATTTTTTATTATTTATTTTTTTTTAAATTTTAATAACCTTTACTAACTTTTAGGTATCTTTTCTTTTATTTTCTTTTTCTAGATTTATGTTTTCTTTGTTTTGTTTCTTTTTTTTAGTAGGTACTCTTGTAATGACCCTTCCTTGTGGTGGATTCAAGTACGGTAGTACTATGATATAATGGAAGTATCTTTTTCACTTTATTCTTTTTCTTTATTTATCTTGGTCTTCTTGGCTGTATTTCTATTATTCTATTTTTGGTCATTGAGGACAATATTCAATTTAAGTGTGGGGGAGAATGATATTGAAGAAATACTTTTCCATATCATTTTTTTGTGAATTTTTTTTATAAAAATTTCAGTAATTTTCATTATTAAGCAAGGTTGTAATTCTTTTTCTTACTTGGATATGAGTTTTGTCATTCATTAGGTTGATTTTAATGAAATTGTTTTGTTGGATAGGATATTTGTCAAGATTTGAGAATTTTGATTAGTCTTGTTTATACATTGGTGTTTGAATGTTATTTAACTCATCTAATTTGAATATGGAGGATATGATGAATATAGGAAGAGTTTATTGGCTAACTCGTATATTATAACTTTAAATTTTACTAGCTTTGAGTTATAATGAACAATATAAGTTGATAAAAGATTTTTGAGAGGAAAGATTGTGGAGAATTATGAAAAAAAGATTTAAGTTAAGTTGAAGGAAACAATGAGTGGAAACAACACTGTTAAGTTGAAGTAGCGAGTGAATTTGGTGCACTCTATTGAGGCTATCTTGAAGGTAAAAAGTCAAGAAAGAGTAGAGAAAGAAAGAAATAATTATTTGAAAAAATGATGAGTGATGAATGTAAAGGGAGCCAATACGGTGTGTGAAGAGAAATCCATACACTTGACGCTATCAATTCCCTAAGTCATTGAAAAAAATTTTGAGAGAAAAAAAAATATTGGAGTGTTTTCCTTACATCATGACTTGAGTTGTACAGTTTTTGGATTTATAATGCTTGAGTTAGTAGATGGCTTGACTTATGTCATTCATATTATCTGTATTTTAACTGGAAGGATGAAATAATATTTTTAGAGTAAGGTATGCACTTGATTAATTTGACTTCAAGAGTTTTGTTATGTCTTGTCTAACGCTTCCAAGTTTGTATAGTTTTCAAAAGGTATGAATGATAAGAGTTGTATCTAAAGTTTGAAGGGAAGACATGATCTTTGCTATGGTAAAGAAATTTTTTAATGAATAAGAACTTGTGTTTTCTTAATAATTTTTCTTGGATTAAAGTGTTTTTCTTGAGGACAAGCAAATGTTCAAGTGTGGGGGAATTAGGGACTAAAATCATCATTATTTTCCTAATTATTTGAGGTTGTTTTGAGATACATTTGTTGTAATAACTAAGCATATTTCTTCTTATTTGACATTTACTTAAAAAGTGTTTTTTGACAAATATGTACAGATTTGAGTAGATTTCGAGTAGAAAGTGCACAATTTTAGAATGCATCTGGCATTAGGCCCAACTAATGGATCGGGCACCGAGTCTATTCTGTTCTAGTAGAAGGATTCGAGCCAACATTCAGAGAAATTTTAGAATAGACTTGGCACCAGGTCTAGCAAGTACACCTGGCGCCGGGTCCATTCTATCTGCCGACAAAAAAATAGAGCAAAAATAGAGGAAGAATAGAGTGCACCTGGTGCCAGGTGGGTCGAAGGTGCCCGGTGCTAGGTACGCTTTGAAGGTGAATATTTTGTGCACAAAATTAACGATTTTCCAATGATTTGGGTATTTTCCTACTCCTACTCGGTGAAGACTTCCTTAGCCATGAATTAGCATCCAAGAGGCTTATAAAAGTACAAAAAAGCACAAGAGTTAAGGGGATACAAGAGAAAGAGGTGGATTCATAAGCAAAAATTCTCAATCACTCATTGAAGGAGAATTCATCAAATCAAGAAGGGTGGTTCAAGAGAGTCTTCAAGGAGGAAGAAAGATGCTTGCCTATGAGTGCTTTCTTTTACCTTTATTTTCTTTTCCTTAAACAAACATGTACTCAATATTTCTATTGTAATTTGGCATTGTTTTTGTGATTCATGATTTATTTATTAAATTAGTATTTTGATCAATTGATTATTGTTCTTGGGATTTGATTATTTATTTTTCTTATGAAGTTGGTTGATTGATTTTTGTTATTAACTTGCTTGAAAAAGAGGTTGTTAATGACTTCAATTAATTAATTTTATATTTGTTATCTCTTAACTTGCTTGAAAAAGAGATTAATTGTCTAGAATATTGGTAATAAAAGGTTGGTTGATGATTGCTAGAATATGGATTCATTGACTAATTTCCTGTTTTAAATTACCTAGAATATAGGAGTTTATGTAAGGATTGATTTTAATGCATCTTTTAGATAAGTTAGTTGAGACATAATATGTTTACTAATTGAACTAGAAAATAGTGATTCCATGGATTGCAAACGAAATGGGTCTATAGTAAATCATTCATGAGACTAAGATAATAGTTAATTGTGATATTAGCTAAGTGATTCATTATCATATTTTCAAAAGCTTTTGTCTAAAGTATATATTTTCACATTCTTGAGTTGTATATATTTTTCTATTTTTTTAATTTTTATCTTATACTTTATTTGATAGGTTAAACAATGAATAAAAAGTAATTAGTGTGTACTTATTTATTTGAGGATCGATACTCGTTAATTCCCTATACTATGCTTGTGATGAGTATACTTGCTCATATGTGCATTTTCAGATTAGTATTTTAATTAAAACTTGACTAAGGTATGAATTTAAATTTGATGATTTTTATACACTCAAAATTTACTCATCAATGGGTCTTTTTACTCTAGATCCGCCGGGTATACGGGTCGGTTTCGGTACCCCTTTTGGTCAAACGGGTCCGGGATGGGGTGGTCTGGACTTGACCCGATCTGTTTACAGCCCTATCCTTAATCTAATGAATACTATTAATAAAAAAGAGAAACAAAGGAGGATGGTGTGGGATTATAGAAAGTTAGAAAAGAATTTAGAATTAAACATTAAAGAAATGGTAATAAAAAAGTACTTTTTAAAGTCTCTTTTACTTCTCAGGAATACACTTTTTTTAAAAAAATTTATGACAAAAAAAACTAAGAGTTGTTGGTATTTTTTTCTCATTGAAAAATTTTTAAGAGTTTTTTTAATAGATCAAAGTGTTTTTTTTTTCCTTTTTTTGTATGAGATTTTTTTACTAGATTTAAAAAAAAAAATAATAATGAGGGCCTCTAGGCCATTTTTTTTAAAAAAATAATGTGGAGCTTAGACTTGCATTGTTAAGAGAAAAAGAAAAAAAAAAAAAGCCTAATACAATAGTTGAGGACATCTAAGAAAGCATTCTACGATGTCAAAGGCCTTAAGAGATTGCCTAAATGGCTTTAAGGCTGCCAACAGGGAAGCAAATGCTAGATTTGTCATACCCGTCATTTTTTTCCTTAGACTCATGGGGAGCATGGGCATTGTTCAACATTTAGCAGGAGCATATGGATTTTTTTTTAATAAATATTTATCTACGTGATTGATGATTTTGTGCATTTGTTTGAGTATAATTGAACTTGTGTTTATTTATGTGTATGTGGATTGTCTAATAAGGCTCTAGTAATTCCCTAGTTGGTTAGAAGAATTATTTTAGGTGTTAGAATTTACATTGGCATATGAGATACTTGGGATGATGGTGAAGGAAATTTGTCTAAGAATTATAAATGTAAGAGCTGATATAGTTTAGTGGATAAAGTTTGGTAGTTATTCCTTGGTGACCTGAGTTGGAATCCTGACTCTATCAAAATACCAGCGGCCATGTTAGGAGATAAACTCTCCTAAAATCTAGCTTGAAGATAAAATTCAATTTAATTATCTTTTACTAATTACTAATTTTCTATTTTAAAATTCCTTAAGTATTTATTTAACATGTTTTTAGCTATTTTTTTCCAACAAAATAGCCACCACCTTTGAGGGACTTTGTGCCCTAATCAAACTCTTAAGAAGCTTAGGAGTAGATTAGTTAAAAATTAGAAATAACCTTTATCTAGTTTTTTTTTTTTTAAAACAACTAGAATTTTTCTTCACATGAAACTCTTCTTTCCTTCCTTCATGCTTCTGGTCACTTTAGCCTCTCTTCTTCTTTCTTGGTCAAACAACAAGCCACCATTACAAGCTTAAATTCTCTAATTTACACTCAGCCGAACACAACATAGCTAGAATAGGAGTTTCAATCATCTTGAAACTCCAAAACCCTATCTACTCTCTTTGAGTGGTATTTTCCTCTATCTAAACCACTTCATCAAAGCAGCAAATCTCAACAATTTTGGCCATCAAACTCAAGCCACTGACACACACCAAAGCAAATACTATTCGGCCACCCTCTCAACACACCAACCGAGATTTCAAGAGCTATACTAATATATAGCAATTGCATTAAAGCTGGACACAAGAATTGCATCAAAGTTGGACACAAGCACTTCATACTTATTCTTTTCTACTCATTCTTTGGCCGTCCTAAACCATCACACACATCCCCTTTGGCCTATACACCTACACACACAAGCAGGGAAACACTAAAACAACATTATACAACTCTCATATCTCTCAAGGAGAAAAACAAAAAATACACTTCTACTTTGCAAGTTTCTTTCATCTTCTCTCAAAGCAATCTTCTTTTCTACTACTCTTAAGTCTGAATCACCTATACTCCATATGCCATTCATCAACACAAGCAGAAAGCTCTTCCTTTGTCTACAAACAAACCCAACCACACACCGTACTCTTATTGCTCAATTAGATCTAACAAAGCCATCTTAATGTAAATCTCTTATTTGGATTCCTTCCTTATTTATCTTCTTTATCAACCTAACCAAGGGACTGATTTTTCTTTTTCCATGCAAACTCGTAGTCCACCAAAAAGATCTAGGCAAGACGACTTCTTTTTCTCTCAAGTGGATTCAAGTTGGTCACTAAATGAGTCTTTTGTTCTCTATAGATGTGCTTTTCAAAGAGGTAAGACTTAAGCCAATCTAAAAGTATTCAAATGACTTAATTGAGTCAATTTATCAAGAGATGTGATCTATGTTTTTGCTAAGCATGTCTTATCAGATATATGATATGGAGGATTTACACTTTTTAGTTGTTTAATCTTTATGAGTTGAAGATGGAGTTGTTGACTTATGAGTATGATGATATGACGAAAGGACTTTTATGCTATGATATGGTCATATGATTACGTTGGGATGCTTTGATGAATAGATTGATATATATAGATTTGATTATATGAATATTTAGAATAGTATGAGATCTATGATTAATATTCAGGAAAATTTATGCATTGATAAGATAGAAGAATGTAAGAATGCCTATTAGGATATTAGATCTGGTTGATTTGAATGATTTTGATTGTACTATGTATTGGGATATATTGTGACTATGATATATTATATGGTTTTAGATAAAGGGTTTAACTAAATTGAAAGATTAGGGTAGTTGATATTGCATATCTATTTGAACTACTACAAGTAAGTCCTTGTATTAAATTTTATGAAACAAAGCTCTAAATTGCAAGTCAATTGTGAACTAATAAATATCTCAACAATGTGATTATTTTGGGTGCAAGCTCGTTCTTTTTACTAAAGGGGTTTTGTTAAAATAAGGTTTTTAGCAAAACAACTATTTTTTATTCATAAAATGATTTTCAGCAAATCATCTGAAAAACCATACTTGTATGACCAAAATGTTTGAAAGTGATTATATTAAGATTTGAGTTATGTGCTGATATATTGAGTACTTATTAAGGGTTGACCACTAGGACTAACTTTTGAAAGATATAGTAAGTCTCTCTGGAGGAGGCTACCTCTGAGGGATGAAGTCTATTTGGAGAAGGTAATAGTTTTAGTGAGTCATGCTGGTTTGAGCTAACAACTCAATCCAAGTGAACTATTATTCGGAGTGGGATGTTTGGTACTTTCGACTAAGGAGGTTGAGAAGTATCCTACCCAGTGGGTTGATTACCCACTACACTGTAATATAAGGTTTTACAGTGTCTGCTGTGATGTAGGGTTTCATGGTAAGGGCTATGATTAACCAAATAAATGATATCTTTTATTAAAATTTAAAGTATAAAAATATTATATATAATAATATTATTAAATAAAGCCTATTTTTATAAATAATCATGATAGGTAAAATATCAATCTTGTAAGTCATATATTTATAAATACTAATAAAATTTAATTAATCCCTTTTAATCAAAATTTACTTATTATTAATTTTATTTACTAATTATTTTCTAACCATTAGTTATTATAAATCATTATTTTAAATAATATCATCTAGGACCTAGAATCCTTCATAAAATAAACCCTAATTTATTTATGACAAGATTTAAACCTATAACTTATTTGTAACTATTTCGCAAACCCTAATTATTTTAATATCAAGTTAGATTTATTTTATAAACCATTTGTTTATTATCTAGCCTTAAAGCTTGGGACACTAAGGTAATGATTTGTAGTAAGTTGAGTTAGGATTATTTATGAAAGTAAATTTTGGCTTGAGTTTAATTATGACTTATGTTTACCCTAGGCGGGGTTAGGTCAACTTTTGGAGATCTTTATTTTATCTTGCACAAATGATTAGGTAAGCTCTTGCATAAAACTTGTTTGTTGTAAAAGGTTATTATGGCAAGCTAAACGCGAAGTTTGTGAACACTGATTTGGTAAAGGCAATTATGGACTGTTTCCTTTCTTGTTTCAGTCAAACTAATTATTTGAAAAATAACAAGCAGTTTTACTCAAACACTAAACTGTTTCCAAAACTAATTTTGATAAGGACTTTGGAAACCCTGGATTGCCATTTTCAAGCAAAGCTACATTTTATCAGTTTTCTCCCAAGTAGGATAATTAAACGTTGAGTACTTAATAAGGGTAGGCTAGTAGTACTAGTTTTGAAGAGTAAGAGTGAGTCTTTTGGCAGGAGGCCACCTCCAGAAGATGAACTCAACTTAGAGAAACGTCAGTACTACTTAGTCATGTCGGTCCGAGCTAGCAGGTTTCAGTCATGTGGACTGTGTGTTGCCGGAGTGGACAACTGATTTTGTTTGGGTGTAGAGAAGGAGGAGTATCTTACCCGGTAGGCCGATCACCTACCTTTTTTGTCAGTTTGCACAAAGTATGACATTCTGACCGTTGTATGGTTATGGGGCCCAACGTGTGGTAACCCATGACTGTCCTTTTGAGTGGTTGATTTTATTGTACATGTATGGTTGGAAAAGTCAAAACGCCACTCTTGATTTTGAACATTGTTTATTGCTTGCCAGTATATTTTCTTATGAAGTTCTTATACCTTGCATTCATGAACTGTTTTCATTGGACACTCAAAGCACACACGAACTTATTGAGATTTTTATCTCATCACCCTTTTTACCATGATTTCAGGTCGATCCTACTGTGGGGATGAGTAGCTAGTTGTTGCCTGCTTGGAAAATATTATGTTATTTATTTTATGTAATGCTTTGAGAGTTGAGAGTGAACAATTTTTATTTTGGATTTATTTTTGAATTTTTGGGTTGTAATAAGTTTTAAATTTTAAAGTATGGTATTATTTTTGTTGTGTGTCCTAGTTATAAAGATCCCTTGTCCTTTGGACGGGGTGATATCCCCAGCCCTGTTAGGCCTAAGTAGTGGGGTGTTACATGTTAATTCTACGAAAAGTGGGGCCATACAAAGAAAGATTGTTGGTCAAAGGGAGGGACTAGGAGATGCTATAATTGCGGAGACCTAAACCATCTACGGAATAATTGTCTTAAGCCATTGAGAATTGGACAAGGAGCCCCGACACCCCCTACTGGTACTAGTAGAGGGACAACCACTAGAGCTATTGGAAGCAGTGGTCAGAAACCTCAGGTGATGGCTAAGGTCTTTACCCTAAATAGAGAGGAAATTAGAGCTGATGTATTGGTGGTTAAAGGTATGCTCTCTATTTAAGGCTGTGCTATTAATGTGTTAATAGATCCTGAATCTATGCATTCTTATGTAATTAAAAATTGTGCATGTCATTTGGATTGGTATGGGAAGGAATTACCTTATACCCTATTGGTGAGTACCTTCTTAGAAAGACAGTAGAAGCAGAGATATTGATCCAGGAGTTGGTATTTAACAACAATTACTAATCATCAATTGGTATAACTTCATACGAGGCTCTGTATGGAAGAAAATGACAAATACTATTGTTTTGGGGTTGGATGAAGATGTTACATTAGTAAATTTGGTGAAATGAATATACAAAAGACGATGGATAAGGTCACAACAATTAAAGAGAAGTTGAAGCCAACTCAGAGTCGGCAAAAGAGCTATGCAGATAATAGAAGGAGAGAATTGGAGTTTCAAGTAGGAAATCAGGCATTCTTGAAGTTGCCTCTGAAAGGAGGAAAATTGAGTCCAAGGTATTTGGGACTATTTCTAATTATTAAGAGAATTGGAAAGTGACTTATCGATTGGACTTGCTAGAAGGCTTGACTAGAATAAATGATGTATTCCATGTGTAGCAATTGAAGAAATATCATCCTGACTCGAAGTATATACTTAACGATGATCCATTAGTGCTACAACCTGATCTGAGTTATGTTAAGAAACTAGTAAAGGTTTTGCATAGAAGTACAAAGACACTTTGGAACAAGTAGATTCTTATGAAAAAAGTTTTATGAGAACATCATGGAACGCAAGATGCTACTTGGAAAACTAAAGATTCGATAAATCGAAAATACTCGCGTTAGCCCTAAGGGCATTCTCCCGTGTTTTGACTTATGACAAACATTGATGAGGATTAACTTGTGTGATCTACATGTTATAGGATATGTTTAACCTTAGTTCTTCCAAGGCGTACAAATAGAATTGCTAAACAACTCTTGAAACAATAGAATCCGAGAATGGGAAATCAAGAAGAATATCAAGCTTAAGAGATTGCATACTAAGAATCCATTATGGAAGAACCTTAGACTAGGAATCTTTGTTAAGGTATTTCTTTGTGAAAATACCTATATCTTTTTTATCTTATGATTTAGTTTAATTCTACCTTGAAGCACTAAAAAAAAAATTTCAAAGTTTTTAAATCCCCAGAATTTTGAATTGAGTGATTTGGGTGAACCTACATCCAAATGATTTGTCCATAATTCTGTGAACAGTATTAAATCGATTCTGCCTGAAAAAGTGCCATTTTTGACTTATCTTTTGGAAGCATCATCGTCCAAAACTTGAGTCCAAAATTCTGAAAAATCTGACAGCACGAAACTAGCCGTTGCTGTCCTACTTTTCACTTCTATTTAAGCCATTTAAGCCTGATTTTTTGCAAGATTTTTGTTCTATCTTTTTTAGAAACACTCTTACACTTTAGAAAATACAAAATTTCCCTTTTATTGTGCTTTAAAGGTGAAATTGAATTGTTCAAATGGTAAAAGACTGTTAGAACTTATATGTTCATATCTACTTAAACTTGTGAGCTATTTCTGTAAGTTTTTCTTCATTCCATCTTGTATCAAGATTGTGGTTTAAAACCAAGTTGAGGTGAGCCTTGATTGGTGAATGCATCAAGGTTGTGGTGTAAAACCCGATTGGGGTGAATCTTGATTGTGTGTTTGAAGAAGTTAGGTGTAAAACTAAGTTGGTGATCCTCTTGTGTAAGATTGGTATAGCCTACCACTATTGATTGGAAAAAAGGTTTTAGTGATTGTGTTAAAATCCTTAAGTGGGTACTTAAGGTAGTGGATATAGATCGGTTGAGGATCGAACCACTATAAATCCTTGTGTCTTTTGTTTTGCATTTCATTCGCATTTCACTGCTGCATTTTTAGTGGTTCTTAGATCAAAGAATTTTATCTCAATCTCTGCATTTGTTGATCTGTTTTAAAGACCTTTATATTCTACAAAAAGTTTGTATTTAATGCTTTAACTTCCCATCTTTAAAACAACCATCTTCTAACCATTTAGTGGTGCTTTAAGATATTCTTGTTTGCACTCCATCAGCTGCGAAGCAATCTGTCTTTGTGGACAAAAATATTACAGTCTTCTTTGCATTCATTGTTTTAATCAAAGATTTTTATGCAATTGGGTAAAACTGTTATTGTTGCTTCATCTACCCATCTTATCTATAAATCTTATTTCCAGCATTTAGTAGAGTTTTGAAAGGTCTTCAACAGCACGTAAGTCTACATTTTTGAACTCTCACCTTGTTTGGCCTTTATAAAAAATATATCAAAGAATTATTTTTTAAAATTATATTTGTTTTCCATAAACCTTATTCACCCCCTCTAAGGTTTATCAATTGGTATCAGAGCCTTGGTCAACATTATTATCGGTTTAACAGCCTTGTAGGAAAAGATTTGATTGGCAAACACTACTGCTCTACCTTTCATTGAAGGATTCTCAACAAATAGACCATCTTTGTTCAGTGCAAGCAATTATACATTCTAAAAAAATAGAATGAAGACTTATATTTGCTCAATCAACTTTGAGCTGTGAAAATTGATTGAAAATGGACCTTTTGTCTCGTCAAAATTTGTTGATGGTAGAAAAGTGCTAAAATAGTGTGATGAATATGATAATGAGGACATTGGGAAAATGACTTTGAACTTTTCAGGCAATAAACATACTATGTTAGTGGTTGTGATTTAGCTCATAAAATGTAAAGACTACTTGAGATCACCCATGGGAGGACTAATTAAGTAAAAGAATCAAAGTTAGGAATGTTAGTCCACGATTATGAGCTATTCACTATGAAGCCGTGTGAAAACATCACTGATATGTTCATTTGTTTCACAAACATCATGAATGGTCTAAAGGCCTATGGAAAGATCTATCCCATTGGGAAGCAAAATAAAAAATTGCTTGATGCTCTGCCAAAAAGTTGGCAGCCAGAAACCTTGGCTATAGAGGAATAAAAAAATCTGAATAGTGTACCTATTGAAGAGCTTATTGGCTCTCTGTTAACCCATGAAATGAAACTAAAGAAGTTTCAAGAGCATGATAAAGATGATAGAGGAAAAAGAGGAACTGCCTTATAAGCTGTAAATGAGGAAGCTATTAGTGAACAATCTGAAAGTGATTGTGACACTAATTTGGATAATGAAGAATGGGCCATGGTTTCTAGAAAATTCAAGAAGATGCTCAGAAAAGGCAACTTCAGCAAAGGCAAGAAATTTGTCAAAAAGAAAGGGCAAACTTCATATTCTAAACCTCAGTGCTACGAATGCAAGATTACGGAGCATTTTATTACCGATTGCCCAATAGTTAAAGAAAAAGAAGCCAAGGACAACAAGAAGAAAAGAAAAGGATTGATTAGGACTTGGGACCAAGCTGAATCTGAGATAGAAGAAAGTTGTGAATCTGAAAATGAGAAAGCAAACATCTGCTTTATGGCCATGGAGGATAAGGTAAATCCTACTTCTCCAAATTTAATATCTAAATTGCATGATTCTGATAATGAGAAGCCTGATGATCTGAATGAACTGCTTTTTGACATGTTTCATGAACTTAAAAAATTATCTAAAAGAAACTAGGAAATGAAAATAAAAATTGATTTCTTATTAGATGATAATGCTAAGCTATTAAATGAGAATAAAGCCTTACTTGATTCTATTATGTGCTCAAGTGTTGAAAATGATGTTATCCTAACTTCTTTGCATTGTATGATACTTGAGAACAAATGCTTGTGTAACAAAATACTTTCTCTTGAAAATAAGCTTAGTGATTTTAATAACATGAAAAGTAGAGTTGATGACCTCACCATTTATATTGAGAAATTCACTGATGGTCAAGACAATCTAAATAAATTGCTTGGAGTACAGTGTATAGCTGGAAATAAGAGTGGTCTCGGTTATAGACATGTGCATAAGGCATAAAATCACAAACCTCATTTTATGAATGCTAGAAACTCAAATGATGATCATATGTGCTGTTCTTATTGTGGTAAAAATGGACACAATGCATTTAGGTGTCACATTAGGAAACGAGTTAAATGTGGTATGAAAACTATTTGGAGAGTTAAAAGAACTATCACTAACCTCCAAGGACCTAAGAAAATGTGGGTATCAAAAGATATTCTTCCACCTCAAGAATAGGTGCATCAGCTGCAAAACTTCAGCTCCACAAAATGATTTTTGGATAGTGGATGCTCAAAACACATGATGGAAAATGTTGCACTAATGTATGACTTTTAAGTTGTAATTGATGGATTTGTTATATTTGAAGATAAGAAAAAGGGAAAAATACTCGATAAAGGTAATATTGGTAAGAAATTCTCCATCATTATTAAGCAAGTAACATTGATTTATGAATTGAAGTACAACTTACTTAGTATTAATTATTTATATGACAATGGCTGCAAGGATATTTTTGAAAAAAAAATAAAATTCATGCACTATCTTTGAAAATTCCATTGTTGAAATCTTTTTTATTGCCCACCACATTGGTGATGTCTATGTGTTATATCTTGATGATCCTACTGCCCATGAAGAAAATTTTTTATGATATTGATGGCTATATTTGGCATAGAAGTTTAGACCATATTTCTATTAATTTGCTAAATAGATTGTCCTCAAGAGAATTTGTAAGAGGACTGCCCAAAATGATGCTTGACAAAAACTAATTGTGTAATGCTTGCTAATTTACAAATCAATCCAAAACATTTTTCAAACCCAAGAAAGTGATTTTAACCTCAAAACCTCTTGAGCTTATACATATGGATTTGTTTGGACCAATGAGGATCACTAGCCTAAGTGGTAAGAGGAATGCTCATGTAGATGACTTTTTTAGATTCTTTTGGACCTTATCTCTTATGTTAAAAAGGTGTTTAGAGTGTTTAATAAAAGAACTTTGTGTGCCGAAGAATCCATCATGTAAATTTTGATGTATCTAATATATATTCCTTTAGAAAAGATGACGATGATGTAGGTAGCTCAAAGAAAAATGGCATTGATCATCATAAAGCTCCATCACCTGACAATCATGCCAAAGAAGAAGAACTAAAAGAACGATAAGTTGAACAAAGTGAGCAAGGAAATGTCGAGCACACTGAGCTGAATCTGCCAAAAGATTGGAAGTCTAAAACTGTCCATCCAGAAGAACAGATCGTTGGTGATCCTAGCTGTGGAGTCAAAACTAAATGGTATTTTGTTGATAATTTTTGTGCTACTTTGTATCACTGAATTTAATTGTCTTAATGCAGCCTGACATGTTAAATTTTGGATTATGAGCATGCAAAAAGAGCTAAACCATTCTAAAAGAAATCAAGTTTGGAAGCTTATTCCTAGACCACTTGATCATCTCATAATTATTACCAAGTGAATTTTCAAAAACAAATTTGATAAGCATATCATTGTTATTAAAGCCAGATTAGTTGCCAAAGGATTTAATCAAGAAGTGGGCATTGACTATGATGAAACTTTTGCTCCCATTGCTCAAATTAGAATCCATGAGAATGTTACTTGCTTTTGCATTTTTAAAGGATTTATACTCTAGAAATTGGATATCAAAAGTAATTTCTTAAATGATTTTATTGAAGAAGAAGTTTATGTGAAGCAACCCTCAGGTTTTACTCATGAACGTTTTTCAAACTATGTCTTTAGTGGCTTTCTTCTTTCAAAAGGTTCATTAAGAGGCTTAATGGATACCACATTATTTATTAAATCTGAAAATTCTAACGATATCTTAATTGTGCAAATATATGTTGCGATATTATTCTTAGAGCTACTAATAATTCCTCATGCAGGAAATCTGTCAAGATAATACAACAAGAGTTTGAAATTAGCTTGATGAGAGAACTTAACTTCTTCCTCAGTCTTTAAAGAAAGCAAACCATAGATGATATCTTTCTAAATCAAGACAAGTGTGCCAAGGAATTGCTCAAAAGATATATTCACCGAACCACTGGCTGAAGAAAGATTCGATCATCTGAGGAGAGGTTTGGAAATTACCAGATTATGTAACTAGTGATTTTTGTCAGAGATTGGTTGTTTGTTATTGCATAATTCCTGAAGATCTTCTGATTTTGGATAGAGATATTAGATGCAGTGTTTGGACTGTATTTTAAGTCCAAAAGCCACAGTATCTTTTGACCACATGTGACACACCTTTTGGATAGGAAAATTGGATGGACAATCTGTGTCCAATATGTTCAAATCTTTTAGTTCAAAATGTTCTTGCCTTTTTATTCTTGCCACAATACACTCTCTCTTCGTATTAGAATATCTTTACATATTTTTAGAAATCATCTTTCTCAAATGTACTAACTTGTACTTATATTCTTCAATACTTTGTAAACCCCAAAAATAATTCAAATCCATTTGAATCCTTTTCTCCTTTCAAAAATTTAAAAAAGCTGTCATTTGACTTAGCTCTTTTTTTCTTTCCTCTGGCCTTCGTTTCTTCTTCAAAACCAGAAAAATAAAACCCTTTAATCCTGTTCACCATGAGTAAAACCCCAAATCCCAACTAAGGGGCTGAGATAACAACGAAGGAGATCAAGAAATTCAAGACAATGAAAAAGAAATCAGTTGTTGCCAGATTGACATCTATGAAGAAGAAGGAAAATGAGCTATCATTGATGAACCAACTCCTCAAATTGCATTACAAAACAACCTCCAGAAAAAGAAAGCACGGACACTCAGGTACCTCGGTTTCTCAACTCAAAATAGATAAATTTGAGTACAATGATTGGGTGCTTAGAAATAGAACTATTATTGCATGCTATCTGGTTGATTCCAAAGTCTTTCATTACTGAAGTGTTTTTGAACTCTTCTGTCATTCTGAATATGTTGAAAATCTTGGATAAGGGGCCTTGTTGTCAAATTGATGAGAATCTGTACACCCCACTGGTTTAAGAATTCTATGTGAATCTGAGATACGGACGACATTAGGAAATAGTAAACGAGTTTATTGAGCAGTGGTATATATCTAGAATCGAAGAAGTGAACATCGAGTTCAACTAACGTATGTTGAACATATTTTTTTTGTCAGAGATAGTGGAGTAAAATTTCTTGAAATGATCAAAATGCCTGAAAAACTTTGAAATTTGTCTTGTAAACTGAGTCGACTTGAGATGAGATTTACTGGTGTTAAGAGCTTTAGGAATTCAAGTGCTTGAAATGCCAACTAGTAAAATAGAATGGAGAGATTGCTACATCATATGGTCTCAACCGTAATGATACAGAGCTTTGGCCATAAGACATTTGTACGTTTTTTACAAATGGTGTTGATGTCGGCTCTGTCAGAAGGAAAATAAATTAACTTTGGATTTTTGGTTATGAAATTGCTTACTCAATCTTAGAACATATCAAACAAAGCATTATTCTTTGGAAATTCTCATCAAGCAATTCAAGTACTTCAATGTTAATTTGAGTATGGTTACCTTGAGCACTGCAAAGCAATCATCTACAACAGAAATTCATTTGAGAAAATGGGAACTATTCGAGTAGATAATCAAGGGATATTATTTAGAGAGGCTACTAAAGAAGAGATAGAAATGCAGAGTATTTCAAGGGAAAACATCAGGACGCACAAAAAGAAAAGATGAGACTAAAATTCAAAGGTAAATATCTAGTTGAGAGAAGTAGAAAAATCAGGAAAGAATAACTCAGAGCATTTTGACTGCTATAAATCTATTATCCATCGAGCTAGATAGTCTGAGTACAGAAGTCAAAGGTGAACAAAAGATTTAGGAAATAGATTGACAAATATGAAAGGAAAGCAATATGAAGTTGTAGGAAATTTGACTGAACAAGTTCCTCCACCCATGCCAGAGCTTAAACCTATCATTCCTTCAACACGGAAAGAAATTGATATTCAGCCAAAGAAGGAGAGTGAGAAAGGGAATGAGAAAGAGTACAGATAGTCTAAGTACAGAAGTCAAATATCTTATCTCTGCACATCAAAGAACCCACAACTGCTATATTCACTAGTTCCCTAGACAAACCAGCTGTATTTGGCAGCTCATCTGGACGAAGGAAGTAGCATGTCATGGTAAATTGAAGTTCAGCAAGATGCCAATGCTAAGCCTCTGACTATCCTCATCCCCTGAGAATGGCACAGGATGACAGCTAAATGATGCCATTTTCTGCCAACCTTTATTCTGATTACACAACTTTATTCTACCAAATTTCATGCTCTTTGCACTATATTTTTATGAACACCTTTATTTTAGTCTTTAACTAATATTACTGTTAGTTTCCTATTACTTATTGTTATTACTAATATTGCTTATTGCTTATTGTTGGTCCTATTCCGGGCATTCTCCTGATATTACTGTCAAAGTACTATTGATTGCTTCTGATAAGGACTAAATTAGTTATATTTTTTCTAGTTATTTGAGGCTTTTTTGTAATACATTTTGTTCAATAACTAGTAATATTCCTTTATATTTGAGATTTTATCCTTGGAAATGTATTTTGTTCATTATTTCAAATTTTAGGGGTAACACAAAGCAAAAACGTCACAAAAACAGAACGAAGGCTGCGCCGGACAGGGCATAGGAATCGGTGCCGACCATATGTTGATGACATGAACTTCGAGACGACAAAAATGATTGAAACAGACCGAGACAGAATTGAACCGGCGCCGGCTCTAGTAGCCAAGGCGGCGCCAGTTGTACTCTAGACAACATTGTGCTGAAATTAAGAAAAAATTGGCGAACAACGGAAGAAACAGAACACAACCGGCGCTGGCTCCAGCAGCCAAGGTGGCACCGGCTGTGCTCTGAGGAAAATATGGGATTTTGATTTTTGCACGCGATTTTTGGTAATTTATAGAATTTTAGTATCTTCCTACTTCTACTCGGCCAAGAACCTTATACCAACGAGTTTAGGCACTTCCTAAACCTATAAATAGATGGAAAACACAAGGAAAAAGGGGAGAATTCATAGATTATTATAGAAAATCACTCAAATCAAAGGAGGAATTCTTCAATTCAAGGAGGGTTGTGCAAGAAGGTCTTCAAAGGAAGAAGAAGGAGACTTGTCTATGAGCGCTTTCTTTTACTTTATTTTCTTTTTCTTGAACAATGATATGTTAATTGTTTTAGTGTAATTCGATATTGTTTTAGATATTCATGATTTTTAGAGTTATTTGATCTTTTAATTAATTGATTGTTTTTCTTGGTATTTAGTTACTTGGGAGTATTACAAGATTATTTGGTTGTTTCTTTCCATTAACTTGCTTCAAAAAGGGGTTGATGGTGGTTTCAATTCAGTAGTTTCATATTGGTTGTCTCTTAACTTGCTTGGAAAAGAGGTTAATTGCTAAGAATTGATAATTAAAGGTTAATTGATGTCTGCCAGGAATGGATTCATTGGTTGATTTCATGTTTTAAGTTTTCCAGGAATGAAATTTAATTAAAGGATTGTGGTTAATGCATTTTTTGGATGGATTAGTTGAGACAGGAATGTGATGCTAATTTATCTAGAAGGTAGTGATTTCATGGATTGGAAAAGAAGTAAGTCTATATTAATCCTTCATGATGCCAAGAGAATAATGAGTTATGATAATGATTAGGTCCTTTAAGGTCATGCTTGTCGAAATAATGGTTTGAGTTACATAATTCTCCATCCTTAATATGCATATATTTTTATTTTCTTTTCTTTTGTTTTATTTTGTTTTAACTTTGTTGAGTCTGTTAAACAATGAAAGAAAAGGGATTAATGTATACTTGTTCTTTGAGGATCGACACTCGTTTGAACCCTATGCTATGTTAATGATGAGTACGCTTGCTCATATGTGTAATTTGTGTTAATATTTTAATTTAAACTTGATTGGGAATGTGCTTAGTTTTTATATGATTTTTATACCCAAATCCAAACACATCAAGTTTTTGGCGCCGTTGTCGGGGAACAATATCATGGAAGTTTAAATTTTGTTGATTTAATCATGTAAATATGTAAATACGTAAATATGTAAATCTGTACAATTGTTCTTTTCACAAAAAGGTGCTATCTTTTGTATTTTGTGTATTCGTATATACCCTTGTAACCTAATCTACTAACTTTGACTATGTTCTATTGACTAACTTTGCAGCCTTTTAATTTTGTTTTAATAACAAATTCCGTTGGCTAACTAGCTTTAATGTGCAGGAGAAATGGTGAATTGGAATATGAGGAAGTTTAATGAGGGGTAGTACCTCCATTGCACTCCTAAGATGACACTCATAGCACCAGAATCAGCAGAGCTCGAAACCGTAATTGGAAAATTTATTGTTTATATCACGAGGCGTTTCCAAGAAATAGATTCCACCTTTGAGATGTTCGAAGCGATGATCCGCAACATGGAATAACAAATCTGATTTTTGACGGACATGGTGATAAAATCTTAAGAACTAACACCAATAGCCAGTGAGGAAACAACTACTGTCACATTACGAAGTGGAAAAGAGTTATCAGACATTACAGATGGCAACCGGTGCCGGCTGGAAGAAGAGAACCGGTGCTAGCTATCTGGTGACCCCGAGACCAAGCAACCTAGAACTGAACCGGTGCCGACTGAAGCACCGAAGGTGGTGCCGGCTATCCCCTATCCATCTCCCGAAAATTCTACTTTTTAGCCTAAAATACCGTATCCTACCCACTACACAAAGCCTGAAAAGATGCTCAATTCGACAAATTCCTTGAGGAATTCAAACAATTGCACATAGACATCCCACTCAGTGAAGCTTTAATTCACATGCCCAAATATGCTAATTTTCTTAAAAGTATGCTCGTCAACAAAAAGCGATTGGAAGAATTGTCCACAGTGGTCCTAAATAAAGAATGCTCAGTCATATTGCAGGACAACCCGAATTTGCCACACCAAGAAAATGATCCAGGGAGTTTCTCTATCCCATGTTTAATTGGCACTCTTAATGTCTGTAATGCATTAGCTGAACTAGGTGCTAGCATTAATTTATTGCCATATAAAATATTTAAATAGCTAGGCCTAGGAGAACTATGACCCACTAGAATGAGTATTCAACTCACAGATAGATCTATCAAAAATATCCTAGGGGTATAAAAGAAGATGTGTTGGTAAAAGTTAATAAATTCATATTTCCAGTAGATTTTGTTATTCTTGACATGGATGAAGATTCCAAAGTCCCTTTAATCCTAGGTAGACCTTTCCTAACTACAGTAGAAGCGTTAATTGATATTCATAGGGGGAGGTTAACACTTAGGGTTGGAGATGAGGAAGTAGTCATTTAAATCCACAAACGCATGCAACATCCTCTATCTTCTGATGATCCTTGTTTAAGAGTTGGTATTCTTGATGAACCTATTTTTGAGTTGATGCAGGAATCCATTGAGAAGGACGTGATGGAAACATCAATGGCATGTTCGAAGGACGTTAATAATGAGGATGGGGTGAAGACTTTGGAAATTGAGAAAAGCAGTTTAGGGAGGATGAAATCATTCATAGAAGATCCTCTCGAATTGGACTTAAAAGACCTGCCTGAGTATTTAGAATATGTGTTCTTGGCTAAAGAATGTAAATTACTTGTGATCATTGCTAAAGATCTCAATACAGAACAAAAGACCAAATTGGTAAGTATGTTGGAAAAATATAAGGGTGTTATAGCTTGGAAGATCACTGATATTAAGGGCATTAGTCCATCCTTCCGCACTTATAAGATCTTGATGGGAGTGTAGGATTTCTAAATTAATTAAATAGATTAAACGCAGCGGAAAATAGCAAGAAATCCAAGCTATGGATCACGGGTTTGCAGTAGAAACGGGAAAAAGAGAAGATCACGCTTATTACCTCTTGAAGCCGGAATTAATTTTTTTTTTTGTTCCAAGAACGCAGGCGCGATCCAGATCATAAAATCGGTTCACAGAAGCTCAACTGAAGCCCAAGAAAGAACTCTCTCTAATGATAATCCACACAAGGTCGAACGCTCACAATCTCACAATTCTATACTAGTAGAATTTAGGAGGCTAGGGTTTTATTAATAAGAGAGAGACGGCTAGGGTTTGATCAAGAGAGAGGCAGAGAAACGGTTTCTCTGTTATTGCGTGAATAGTCTGTATCTCTTACCCTAAGGAAACCGTTTTCTTATATTTATAGATTTATAATAACCGTAAATTGCAACTTAGTCCTTCAACGTCCAATTGTCAACAAATTAGTCCTTGAAGTTTACTTAATTACAATTAGGTCCCATGAATTATAACAAACTTATAATTTACCTATAAATATATTCCCTTCTCTTAATTAACCTCACAATATTATCAAATAATATATTTGAGCATTCAAACCTTTATTGTGTGTGACCCATTAGGTTTCCTGGTCTTATTGGTAGCATAATATAAATTAATTCTAACAATATTAGAATTAATAATCCTTAATAAAGGATTAAATTTATTAATTATCTAATTAATAAATCCATATTTAGCATATTAAGAGTGACATCTAGCAATGACTCTTGACCACCCAAAAGTCCAGAAAGTCAAGTGACCTGACATGAACCTTTCAATAGCAAATTATCAGTGCAATAAACTCCTTTCACCATACAATATCTCATTCGGTCTAGAGCATGAAATTAGTGCCAACTCTCTCCAGAATATTATTAATTCTGGCCCGAATATTTTAGTACTTGTTCAAGAAATCCATTAGTCGATATGTGTATCAATTGGAACCATTTCCATCACATAGTCGCCTTGGCCAAGGACTTCATGAGTAATGATTTCTACAAGTGGTCTTGAGATATACTCTCCTACTATTAGGAGTGGTGAATCCTTTATTGACTTTCTCAACTACTTTCGTTTACTCTACGTTGTACCCAATATCCATCCCATAGGCAGTCCTAGATAAGACTCCAAAGATTAGAATCAAAGTACAACGCTCGTTAAACAAAGTACCTTGGAGATCTCAAGTCTAAGGATACTTGCACACTTGCTATAATGAGATTCTATCACTGGCACTAAATAGTTATCGAAGTGATTATCTCGTAGCTAGGTCATCCAATGAACTTGTTCCAAAACAAGCATCCACACGTTAATCCTGAGTATCCCAATACTCATGAATATGAGAACCACCGCTTGATCCAATCAAGAGATATAACATGTGCCAGTCTTGGTATATTAATAATGTCCCATCTTATTAATACTATGACTGGGGATTATTTAAGTACAAACATTGCATAGTGTAGTAGGAATCTCACATCATGATCTCTATCATGATTTCCTTAATACTGTGTTGTACTAGGGACTTTATCTAACGGTTTGTACACATATTTAGATATAACAATCAAATTGAAAGATAAAGAATGCCTCTTATTGATTTAATATGCAATATACATGGTACAAGTGATTGCCTCTAGAGCACAACACTAACAAACTCCCACTTGCACTAGAGTCAATCATTCATGTATCGAATACCAAATGATTCAACATGTTTATCATGTTTCTTTTGGGAAAGCGCTTTAGGGAGTGGATCAGCTATGTTCTAATCCGTGGGAATCCTCTCTATCTTTACATCTCCTCTATCTATGATTTCTCTAATCAGATGATAGCATCTAAGTATATGCTTGGATCGTTGATGAGACCGTGGTTACTTTGCCTGTGCAGTGGCTCCATTGTTGTCACAATATAAAGGTATCGGATCAACAATGCTGGGCACCACTCCAAGTTCAGTGATGAACTTCTTGATCCATACTACTTTTTTAGCTGCTTCAGAAGCTGATATGTACTCTGCTTCAGTAGTCGAATCGGCAGTAGTATCTTGTTTGGAGCTCTTCCAACTAACTGCCCCACCACCTAATGTAAATACGTAGCCAGATTGTGATTTGAAGTTGTCCTTATCGGACTGAAAGCTGGCATCAGTATACCCTCTTACTTGTAAATCACCATCTCCATATATCAAGAATGCATCCTTAGTCCTTTGTAAGTACTTAAGGATATTCTTTATAGCCGCCCAGTGACCCTCTCCAGGATCAGATTGGTATCTGCTTGTCAAACAAAAAGCACACGATACATCGGGCCTAGTACATATCATTGTATACATGATAGACCCAATTGTCGAAGCATATGGAATTCTACTCATGTGATCCTTTTCAACTTGTGTCTTTAGAGACATCGACTTTGAAAGACTTACACCATGTGTCATAGGTAAGAATCCTCTTTTGGATTGATCTATGCTGAACCTTTTCAACACTTTGTCTATGTATGTAGACTGTGAAAGACCTAGCAACCTTCTAGATCTATCTCTATAGATCTTTATTCCCAGAATATAGGTTGCTTCTCCAAGGCCTTTCATGGAGAACATCTTGGACAACCAAATCTTCACTGATTGAAGAGTGGAAACATCATTTCCTATAAGCAATATGTCATCTACATAAAGCAATAGGAAAACAACTTTACTCCCACTAACCTTCTTGTGCACACAAGGTTCATCCATATTTTGAATGAAACCAAAATCTTTAATTGTCTCATCAAAACGGATATTCCAACTCCTAGATGCTTGCTTAAGTCCATAAATGGACATTTGCAACTTGCACACCTTTATGCTATCTTTGGATATGAAACCTTCAGGCTGTATCATATACACTTCCTCATTCAGGTTTCCATTAAGGAAAGCTGTTTTCACATCCATTTGCCAGACCTCATAATCGTAATGAGCGGTAATGGCTAGGAGTATTCTTATGGATTTCAACATCGCGATTGGTAAAAAAGTTTCGTCATAGTCAATACCTTATCGTTGACGATAACCTTTTGCTACCAAGCGAGCCTTATAGGTAACCACATTACCATCCATGTCATTTTTCTTTTTGAAAACCCATTTACACCCTATAGGCTTGATTCTTTCAGGTGGATCAACCAAAGTCCATACTTGGTTGTCATACATGGAATCCATCTCTGACTTCATAGCTACGAGCCATTTGTCAGATTCTGAACTATTCAAAACATCCTCGTAAGTAGTAGGCTCATCGTCATCTATGAGCAATACGTCATTATGGTCACTTATGAGAAATCCATATCTCTCAGGTGCCACTCGTATCCTACTTGACCTACGAAGCTCTTGTGTGTTAGAAGGTTCATCTATTTGAATAGATACAGGTTCAGATGGTTGATCAATATTTGTTTGCTCTTCTTGAACTTCACTAAGTTCAAGCTTACTCCCACTATCTTCTTTGAACATGTGCTCCTTCTCTAAGAAGACAGCATGTTTTGAAATAAAAACTTTATTTTTAGAAGGAAGATAGAAGTAATATCCAAACAATTCTTTTGGATATCCAACAAACAAACATTTGTCAGACTTACTTTCAAGTTTGTCTGACATTACCTTTTTAACAAAAGCAAGACAACCCCAAATCCTTAAATGAGATAACTTTGGTCTCTTACCAAAGAATAACTCATAAGAATGTTGGGGATATGCCCTAGAGTCAATTTGTACTTATACTATTGTCATTATATTTTATATAATAATATGAGGCTTTCCTTTCCATGAATAGTGAGTTTTGTTTTGTTGATCATCAAGTACGTGACTTGATAGTAAAACCCTACAATGAATACAATGACTATTCTAAAACTGTCCTCGATCGATTATTATTATTGGAATAATAATAAATTAAGATTAGTATGTTTGTGACTTGATGGTTATGTTTCTTCGGCCATGGATATTTGTAATATCGAGTCAAGACATAAATAAATGTTAGAGAACATTGTATTGGACATGATCCACTTGTGAGAGTACTTCATGGAATATGTCATAAGTACTTTCTAGCCATAATAATATTGAAAGTCCTTCGACCTAAATTCATCATAGTTTCCTACTTGATAAATTCTATATTTTGACATTGTCTAAAGTTGTCTTTAACCGAGATAATAAATTAGACTACTTGTTGGATATAGAATAAATCAAGGAGAGGAATATGATTGATTGTGAAGGAATTTGTCCCTCTCGATTATGGGAGAGATATCCATGGGCCCCTTGATAAGTTAGACTGTTAAAAATGCATGGCCGTGCTCAAATATATCAATCTAAGATATTGATATCATTTGTTTGAACAGATCTACTATGAAATCAAGAAATAATTGATTAAGCTTAATAAGGATGACATGCTCCGTGCCTTATGCTTAATCTGGATATCGTGTGACAAAAGGACTAAATATAAAATTATGGTTTGGTTCAAAGAGATCACCGATCTTCATTTAACCTGGATAGTTATAATGTTTTGCTAGAAACCGCTTATAACTTGTGGGCCATTTAAATATGATTTAGGCACACTGTCAGTGTTAAATGAACCTATAGGGTCACACAATAAGCGAACTTGTTAGGTTATTTTTCTGGTGATCAGGTTCGATGAATCTGGAAATATGTCTAAGTTAATCGTACTTAGAAAATTTACCAGATACAATGAATTTGGAAATATGTCCACATTCGATGTATCTGGATGATGTCGAGATTATAAGAATCTGACTTGGTAAATTAATTAGTTAAATTACCGAGATAATGGCAGAATCTTATCATATCAGTTTTAATTTAATTTGAATTTAAATTAGAATATGATAAGATATTATTAGGGTTGGACTCTAAGAGGTTCGGGGGTTTTTAAGAAAACTCTAGTCGTCTTTTCAATAGTCCAATTTTTCGATTGAGAACATTCGTGCCATTCTCTACCAGAAAAGAAAAAAAAAACCCTCTCAAACCCTAGGCGCTAGCACTCCCCGGGTATTGAGTGAGTTCGCGGTGTGTATCCGATAGAGGACGTTCGCATACTGCAGCGTCTGGTGATTGTTCGGGTTGAACGTACAATAGCGCAACCAGAATCGAAGGATTTCGATTACAGCAACCAGAGGTAATTCTTAAACCTTAGATCTTCTTAATCGTTTACTTGGGTCCTCGAGAGGGATTCGTGGATGTTTTCGCGTTTAGGAGTCCACGAATTCTAACAAAGGAGTGGTATCAACCGTTTTTTTATGGAACTCTGTTTAAAATGTAAACAGCAGTCTCCAGTGCGTACCCCCAAAATGATTTTGGTAAGTTTGTAAAAGCCATCATGGTCCTTACTATATCTAGAAGGGTTCGATTCCTTCTCTCAGATACACTGTTATGTTGAGGTGTATATGGTAGAGTCCATTGAGATAATATTCCGTTATCTCTTAGATAACTTAGAAACTCTTGACTTAAGTATTCACCTCCTCGATCAGATCTAAGAGCTTTAATACTTTTGCCATGTTGTTTCTCTACTTCATTCTTGAAGTCTTTGAAACGGTCTAAGGCTTCAGATTTGTATTTCATCAAATACAAATACCCATATCGAGAATAATCATCAATAAAGGTAATGAAGTATTGATAACCTCCTTTTGCTTGTATTGACATTGGGCCACATACATCTGAATGTACGAGTTCTAATAACTCTTTTGCCCTTTCTCATTTTCTTGAAAAAGAAGTTTTAGCCATTTTTCCAAGTAAACAAGATTCGCATGTGTCATATGATTCGTAATCAAATGACCCTAAGTCACCCAATTTATATAACTTAGGCACACGTTTTTCATTTACATGGCCTAAACGACAATGCCATAAGTAAGATGAGATTAAGTTATCCTTTTTATGTTTTTTTTTACTTATATTGAGAATTGGATTATACTTGTCTAGAACATATAAACCATTGATCAAAGTTGCAGAACCATAATGAATATCATTTAATGAGAAAGAACAACATTTATTCTTAAAACTTAAATGAAATCCGAATAAGTCTAAACAAGTAACTGAGATAATGTTTTTCAACAAAACTAGTACAAAATAACAGTTTTGTAGTTCTAAAATTAATCCAGAAGGTAGATTGAGATGATAAGTCCCCACAGCTAGTGCAGCAACCTTTGCTCCATTTGCAGCTTGTAGGTCCACGTCACATTTCTCTAACCTTTTACTGTCCTTTAATCCCTACAAATTATTGCATAAATGAGATCCACAACCGGAATCCAATACTCATATCTCATTATTAAAGACAATATTAATCTCAATCATAAACATACCAGGATTAGAAGTAGAAGTGTTTGCAAGCTTCTCCTTCTCATTCTTTTCCTTCACAGTCTCCAAGTAGGCATTGCAGTTACGCCTCTAATGGCCCATTTTACAACAATGATGACATGGGCCTTTAGGGGCAGCCTCCTTCTTCTTGACACCTCATTTGGGCTTAGTAGGAGTGTTCTTCTTCTTCTTCTTATAAACCTTTTTTTTAGAAGATGAAGAACCTACTAACAAGATTGCCTTATCATCTTTTTTCATAGAGGACTCAACAGTCTTAAGCAGATTGATTAGCTCAGGTATGGTGGTCTCAATATTATTCATGTGGTAGTTGATCACAAACTGCGAAAAACTACTTGGTAATGATTGTAGAATTAAGTCAATACTTAACTCATGATCCATTACGAACCCAAGAGACCTAAGCTTTTCCATGTAGCCCAACATCTGCAACCCATGAGTGGCCACTGAAGCATCCTCAACCATCTTAGCACGGAACAGTTGTTTAGAGATCTCATATCTCTCTGTTCTAGCTTGTTTATCAAACAGCTCTTTAAGATGGAGGATCATCGATTGAGCATCCATATGCTCATACTGTTTTTGCAGCTCAGGAGACATTGACGCCAGCATGATACAAGATGCTGTGTCGCTATCTTCTTTGTGCTTCTTGTGGACAGCATGCTCTTCAGCAGGAGCATCTTGAGCTGGAGGTGGTGGAATAGGAGCTTCTAGCATGTAGAGCAACTTTTTCGACTTGAGAACGATTCTCAAGTTTCTATACCAGTCCAAATAGTTTGAGTAAGTGAGCTTGTTTGTTTCCAAGATGCTACGCAAGTTTAGGTTTGTCGACATGATGCAAATGACCTAGATGTAAAGATAGAATTATTAGAACATGTATATGCAAATGCAATGTAATTAATTAGGTCTTTAATTAAGCACATAATTATTCCACTATTTTTACTCAAACCAATAGCCCCCACTATTGATTTGGGAAAACCCGTTGGAAGCTTTCCTAGCGGACCGGTATCCAAATTCCTTAAGAATAACCTTAGGTTTGCCCAACAAGCCATCCTTAAGTTCATTGGTAGGTATCCAATATCAATTACATCGTATGTAACTACCGGATCATTGGGTGATTAACAGATTTTAATCTTAAAGCCTTTAGGGCTACCCCAACTTTTCCTCTAAATTTCTTTATGCTTGAGTTTGCCCAACCGGGATAAAGAATTTAGTTAAACCCGACCCATTAATCAGGAATTTAATTCCAAAGGAATTTAATTCTATTGCTTGAACATGCCCGATGTCAAGTCGGCTTGGGTTTGCCCAACAACCTGGTCTTGAAAAAGGACTCTCGTTCTTACTATATTAATGGAAGGAATTAGGTTTAATATTATTTGAGGGATTTGTTCCTTTTAGTGGTCTCATCGTTAGGCATGCATACAATTTATCAATAAGCAGCATAAATTGATAAACATAGTAATAAACAATTACGTAGCATGGTTATGAACTTTCTAAATTAATTTCCTCGAGCCACCAAGAAGCCACCAAGGAAATTAATATGGTCAACCCTATGTGTTCCTGCATGATATAAGTAGAAGGTCTTACTATCTCGCCTTATTTTGAATGCCATCTTCAAAATCTTGAAAGTAAAATTCTACCTCAATCTAACCTATATAATCTAATTACATAATTTCCTAAAAGGAGAAACCTCGAGTTACATTCGAGGGGAGTTAGATGAGAAGAGAATTACATCAGAATTTGAGAGAAGACAGGATCATTAAAACAAAGCGGTAAAAATGCATGAACAGATATAATTGGTTTTAGTCCATAACCATCTACCATGCCATTAACTATGCTTAAACAAAATAAACATATACTTTTATTATTCTAAAATCATTATTTTGGGAAAATAAAACAAATTCTAAAATCAACATTTTAGGAAATACATTAATTTTAAATTTTCAAAATCACTATTTTGAAAAATAGAATTGATTGTCTCAAAATTAATTTTGAGAAAATGCTTCTGGGTCCCGTCACGCAACGATAACGACGGTCCCGCTGGCCGGTCAGCGGGCGGGGGTCAGGGGGGCAGCGTCCCCATGGAAAATTTTTTATTTTACCACCTCTCATCAAATGAGATTTTTGCTTTCAAAATTCTATTCCAGAACCTTTGTTATTATTATTATTATTTTTTTAAAAACACCAAACAGTAACCACTGCGTGCGGCTGGGATTTTCTGCAAATTTTTGTTTAGTTCGGGCCGTTCCTCGATCAATCAAAACCAGTTTTTGATGTTGATCTTTGTTAATCTTTATTAACAAACCATTGTGATCATTCTCACAATCAATTTAACAATCTAAATTGTTAAACGGAAGGCTTAATTATAGGATGAACATCAACTGAAGCCAAAACCTGAACACAGACGCAGAACCATTCTGCAATATTTTCGAAAGCATAAAACCCACAACGTAGAAATGATTTCTGCAACCCAGATTATTCAAAACAAAACCCAGACGATTACATACAAATCAGCAGACATGATCATACAATTAACATGCTATAATCATGCAATTTACATGCTTGAACAATTCAAAGCAATAAAACATCCCATTAAAACGCAAACCCGTTGGCTCTGATACCACTGTAGGATTTCTAAATTAATTAAACAGATTAAACGCAGCGAAAAATAGCAAGAAATCCAAGCCATGGATCACGGGTCTGCAGTAGAAACGGGAAAAAGAGAAGATCACGCTTATTACCTCTTGAAGCCGGAATTTAAATTTTTTTTTGTTCCAAGAACGCAGGCGCGATCCAGATCACAAAACCGGTTCACAGCAGCTCAACTGAAGTCCAAGAAAGAACTCTCTCTAATGATAATCCACACAAGGTCGAACGCTCACAATCTCACAATTCTATGCTAGTAGAATTTAGGAGGCTAGGGTTTTATTAATAAGAGAGAGACGGCTAGGGTTTGATCAAGAGAGAGGCAGAGAAACGATTTCTCTGTTATTGTGTAAATAGTCTGTATCTCTTACCCTAATGAAACCGTTTCCTTATATTTATAATAACCGTAAATTACAACTTAGTCCTTCAACGTCCAATTGTCAACAAATTGGTCCTTGAAGTTTACTTAATTACAATTAGGTCCCATGAATTATAACAAACATATAATTCACCTATAAATATATTCCCTTCTCTTAATTAACCCCACAATATTATCAAATAATATATTTGAGCATTCAAACCTTTATTGTGTGTGACCCATTAGGTTTCCTGGTCTTATTGGTAGCATAATATGAATTAATTCTAACAATATTAGAATTAATAATCCTTAATAAAGGACTAAATTTATTAATTCTCTAATTAATAAATCCATATTTAGCATATCAAGAGCGACATCTAGCAATGACTCTTAACCACCCAAAAGTCTATAAAGTCAAGTGACCTGACATGAACCTTTCAATAGAAAATTATCAGTGCAATAAACTCATTTCACCATACAATATCTCATTCGGTCTAGAGCATGGAATTAGTGCCAACTCCCTCTAGAATATTATTAATTCTGGCCTGAATATTTTAGTACTTGTTCAAGAAATCCATTAGTCGATATGTGTATCAATTGAAACCATTTCCATCACATAGTCGCCTTGGCCAAGGACTTCATGAGTAATGATTTCTATAAGTGGTCTTGAGATATACTCTCCAACTATTAGGAGTGGTGAATCCTTTATTGACTTTCTCAACTACTTTCGTTTACTTTACGTTGTACCCAATATCCATCCCATAGGCAGTTCTAGATAAGACTCCAAAGATTAGAATCAAAGTACAACGCTCGTTAAACAAAGTACCTTGGAGATCTCAAGTATAAGGATACTTGCACACTTGCTATAATGAGATTCTATCACTGGCACTAAATAGTTATCGAAGTGATTATCTCGTAGCTAGGTTATCCAATGAACTTGTTCCAAAACAAGCACCCACATGTTAATCCTGAGTATCCCAATACTCACGGATATGAGAACCACCGCTTGATCCAATTAAGAGATATAACATGTGCCAGTCTTGGCATATTAATAATGTCCCATCTTATTAATACTATGACTGGGGATTATTTAAGTACAAACATTGCATAGTGTAGTAGGAATCTCACATCATGATCTCTATCATGATTTCCTTAACACTGTATTGTTCTAGGGACTTTATCTGACGGTTTGTACACATATTTGGATATAACAATCAAACTGAAAGATAAAGAATGCCTCTTATTAATTTAATATGCAATATACATGGTACAAGTGATTGTCTCTAGAGCACAATACTAATAGGGAGAAGGTGCAAAGCCGGTAGTACAACCCCAATGTAGGTTGAACCCATACATGAGTGAAGTGGTAAAAGGTGAGGTGGTTAAGCTTTTAGATTCAGGCATCATTTACCATATTTCTGATAGTGTTTGGGTGAGTCCTACTCAAGTGGTACCAAAGAAGGGAGGAATGACGGTGAGTCCCAATGATAAAAATGAGCTAGTCCCTATGAGATTGGTCACGGGTTGGAGGTTTTGCATTGATTATAGGATGCTAAACAAAGCCACTAGGAAAGATCATTTCCCTCTTCCTTTCATTAACTAAATGTTAGAAAGGTTAGCCGGACATGAGTATTATTGTTTCTTGGATGGGTTTTCTGGCTACCTATAAATCCCCATAGCTCCGGAGGACCAAGAAAAAACCACTTTTATGTGTCCATATGGTACTTTTGCATATCGTCGGATGCCGTTTGGTCTTTGCAATGGTCCCGGAACATTCCAAAGATGTATGACAGCTATATTTGAAGGACTCGTGGGAGACATCATGGAGGTATTTATGGATGATTTTTCAGTCTTTGGTGATTCATGTAACTTGTGCTTAACTAATCTTAAGAAGGTACTCGCAAGATGTGAAGAGACTAACCTTATGTTGAATTGGAAAAAATGCCACTTTATGGTACAAGAAGGTATTGTGTTGGGGCATAAAATTTCAAGAAAATGTATAAAAGTCGATAGAGCTAAAATTGAAGCAATTGAGAAGCTGCCTCCCCCTACTTCGGCTAAAGCTATTATGGAGCAGCAATTGGCTGAATGGAGGCAGCATTCTTCCGGGCAACATGGTGGTGAGGGACCTTCCACACCGGCTAATGATGATGATGTTAAGGAGGAAAAGGACTGATGATGATTGTTCCACATTTTGTCGATCACTCTTCTTTTTCTTTTATCTTTTGATGTCTTTTCTAGTTAGTTTTTGATTTTTGTTGCTTTATTGTATTATTTTCTTTCTTTTGTTTTTGATTTATTTTTCTTTTCTAGTTTTTATACTTTGGTGTGCTCTTTTGTATTTTTCTTTCTAGGTACTTTGCTAATGCCTCGTTCTTCAAGCATTCAGTTCTTGTACAACTCATTGCACAATGAATGGTAGTATTGTCTTTCTTATCTATTCTCCTTTATATTTTTGGTCCCATGACATTGTTTATTCCTTGTTCTATTTATTTGGCCATTGAGGACAATGTCCAGTTTAAATGTGGGGGAGTGATTTGATTGAAAATTCTTATATGTATGCATATACTTTATCCTCCTTCTTGTGAGCAAAAATTTTCAAAATTTTTTTTGATTTTCTTTGAGATTTCAAGCTGTATTTTTAATGCATGTCTTTATGATAGATTGTAGAGCATATGTTCTATATCAATTATGGCTTATGCATGACTTTTTGCACGCACTTGGACGAAGTAGTTCTTGATCAAATACTTTACATTGTTCTTAAACTTGTTTTTCTACTAAAATTCATAGAGCATTCTAGAACTGAAGGGAAGAAAAATAGGGGAGCATGCTCACGGGAAAAAAACAGAGAGAGAAAAAAAAACAAGCCTTTATGGCAGCATGGAAGCGTTAAGATCATACCTTTGTGTGCTTTAAACCTACTAGGTTGAATAGGAGTGGATTGAACGACAGGAATAGCTTCGCCTTGCCCACTTGAAGAAGCTTCCGGTTGAAATCCCGCTAACCTCCTACTTCACCTAATTTGCATGAACGCCAAGCTTTTCAGCTCTCAGAATATGCTACTGCCCAACTTTTTGTTGGTGAACACAACAGTGAAGAAGAGTGGTCTCTAATCTCCTTAGTTCTCTTGCTGTTGGTTAATAAAGAACCAATAACAAGAGGATGAAGAAAACCTCACGAGAAAGAGAGCTGCGTGAGAAGAGAGGCATAAGGGAGTGCTTACGTGAGGAAGAGAGAGAAGCTAGGGAAAATTAGGGTTTTCTATATCCAAGAGTCTTGTTTATTGTTAGCCAAAACTAGGTCTCTAACATCTGATAAACATATCCCCGGGATATCATCCAGATGTTTTCTTAAGAATAAGTTTGGTTTAACCCTAAACTCATCTGAATCATATCTGGAAGAAACCGTACGGTCCAAGTTATCGGGCCGAAATAATATTTATTATTTTTCTTGAACCCAAAAGGCCCAAAATAATAAACATTAATTATTTATTTCCTGGGCTTATATAAATAACTCAATAAATAATTGATGAGCCCAAATGAACCAAAATAATTAATCTTTAATTATTTATTTCTTGGGCTTATATAAATAACCCAATAAATAATTAAGCATTAATTATTTCACTTAGTTTAAGCCCAGGTTAATTTCCTAATTATTCATACTGGACCTAGGCCTTGAATAATTAATTAACCAATTAAACCAGATAATTAATTTCTCTCAACTCCCATTTTTATTTTATTTTATTTATTTATTTTATTCCAATCTAATAATAAATTAGACATCATGAATAAAATAAAATAAAATAAACTAAAATAAAATCCTCTTGAACTGAGACCAATTCCTCAACCTAAAATTAATTAGGATTTACGGGCTATTCCGAGGACCAAAAAGACACACCGCCTTGGTTGCTAAAATGACCAAAATACCCCTACTATATAAATAGCTGTATTTTGCATTTTAAATATTTCCTAATATCACCATAAGGAAACATTGACCCCAAGGACAATGTTGCATTAGCAAAGTCTCTGACCTACAGGTGAAATGACTAAAATACCCCTCTACACATTGCCGTACATTTAGAGAGGAAAAAGTGTATTAACACCCCTCTAAATGACATTTACCATCCTTAGGCTTCTAGTCCAATGATCCACGACTTCTTGGAGTGTTTTCTCTTTCCAAGGGAGCTACCCTAAAGCAAACATCCGAGTCATGTTTCCCAGGGCCCTGGACATTTTAGATCATTCGGACAACCACAAGGTGTGAAACCCTAGTCAAAACCAACCTTAAAGTGAGGGGGTTGGGATGCATATCATAATTTATTGCATGTTTAAATATATTTTTAAATGATTTTCTATGCTTTGGATTTGAGTTTTATTGTCTCGAAGGCTTGGTTGTGAGTATTGCTTGAGAAGGGCAAAATAGTAATTTTTGCTTGAGGTGGAAAAATGGAGACAACTTGAGGATTGAATAAGAAAATATATTTTTTGAGGGAAAATAAGAACAAGAGTTGTTGTGGTTTAGTGGTTAGAGCCTTAGAATTAATTCTTGAGGTTTTAGGTTCAAATTCCATCATATGAGCTTTAGCTTGGTTAAATTTTCTTTTTGCTTGGGAAGTATCATTTTCGGCCTTAGTGGTGTTTGGAGTAGGGTAGAGATGTTGTCCTATAAGAGGTATGATAGGAGTATTCAAATCCTACTCATTTGTTCTACACAAAATTCCTAAGAGGAATTCATTTCCTCTTGATTCTTAATTTTTCTATTTCTCAATTCATTAATTTGTTCAAATTGTTCTAGCCAATTTCTTTCCAGAAATTCCAGTGAAGTGCCGTGGCTTTGTAGAATCAAAATGTCTTAGTGGAAGACATTTTATGGTCTGAAAATGTAGAGGAGATGTGAAAGATTCCAAGGGGATAAACCCCTTTAGTGAACTTTCTAAAAATTCATTCTAGCTAGGTTCATCTTCCTTCTTGGAATGAATTGAAATTTTCCAGCTTCTTGTGCCTTCAAGTTGTCAAAACTCTTAGCTAATTTTCCCTCCTAAATGTTACCAGAAAAATGGCCTTTTGGATCAGCTTGCAACCTGAATTTCTCTGACCATTTTCGAACTGCACAAAGTTGGTGCAAAACCAGAAAAATCCCTGGGCAAATTGCAGCTTTGGAGGTCTGAAACCAAGCTGTTTTCTTCCAATTTTTGTTCAGCACCTTAGCCATGTTTTTCTTCCATGAAGAAGGCTGGAAACCAGCCTTGAAAACTCCTAAAACTCCCCTTCAAACTCCCTGCAAACTGGCTGGAAAAGGGCAGCCGAAAACTGCCTAGAAAATTCCAGCAAGCAGCGAAATTCTGTGCAGGAATTTTCTAGCTTTGTTTCCTAATTCTACCCTAGCCGAAACTCCATCCTTCTTCTGCACAAACCACCCTTAAACCTTCAATAACTGAGCTCCATTATTCCCCTTAAGCTTCTGCATGAAAATCCAGTCATGGCTGCCTAAAAGATTTCCAAAAAAATTCTGCAATCATGCCTTGATTCGGATACCAAAATTCCAGTCACCATGATTTAACAACTTTCCATAAAATATACCTCAATCAACCAGACCGTCCCTTCGCCATTGCACTCAGTATTTTCAGCCACCTTAAGCCTTCCTCAACCAGCATTCATCTAGCCGAAACACTGCCAAGTAATTCCATCATGGCAGACTTCCAAAAGCTCTCCCATAATCAAAGGTATTCTTGAATATTTAGTTTCCAAATTTGCTTCCTAAAAATATTCTTCAAGGATTTCAACAACTAGCCTTTCCTTTTCCCTTCCAAACTAAAGAAATATCTCCCAAAATCCTACAGAAATTCGACCAGCCCTAATCCCTACAGAATTTCGGCAGCTGTAAAACAAAAGCTCCTAATTCCCTTCAACCATCAAGAACACACAACATACTAAGAACACCTACTCCTTCCTTTCACCTAATATCCCTCCAAATCACTTCAAACTTCTTCTAAAATTTCTAGATTGAGTCTACTCACTGCCGTGAGTCTATCAATATCATTTTTAACATCAAACTCCAAGATCCAACTTGCTAATTTGGATAAAAAATCAGAAATTTTGTGAAGGACTCAAGAACATCTTCAAGGTAGGTTTGTTCTAACAATTTCATCTTCTCTAATCATAATCTCTAATGAATATATATATATATATATATATATATATATATGAATAAACATGCTAATGCTCTCTCTCTCTCTCCCTCTCTCTCTCTGGGAGAGGAAAACCCTAATCCCTTACACAACACACAGAGAACTCACGTCTCTCTCTCTGCTCTCTCACGTTGCTCTCTTCTTGTTTTCTCCTTGGACTTTGCTAATCAATAACAAGAGAACCAAGGAGATTTGAGACCATTCTTCTTTTCTATTGTGTTCACCGACTAGAGGTTATGCAGAGGAATATTCCGAGAACTGGAAAGCTTAGCGTTGATGCAAACAAGGCGAAGTAGAAGGCTAGCGGGTGTTCAACCAGAAGCTTCTTCAAGTGGGCGAAGTGAGGAGATTCCAGTCGTTCAATCCGCTCCTACTCAACCTAGAAGGGTTAAGGAGCGCAAAGGTATGATCTTCACGCTTCCGTATGGCCTCTAAGGCTCGCGGTTTTTTTTTTCTCTGTTTTTTCCCCGCTACAGCATGCTGCCCCTGTTTCCGTCTCCCTCAGATTTTTGTTTCAAAAATTCATCCTTAGAATCCTATATAATCTAGAATTTCGGATGGCTATAGGAAGAAATTCCAGTCGCCATATTGGGAGATAAACTCTCCTAAAATCTAGCTTTAAGATAAAATTCAATTTAATTATCTTTTACTAATTACTAATTTTTCTATTTTAAAATTCCTTAAGTATTATTTAACGTGTTTTCACTATTTTTTCCAACAAAAAAGCAACCCTCTTTGAGAGATTTTGTGTTCTAATCAAACTACTAAGAAGCTTAGGAGAAGATTAGCTAAAAATTAGGAATAACCTCTATCTAGTTTTTTTAAAACAACTAGAATTTTTCTTCACATGAAACTCTTCTTTTCCTTCTTTTATGCTTTCGATCACTCTAGCCTCTCTTCTTCTCTCTTGGCCAAACAAAAAGTCACCATTACAAACTAAAATTCTCTCATTTACAATCAGAATGGCCGAAACACAACATAACTAGAATAAGACTTTCAATGATCTTGAAACTCCAAAACCGTGTCTACTCTCTTTGAACGGTATATTTCTCTATCTAAACTACATCATTGAAGTAGCAAATCTCAGCAATTTTGGCCATCAAACTCAAGCAATCGATGCATACCAAAGAAAATACCATTTGGCCACATTCTCAACACACCAACCGAGATTTTAAGAGCTACACCAATATACAACAATTGCATCAAAGCTAGACACAAGCACTTCATACTTATTCATCTCTACTCATTCTTTGGCTGTCCCAAACCATCACATATATCCTTTTCAACCTATACACCTATACACACAAGCACGGAAAAACCAAAACAACATCACACAACTCTTATCTCTCTCAAGGAGCAAAACCAAAAACATACTTTTGCCTTGCAAGTTTCTTTTATCTTCCCTCAATGCACTCTTTTTTTCCACTACTCTCAAGTCTAAATCACCTATACTCCATACGACATTCATCAACACAAGCAGAAAGCTCTTCCTTTGTCTACAAACAAACCCAACCACACACTATACTCTCATTGCTCATTCGAATCGAACAAAGCCATCTTAAGGTAAATCTCTTATTTTGATTACTTCCTTCTTTATCTTCTGTATCAACTGCACCAAGGAACTAATTTTCCCTTTTCTATGAAAACTCGCGGTCAACCTAGAAGATCTAGGCAAGACAAATTATTTTCTCTCAAGTGGATTCAAGTTGGTCACTAAGGGAGTCTTTTGTTCTCTATAGATCCGCTCTTCTAAGAATAAAAGTCTTAAGCCTATCTAGAAGTATTCAAATGACTTAATTGAGTCAATTTATCTAGGGAATATGATAAGTTAAGATATGATCTATGTTTTTATTGAGCATGTCTTATCAAATATATGATATGGAGGATTTACATTTTTTAATTATTTTAATCTTTATGAATTGAAGATGGAGCTGTTAACTTATGAGTATGATGATGTGATGAAAGGACTTTTATGCTATGATATGGTCATATGATTACTTTGGGATGCTTTGATGAATAGATTAATTTATATTGATTTGATCATATGAATATTTAGGATAGTATGAGATCTATAATTAATATTCGGGGAAAATTTATGCATTGATGAGACAGATGAATATAAGAATGCCTTTTAGGATATTAGATCTGATTGGTTTGAATGATTTTGGTTGTACTATGTATTGGGATATATTGTGACTATAATATATTATATGGTTTTAGATAAGGGGTTTATCTGAAGTGAAAGATCAAGGCAGTTGATATTACATATCTATTTGGACTACTACAAGTAAGTCCTTGCATTAAATTTTATGGAGCAAAGCTCTAAATTGCAAGTCAATTGTGAATTGATGAATATCTTAACAATGTAATTATTTTGGGTGCAAGCTCTTTCTTTTCACTAAAAGGATTTTGTTGAAACAAGATTTTTAGCAAAACAACTATATTTTATTCATAAAACGATTTTCAGCAAATCAACTGAAAAACCATACTTGCATGGTCAAAATATTTGAAAGTGATTATATTGAGATTTGAGCTATGTGCTGATATATTGAGTACTTAATAAGGGTTGATCACTATGACTAACTTTTAAAAAATAGAGTATGTCTCTCAGTAGGAGGCTACTTCTGAGGGATGAACACTATTTGGAGAAGGTGACAGTTTTAGTGAGTCTGGTCAGTTCGAACTAACAATTAATCCAAGTGGACTATTATTCGAAGTGGGATATTCGGTAATTTTGACTAAGGAGATAGAGGAGTATCCTACCCAATGGGTTGATCACCCACTGTATTGTAATACAAGGTTTAACAGTATCTGTCATGATGCAAGGTTTCATGGCAAAGGTTATGATACTGAGTTTCATAACCCACTTTTCTGAGTGGTTTTTTTTTAAAATTATATAATTATGATTTTTTGGGAAAATGAACAAAACACCACTCCTTGTTGTTAACAAAAGTATTTAATTTGCAATCAATTTTTATGAATGGTTGCAAAAGTGTATACATGAAATCTCTTCTAAATCCAACATGAACACATATATGACTTATTGAGATTTTTGTCTCACACATTTATATCATATTTCAGGAGATACCAAATTTGATCAGGTTGGGCCATGTTAGAGATTAAAGAATGCTATTTCAGTTTTTGTTGTAATTTCTTTTGAATGACAGTTGTATTTGTTAAGTTCTAAGACTTGTACTAGAATTATCATTTCCTTTGTAATAAGTTAGGGATTTATTTTATTTTGATTTTCTTTATCTCGTTATAAAGACCTACTGATTCTTTGGATAGAGTGACATCCTCGCCTTTTTTGGGTGCATAGGTAGTAGGGTGTTACAAGATTCATATTGAAAACTCTACCATGAATAAACAGAGAAAGAACAGGAGTATTTCACATTTTCTTTTTCTACTTTTAGCCTTGTAATCAAAGCAATTAGCTTTTTCAAAAAAAAAAAAAAAAAAAAATCAAAGCAATTGGCTTCTATTTTTTGTTTTCGTTTTCCTAGGGAAATAGGGTATAAATATGGTTTCAAATGAAATAAATTTTAGAATTTGAATTGAATTATAGGTCTTATCTCTAAAAAACAAATATGTTCCAACTCAAATTCATTTTTAAATAAGAAAAAAATAGTTTTTTTTTTCAATTAAAACACATCTACAAAGTAAGTGATTATGAAATAAGACAAAATAATACCAATTACAAAGTATAAGTGATAATTATAATTAATAATATGTTGTCCACTAGGTCCGCTACTAATAATTGATTGTGCTAAAACTTTCAACCGTTCACCTTTGATGTTCAACAACATTGTTAATTTTATTTGCAAAGGAAAAATGCATTTGCTCCCAATCCAAACACAAAATTGTTTCAAATAATGTCCTCAGTGTATAATAGACAAAAAATGTGATCTTCAATAGATTTTAGAAACTCATGCAGTTATAGCATTTCTTTCCTAAAAATTAGTTTTAAGGAAAGGGAAAAATAGTTAACAAGTTCACATACGAAATCACTCGTGCTTTAAGATCTATTAGGCTGGCAATATTCAAGGAGTAAATTGTGTTATTGAAAAACTTACCCTTTTTTAGTCAACATTCATCAAGCACTAAATTTTTTGTTTCTCTCTCTTTAACATATTTCTTCATCAGCATAAAATTTTTTTGTTAGTTGTTTCTCTACTTTGAAATTTTATTGCATTTTAGAAGAAGAGAAAGAAGAAACTGCTACTTTATTTCGATATCACAAGTCTACTTCCTTTTTTTTCTTCCTTTTCTGCTTCAACATTTTTCTTTCTCAACTTCTTTATGAACCACAACAAGGAAATCAACTTAGACAACATGTTCAGGAACTATACTATAATCTAAAGTCTATTTAGCAAACTTGTTGATAATGCCTGACAAATTAACTTGATTGATGACATATTAACATTATAAAAGGATGAATTTCTTTAAAATGTGTGGCAAAAAATTCATTTTCATAGATTTTAATGGAACAAAAAGAAATAGCAATTCAACATTCTACAATAGCAAATTTCAATTTTAGATAGAGAGAGTGTGTACTCATAGGTGGAGGACGGAGGGGGTTGCCCAAGCGAATAGCAGAAGACTGAGAAGATTAAGGAAAAAGGAAATTAAGAATTAAATTTATTTATTGCAGGTTTAGTTCAGAAGGATATGGAAGAAAGACCATAATTGTTCATAAAAGGACAAAATTGTCAATTTCTTAAAATGTGCTCTTCGATGAGGAGAATGCTCTAGTTATTTCACCAACTAATCTATTATTAAATCCAATACTTTATATTAGTTTTACTCTCTAGTCCAAAGTTGAGAAAGAGATGTGGTAAAAGTGTGCTTTCTAAACCTAACGTATTCATTTATGTAGTAGAGTGGTAAAATAGAATTCTCCATCTCTTATTACTAATTTGTTCTATGAAGTAAATTAGTTCACGTTCTAGTTCATTTACATCTTGTAATTATTAAGATTGATTCAATAATATGTTGTACTATCTACACTAAAACTGATTGTTAGTGTTGTGCCCTAGAAGCAATCACTTTTATTTTATATATGACACATTTGTTTTATAATACAAGGTATTATTTATCCTTCAGTCTGTTTTCTTTACTTTCATGTAAAATAACTGTTAGATAAAGTTCCTATTACAACACCGTGTTAAGAAAATCATGATAGAGATCATGATGTGAGATTTCTACTACTCTATATAGTGTTAGTACTTAAATATTTCCTAGTTGTAGTATTAATGAGATAGGATATTATTAATCGTTAAGACTAGCACGTGTTAGACTTCCTGATCTGATTAGGCAGAGGTTCTCATATCCGTGAGTATTGAGATACTCAAAGTTAACACGTGAATGCCTGTTAATAGAATAAGTATATTGAATGACCTGGCTATGAGATAATTACATTGATAACTATGTAGTGCCAGTGATAGAATCTCGCTATAGCAAACATGTAAGTATCCTTAGATTTGAGATCTCAAAGGTACTTTGTTTGCTGAGTATTATATTTTAATTCCATTCTCTGGAGTCAGATCAAGGGCCGCCTATAATATGGATATTGGGTACAATGTGAGGTAAACGAAAGTAGTTGAGAGGATCAATAAAGGATTCACTACTTTTAATAATAGGAGCGAATATCTCATGACCACTTGTTGGAATTACTACTCGTGAAATCCTTGGACAAGATTATTGTGTATTGGAAACAATTCCAATTGATATATATGTAGAGTAGTGGATTCCTGGTACAAATATTAATATATTCGGGCTAGAATTAATATTTATTCTAGAGGGAGTTGGCAATAATTCTGTACTCCAAACCGAATAAGATATTGTATGGTGAAATGAGTTTATTACACTATTGTTTGTTATTGAATGGTTCTTGTCAAGCCACTTGACTTCTTGGACTCTTGGATGGTCATGATGTGTTGCTAAATACCGCTCATAATTTGCTGAATATGGGTTTATTAATTGATGAATTAATAAACTAATTCTGTTTAGAATTAATAGATTAATTCTAAATTATTAAGAATTATTAATCTCAAAGACGTTTGGATTAATTCATATTCGCTACCAATAGACCGGGAAACTTATTAGGTCACACACAATAGAGGATTAAGTACTCAAAATGTTATTTGATAACATTATGGGGTTAATTGTGAGAAGAAAAAGTTATTGTGGTCAAATTATAATTAGTTATAAATTTGAGTCAAATTGTGATTGTTAAGAATTATGGTTTCCAATTACAATTAGTAAATTCTAATTGGATTAGAATTTACAAAGACGTGTTTCCTGTGTTTTTTTTGGGATATCACTGGGCTTAAATGCTGGATATATTTTGATATGTTTTAGGGATTGTTTCTCACGGTTTTTGAACCAGAAAAAACACAGAACACACGGCTATCTTTTTCTTCTTCTCATGAAATTTACCCTAGCCACCATTCTTCTCTGCTAGCACAAAGATTGTGTTTTGCTTCTTGAGTATCCTCTGTGTGGATATTGTTAGAGGGAGTTTTATGCTTGGACTCCAATGGTGACGACAAGAAGCTCGGTATTGCTGGATCGTGCCTCAACAGAAGATAGAAAATTTTTTGAACGGCAGAGACATCCGATAAAAGGTATTTCTTCCTTAGCTTTTAATCCGTATTAACACATACATCTGGACGTCCTCTTGTATAGAATCCTTATATTCCGCTGTGTAATGCATATATGATGCACATATGGATTCTAACAGTGACATATTGATTGTAGACTTGCCTGTTGATCTTAATGTTCTCATGCAGGTTCTGAAATCAGTATCACAAGTCACCAAAATCCAATCTCCATCTTCATTAAGATACTTAAGTTTAAAGCTTCCTGTCGAAAAATTTAGCCTAATTGCCACTTCCTTCCCCAAATCTAGTTTTCCTAATGAAAGTGAAACGGGAACTTTATAGTGTCATTACTATATGTTGCCTTTACCATGATGCTGCTATTGTTTTGCTCCTCTGTTGTAGCATGCATAGGCTTAGATACTGAGTACTTTTCTCGAGGAAGATCAGACACTGATGGCTAATTTGTTAGACCTTGATCATCAACATACACTTCAGTAGCATGGATAGATAGCTGAGTATCTACAGAGGGCCGTAGTTTTTTTGCTTGAGAAGGTGTTGATCTGCTGGCTGTAATGGAAAAAATCACAACAGTAAAAAAAATTTACTTTGTTTACCACATCTAGACATTAAATGAAGCATTCATTTTGTAGGATTTTCCCATGCATTCATTTTATGATCTTTGAGAAGGGTAAAATTTTTTGATAAGAATACCTTACTTTAAATAGTGCCTACAACATTTTCAAGTTTCTTTCCAGAACGATGTTTAAGGAATTCATGGCTGATTTCATATTCGCTATCTAATTTCTCTACCCATTCTTGTTTCCTCAAATCATTGGCACCATTCTCCTGTTCTATTCTGTTGGGGTGCCTTGCATCCCACATCGGATTGCCAAGGCATCCTCAACCACCATTCAAACTTTGTTTTTTTAGCAAATCCTACATCGAATTTCCATGAAAGCTAACCTTCTTAAGATACCTATAAATAAAGGCTTAGTTTGGTTCTTTGAGGAACAACAACATAGCAACACCAACACAAGAGTTTGAATAGCCATTGAGGCATTTATTCTTTCTAATACTCTTATTCTATATTAGTGGTGTTTAGTGGCTTAGGAACACTTTCCTAAAGCTTTGTAAATTGTCTTTTTCATAGTCATGTTTTGTTCTACCTCCACCTGCGAACGTAGGTCATTTGACCGAATCATATAAGTTCTTGTGTCTCTCTCTTTTATTTCTTTTCTCGTTATTTATTTTTTCTTTGCGTTATTTTTTGTTATTATTATTTCTTTGCTATTATCTTGTGTGGTTTTTCTATTGGAGTTTTGGTTCGTTCTTAGGGCCTATCCCTAACAAATTAGTATCAGAACTACTAGCTCTTAACTCTGTGGCAATGACGATAAAAAAACTAAGGTAGAGAAATTTGATCGGGGTGTCAACTTCAGCATGTGGCAACTCAAAATGGAGGTCATCTTAATTCAAGACGAGGTTAACATAGCCTTAAAAGAAATAGAGGAGAAGCCAGCGGAGATGACAATAACAATATTTGAAGACCTGGATAAAATGGCGAGATCAGGTATTATTCTAAATCTCTCTAATGATGTTTTAAGAGAAGTTACTGTTGAGGCTTCTGCCAAAGCAATGTGGGAAAAATTGAAGGCTTTGTATATGAAGAAGACAGTGAAGAATCGGCTCTACCTGAAACAAACTTTGTTTACTCTTCGAATGGCTGAAGGTACATCTATTACTTCACATCTTGATACATTTTTTTCTCTCATTATGGGTTTAAGTAATATTGATGTGAAAATAAATAATGAGGATCATGCTATTTCATTGTTGTGTTCCCTTCCCCAATCCTTTAAGCATTTTCGAGATACTATGATGCATGAAAAGGAAACTATCTCGTATTAGGAAATTAAATCTGCTTTGAAATCAAAAGAAAGGATTTATAGAGATTTAATTAGGGAGGTTAGTGGAAATTAGGCTAAAGGTCTGGTAGCTAGGGGTAGATCCAAAAATAGAACTTGTGGCAGTAGTAAATTAAAAACCAGATCCAAATTCAGATATAAAAATTTAGTTTGCAATTATTGTCATAAAAAAAGGCACATTAAGTCTGAATGCTTTAAATTGAAAAGTAAGGATAAACATATAGAAAAATCTACTGATGTTGCTGAAGCTAGTGTTGTAGCAGATGAGTGAAGGAAATATTTTCTTTGTGATTGATAGCAGGACAAAGATTGAAAATGAATGGATTTTAGATTCGGGTTGTTCTTACCATATATGTCCCAATAGGGATGTTTTCCACTTATAAAGCTTATAACGGTAGAGTTGTTCTTACCAAAGTTGCCATGTTTGAGTTTGGGATGCAACTCAAAGTGGAGATTTGTTGGGGTGCCTTGCATCCCACATCAGATTGTCAAGGCATCCTCAACTACCATTTAAACTTTCTTTCTTTAGCAAACCCCACATCGAATTTCCATGAAAACTAACCTTCTTAAGATGCCTATAAATAAAGGCTTAGTTTTATTCTTTGAGGAACAACAACATAACAACACCAACACAAGAGTTTGAATATTGAGGTATTTGTTCTTTCTAATACTCTTATTCTGTATTAGTGGTGTTTAGTCTCTTAGGAACACTTTTCTAAAGCTTTGTAAATTGTCTTTTTTATAGTGAAGTTTTGTTCCGCATCTGGCCATGGACGTAGGTCATTTGACCAAACCACGTAAGTTCTTGTGTCTCTCTCTTTTATTTCCTTTCTCGTTATTTATTTTTTCTCCACGTTGTTTTTTGTTTTTATTATTTCTTTATTATCGTCTTGTGTGGTTTTGTCATTGGAGTTTTGGTTTGTTCTTGGGGCCTATCCCTAACATATTCTAGCGACATTTTCTCCATTTATATCATCAACTGCTATAGATTATTGCGGTAATGAGTGTCGCTTCTTGCTTTCCCTTGGAGAGGATAAATTCCTTCAAACACTTCATATATTTGGGTAGTGTATCTTCCAAATTCTAAGAGTAGAATCAATAAAATAGTTATGACATGGTTCTTGGTTCAAGTTGTTAAAAGTTACACAACAAACATATATACAAAATCCATCCGCACCCTTCTACTGGCTCCCTACTCCCATTACCCTCCCCCCCCCCCAAACAACCACAACCCCCAAAAAAGATAAATACATAGATAAAAGAAGAAATGGAAAGGAAATGGAGAACGTTGAAAATTGCATGAAAATAAGAAGAAAAAAGTGTTCACCATGGTTGGTTGTGTAAGTGATGTTCCAGAAGAAAATGCCTAAGGTTTTTTTCATGCATCACCAATTGAGAAGCAATCTTGAAGCGCTCGCTGTCGGACTCAAACTAGCAGAAAAGACTATGTCATAACATGCATGATGCAGCTAATAGCAAGAAACTATACAAAAGAGGTAGTTGTTCGTGACTTACCTTAATCTTTTTCATTTTATCAACATCTGAGGCTTTCGTGAAATTCACAAGATAAATTCCACAATCATACCTAAACGCAGAGGTTTTGTGAATGATAGTAACTTTTCAATAAAAATGCATAAAAAAAAGCTACATTGCCAACAGGTAAATGTGTAGAACTCACGAATTAATCTGTTGAGGTAGTTTTGGTGTCTCCATAGCGTAAGATGAAACAAAATGCAAGTATTTATCTCCAAAAGCATGACGACACACATTTTCAAAGGCTTGTACCTAAATTTGTAATGAGTTGATTAAATTGAAACTCATAAAAGGGTAGTTGTGAGTGATTTTTGTTGGCCAGCAAGGGCAAATATATTGTGAGCAGGAGCAGTAAGCTCTATATGTAGCAATATACCACTTCTTGCACGACAGCATCACAACTCTGGTTGGGCAATGAGTCTAGGACAAACACTTTTCTTTGAATGAAGTCAATCAATAAACAATACCAGTGCTGGTTATTGACATTCATTGGGATGAATATCTGCTTCAAATAATCCTTTAGTCAAGTATTTTTTTCTTTTTTCCTTTGTTTTTGGGTATAGTCTCAAATTATGTCGATCCATTAAAGAAAATAGTATAAACCTTACAACACGAATTAATTTCTCCACCATATCGGTCCATTGCTAGATATGTCAATATTTCCTCTGTAAAATCCTGTTCCATCTCTTGAATTTTGACTTGCACGCGTTGAATTAAGAAAAATTATGCAAAATAATGCTTGAGATGATAAAGTAGAAGAAATTTGTGTAGATGATTCCATTTATGAAGTGTTCAATTGGCTAACAAATTTAAAGGCACTCAAATTATCAGGAATACATCATGATAGAATGGGAAGAGAAGATTGGCAAACTAATCACAATATGAACAGCCAAAATTGCCAATAGTGGCATATAATAGACTTCGTATCCAATTCACTTTTTTCATGCACTAAATTTTGAATAAAAAGACTTTATATGTAAAACAAGAAATATTGTTTTTGAGCTTACTGCAATATAAGTAGGCAGGTACCAAACCCGGTGTGCAGTTGATGGATTTTTTTCCATTTAGTCCACACGAAGCATGTTAACAACTAGGTTGATTACCTGGGGAGACAACCATATTTAGGGCCATCTCATATAGAAGATTTTCTATTCAATATCAATATGTCCCAGGTAATTAACAGTTGTGATAACTACAGAACTTACAATAGTCCATAAGCCATTCAGCTTCCGTTCCAGTAGTATCCAAGGCACATAACTCAGCCTCAAAAGTTGATCGAGTTATCAAAGTCTGTTTACAAGACTTCCAGGTGACTGTTCCGCCACCTAATGTAAACACATATCTAGTGCAACCATTGCTACCAGAGTTCTTGGCTATCCAGCTTGCATCACTATACCCTTCAAGTACAGCAAGGAATTTCCCATAATGCAGCCCAAGGGACACTGTTCTCTTCAAGTACCTTAGTACTCTATCTAAGGCCTCCCAATGAGTCCGATTTGGACAACTTGTATATCTTGCCAGCTTAGATACAGAAAATGAAATATATGGTCTTGAGCCATTTGCAAGATATTGCAAGCTACCAATAATTTGAGAATGTCTTAATTTAGACACAAGAACTCCACTTTCATTTTTAAACAAAGCTACAGAATGGTCACTTGGAGTTTTAGCAATTCTACAATTTTGATACCCATATTTCTCAAGAACACTTTCAACATAGTGAGTTTGAGAAATGGTTATTCCCTCAGTTGAGCGATTCAACTTAAGGCCAAGAATCACATTTGCTACTCCCATATCCTTCATTTCAAACTTACTTTTCAAAAATAATTTAGTCTCATTAATTATCTCAATATTTGACCCAAATAGCAAAATGTCATCCACATACAGGCATAGAATAATACAAGCATTACCTTTAACCTTACAGTAAACACACTTGTCATTCTCATTTATGTTGAAGTCAAATGATAAAATCGTTTTATCAAATTTTTCATGCCATTGTTTGGGTGCTTGTTTTAGACCATATAGGGATTTAACAAGTTTACAAACTTTTCGTTTATTTTCTTTGGCTACAAATCCTTCAGGCTGATCCATATATATCTCTTCTTCAAGATCACCATGAAGAAAAGCTGTCTTCACATCCATTTGGTGGATGGTGAGATCATATATAGAAGCCAATGCAATTAGCACTCGGATTGTAGTCAAACGAGCAACAGGAGAATATGTATCAAAATAGTCTATTCTCTCTTTCTATCTAAACCCTTTGGTAACTAATCTGACTTTATACTTATCTATGGTCCCATCTGGTTTAAGTTTCTTCTTAAATATCCATTTACATCCAATTGTACTGCACCAAAGAGGGAGATCTACCAATTTTCATGTCCCATTGGAGATAATGGAATCCATCTCACTTTTCACAACTCCTTTCCAATGCCCTGCTTCTGAGGAAACTATAGCTGCTTGAAAAGTCAAAGGTTCGTCCTCAACATTGTAAGTGATAAAATCACTTCCAAAGTCTTTGACTACCTTAGCTCTCTTACTCCTTCTAGGTTCTTCCAATTCTTCAATTTAAGTATTGGAACTATTTGGACCTGCCCTCACATCTTTCATCCTTTCCACATGATCAGGAATAGAATCAGATGTTAAGACTGAATCTAAAGTAGAAACATCTTGAGGCAAAACAGTTTTCATAGGAAACACATCCTCAAAGAATATAGCATCACAGTATTGAATGATAGTATTACAATCTATACCAAGTATTTCAGATTTAATTACTAAAAACCTCATGGCATAGCTTGTTTTCACATAACCAATAAAGATGGCATCAATAGTCTTTGGTCCTAACTTCTTCCTTTTATATTAAGGGATTAGAACTTTTGTAAGACAACCCCACACACAGAAGTATTTTAAGTTAGGTTTCTTACATTTTCAGATTTCAAATGGAGTTACCTCTTTATATTTATGAGGGACTCTGTTTTGAATATGGCAAGCTGTATTCAAAGCCTCACCCTACATATACTTAGGCAATCTAGAATTCAAAAGTAAACTGTTAATCATATCTTTAAATGTTCTATTTTTCCGTTCAGCAATCCCATTAGACTGGGGAGAATAAGGGGGTGTCTCCTCATGAATTATGCCATTACTTTGGCAATATTCAACAAATGGATTAGACCCATATTCTCCACTTCTATCATATCTTAACCTTTTAAGTTTCTTGCCAGTTTGAGTTTCAGCTTCATTTTTAAATAGGAGAAACTTTTCAAGTGCTTCATCTTTATGTTTAAGTAAATAAACATAGCAATATTTACTGCAATCATCAATAAAAGTAATGAAGTATTTTTTATGATCTCTAGTCAACAAACCATTAAATTCACAAATGTCTGTGTGAACTAAATCAAGTATTTCTGAATCCCTTTCAATTGAATGATAGGGTTTCCTGGTTGTTTTAGCTTCCACACACACTTGACATTTATTCTTCTTATCAATTGAATGTTTAGGGATTAAGTCTGAATTCATCATTCTTTTAACAGAATCTAAATTTAAATGTCCAAGTCTGCTATGCCAAATATTAGTGGATTCAATCATGTGCACCATGGGATAAACAGAATTCTCAACAGAAGAAGTTTTATTCAAATGAGAAATAAATGGTTCAACTCTTAACTTAAACAAACCATTTGACAAATAACCTTTGCCAACAAAAGAATTATAGTGCATAATCACTACTTTATTACATTTGAAAGTGAATTCATAACCCTATCTAACTAAACATGAACCACTAAAAATATTCCTACAAACAGTTAGAATATGCTGCACCCTATGAAGAGAAAGAATACACCCTGAAGGAAACTTCAAGTCCACGCGTCCAATCCCCAACACATTGGCTACAACTGAGTTCCCCATCTTCACAGTTTTTCCTTTAATAGGCTGGTAAGATACAAAAAGTAATTTATCAGCGCAAACGTGCACATTTGCTCGAGTATCAGCCAACCATTCAAGTGGCTCATAAATAGTAAAGACTTTTGGATTAACAAAAACATACCTTCCATCATCATTGGAAGTAGTGATGCCAGTCCCAGCCTCAATGGTACAAACCTCAGCAAGGTGTGTACTCAAATCAGCTTCTGCTTGACTAGTATCATCTACCACCACATTGACTTATGCTTCAGAATTTGATCCTTGTTTGACTTTGGGCTTTTTAGACGGACAATCCTTAGCCCAATGTCCAACCTGACCACAATTCCAGCATGGTTTGTTCACTTTCGATTTCTTCTTGGCCTTGCCTTTTGTCTTGTTTATATTTTTAGAGTTTGAGTTAAGCCCTACATTCCTCTGATTATTGCTCTTTTTTCCAATAGTCACCACATGGACATTAGACTCCATAGGTACAATATGACTATTCTTTATATGTTGCTCTTCAATGAATATTAATTTCATCAGATCGTTTAGAGAAATCTTCTCCATCTTCTGTTTGAGGGACATACCAAAGTCCTCCCAAGACTTAGGAAATTTCTCTATCACTGACATTACTTGAAACTTCTCAGGAAGTTCTATATCCGATTCATGAAGAGAATGAATAATCAATTGCAACTCTTGAGTCTGTTCAGTCACAGACTTGCTCTTAACCATCTGAGACTTCAGGAATTTGGAGACATAATACCTTTCCAGACCATGATCTTCGGTATTATATTTCCTATCCAATTCATCCCATAGCATCTCTGCTGTGTATGACTCAGAACAGTAGACATCAAAGAAAGCATTTGTCAATGCTGACAGTATTGCCCCTCTGCCTACATTGTTCCATTCATCCCACGCAACAATCTCAGCTACCCTAGGATGCCTTTCAGTTGGTATAGGCCTGTCTACCTGCATTGCTGACAATAAGCCCCTCATGGTCAACTAAATTTTCATGCGTTATTGCCAAAGCTTGAAATTCTGCCCTGGACCAAACGTGTCTGGCAGACTATTCAAGTCAACCAAAAGCTTATACGCAGCGGATGCAGTACCTGACAAACTGGCCATTGCACACAAATAGATAATTGTAGAATAACTTCTTGAAGACTATTAGAAATAGGGTACCTACGAGCACAAACAGGCAATTCAACTGAATTGAACAAGCACTGCCTATACCCGACTGGGGCTCTAACAAATGCAATTATCAAATATCAACAATGCCGACAAGGCCACACAGTCCAAATGTAACGTAACTAAACTGAATTCAAACTCAATAGATAAGTCAGTAATATACCTGAGAGATTTGCTCGTGGTTCTACCAGAACGTACTAGGCGCCGGCACTGCTCTGAACAAGCTGCGCCGCAATATATTGTATTGCTGTCCGAATCACTAGTCTAATACTGGCTTGCCTAAGAAGTTATTCACCCCACTCCGGTGCGATGGGTACAGCGACTCTCCTTGTAGAATAAGACGGTCTCAGATCATTGTCGATGCACACCAACTGCGATCACCTCGAAAATCCCCTCAGTTCACCGGTCCCCATAAGCCAAAAATTATGGATCGTCAAGAGAGAATGGAAGAGGTGAATTTTCTCTCAGGAAGCAAAAAGCACGAAAAAAGGGTTAACCCTAATGGTGGCTCTGTTCCCTCTTTTAATTTCGCCTTAGGAAAAATTAAAACCCAATTCGGATTAGGAAATCCTAATTCCTTACCAGATTTTATGTTTCCTTTTTCTTTTCAAGTTAGAGTTAATTGGGCCAAATAAAAATAGAGGAATGTGAAAACATGGACCAAGCCTGAGCCGGGCGGGGGGCGCGCGCGTGTGGCATCCTCCATACCTTGGGCTTTTCTATTAAGTCTATAGAAAAGTCTTTTAGTATACAAAGGCTTCAACACTCCTCAATTTTTTCCATGTGGGACTCATGTCTTACATGAGTTCCTAAATGGTTAAACACCCAACTTTAATAACATTTAATTATGGATTCCTACCATGAAAATGGCTTCTAACATAATCAAAACAATCTCTAACATGTCAAGAACAATTCTTATTAATTGTTTTAGGCTAACTAATCATGAGTTAAGTTGCCATTTTCAACAACCATTATTCCAGAGGATAGAATCCTAATTTGTGATCTGGCACAAAGATTTTTTTTTTTTTTGTTCGAACCTTCCGCTGGGCGTTAATTACCAAAAGATTAAAGTCATTTCAGTAAAGATTGTTTTTGAGAATGCAACAAGTGAACTTTGCAATACATGATGAGACAGCCATCTTGAACGCTTTATGATTTGAGTGTCCATAACAAATAATCCCCACTCAGAGACTATTTAATGCCCTTACCTGTCCCTGTTTCCTTGAACTAGTAGAGGCATCTTGGCAAAAATTGACAAGATTCCCTTGGTTTATGTAATCTGGCTGCACTACTCCTCTAATTGGAGAGAATTGAATCCTAGGGGGCGACCTTGAACTGACATTTTGTTCAGCAGTACTGTCATCCTGCACATTGGTTTTGACAGTGAAGTTAAAACGATTAATGATCATAGAAGAAGAAAAAGGATGACAGAGACTTGATGCATGTTTAGATCTAAGTCAACTTGGGTAAAATGCCCTTTCCCCCAAAGGTTGAAAAATGTTAACAAATGTTTCCTTATCAAGTAATCGAACAATACTTGTTCTTTTCTTTCTATTACATTAAGAAAAATGTACCTTAAATAGGGAAACTAAATTTATCACTTCACATTTCCTTTTGCGTTCTGCTTGCAAGTGAGTAAAGCAAAACAAAAGGTAGCAGCCAAGAAGAGAACTAGGAGTTAATCAGTGGCACCCTCAGGAAAAACCATCTTTTCCTATGACCTAAACTAATTTCAGAATCCAGAAATTTCTACAGAATAGACAAGTTGGAGTAGTAGTCAATAATTCAATCCTGTGAACAAATGAATTTTTGTTTACAAATGAACTTGTAGCAGAATGCATGCTTTCACTAAATAAGGAAAGCGAGGTAATCAAGCTACTCAAGTCATAAAATGTTTACTTTTTCCTTATCACTGCATTATTTCCCATCTGACTATTGACTTGATAGTATTACTAATTTTTTTGGAAATTCAATAATGCTGAATCATTAATAGCTTGCAAATTACAGAGAAAAACACAAGTTCGTTGCACTAGTCAATACAAGATTAACCATCGCTGGAAACAATTCACCAATTTTCTGGCCTATGATCTTCAACCTATGCCTTGGAACCAATCAGTTGGGTCTTTTTAGATAATCACTTTGTAATAAGCCGTGAAAATCATGATGTGATCGTGCAAGCTAGCAAAATAGCAAACAAACATCAAGGGGAGTTTTTAATGCTATTAGGCCAAATTAAAGCTAGTACAATATTACAATACCTGAGTTGTTTCTTTTCCATGAGATGGTATGGTGGTGGTTCCTCCTTGGTACAATGCCTTCGAGGATGTGCTTTCACCACCAAATAAGGGTGCGCCAAAACAACTGATGGAAATTTCAGATTGTTTTCCAGAAGTAATACATCTATCTTTGTTTAAAACAATAGGTTCCATGAGGGTATGCTGAAGTAGAGTTAGCTCGATTGTATTATGTAGGACTTCAAACCTTGTTGAAGGGACAGCAACATCATATTCTTTTTTCCAAATATTCCACATTACTTTAGGCTCATGATTATCACGCTACACTCTTTCTCTTTCCTCAGGATGTTTGAAAACCTAAGGTGTAGAGCCACTATATGTTGCACAAATTTCAAAAGAATCAAGTTTATAATCCGAGGAAACTTTTATGACTTCAACAAATAATTTTTCAGCAAATAAATTTTTCCCAACCTTTGAAGGGGGGCAGATCTAGATAACTGAATATCCATTTTCAATTCATCAACTAGCACGCTAAGAAAATTTCTTGGATCTGCATGGTTTATTCTACTGGGGGGAAAAAGAACTCCAAAATGTAGAAATAATCAATTTTAGTGCTTTGTAAACAAACTGCAAAGCAACTAGTTAGTCCAAGTCTTCGTGAGTGTGAAACCCAAGGATAAACACTTAACTCAGTCATATTTTTGCAGAAATATGCACTGCGTGATGCAAATCCCTTCCCAACAATTCCTTCGCCCACCCACGGGCAATCATAACCCTGCCAATCATAGTACTTGTAATAAAAACCTTCCCAATCACGGAGATAGGCTTGATGACCAAAGATTCTATTTATGCATCTTGTGGTAGAGTTGGCAACCCATACTTGATTCAAAGATAGTTGATAGCTGCGAGATATGCGTTTCAAATCTTCACAGGCGCTTTTACTTTCTATTAGATCCTGGAAAATCTGCAAAGAATATTTTAGTATGCCATGGAAAGTGTTTGAGTCCACGGAAAAAAAAAAAGAAAAAAGACTTACATAACTCACATGTCTTTCAGGTAACAATGCAGCATGTGCCTTTAGACCCATATTCTGTTAGGGAACAAAAAAAATTGTCAAACAAAAACTTAAACTAATAAGGTTCTATAATGCATACCGAATCAAATGCACACAATCAAATGAAGATTGTTACCTCCCAAATCTGAACATAGACCTAACTTGAATATATACATATATATGGAAAAATATTGTATACAATCTCCAATACTTTAGACTAATTTATATGAGAAAAGGCTTCCAAAAAATTAATTTGGACTTTGACTACTTTAGGTTTAAACTATAACATACTTATCATATTCAACTGAGATTTGGAACAAAGGATATCTTCGTCTTATTGCAATTTTTTACAGAAATTGCATTGCATGATTGGCAATACACTACTAGAAAAAAGTGATTTATCAACTGACAAAATCAGTTGGCAATTAGCTAAATTCGGTTGGTAATCATGATTTACCAACCGAATGGTGTCGCATGCAAAAAGTTTAGCTTGTAAATTTTCCAACTGAAATTTTTAGAGTCGGTTGGTAATATAAAATCTTTGGTTGGAAATTTGGCATTTGAGTTGACTATTTCGGTTAGTAATTACCCACTAAAATTTGGTTGGTAATGTAAAATTTTCGGTTGGAAATTTAGCATTAAGTTTGGCATTTGAGTTGACTATTTCGGTTGGTAATTACCCACTAAAATTTGGTTGATAATGTAAAATTTTCGGTTGGAAATTTAGCATTAAGTTTGGCATTTGAGTTGACTATTTCGGTTGGTAATTACCAACAAAAATTTATGTTACCAATTGATTGTTGTGGTTGGTAATTATCAACCGCAAATGTAGTTTGTAAATTTATAATTTTTGATTGGTAAATTTGTATTTAATATAAGATTGCAATTTACTAATTTACCAATTGAGACATGTTGCTACCAACCAATATATGTGTAGGTAATTAGCAACTGACTTTCTGTTGGTAATTATTTTTTTCTGGTTGGTAGTTTTATTTATTTACCAATTAAATATTCAGTTGATAATTTTTCAACTATTTTAGTTATTAAAAATCTGTTTGTAATTTTTTGTTGGTAAATTGCTAACCGAGTTGTTCACTTGCTAATTCTTTTTTCCGTTGGTAGTTTTCTTTATTTACCAACCAAATATTCAGTTGGTAATTTTTTTAACTGTTTTAGTAATTTAAAATCTGTTGGTAATTTTTTATTGGTAAATTATCAACTAAGTTGTTTATTGGTAGTTAGTTGGTTTGAAAATTACTAACTGTTATTTAATATATATTACCAACCGAATTATTTTCAATTACCAACTGAAATACCAACCGAATTATATTCAATTACCAACTGATTTTTCAGTTGATAATTTTTTCTTTGGTTTGGCAGAATTCTGGTGCATCTGAACATATAACCAAACACATGCATTTGATAAATTCATAAAATAATAAAGCCACAACACATCCACAAATTCACAAACCCAACATAAAAATCATCCTTCCACAAATTCACAAAACATTATCTTTCCACAAATTCACAAATCCAACAAAAACATCATCCTTCCACAAATTCACAAATCCAACACAAACATCATCCTTCCATAAATATAAACATCATCCTTCCACAAATTCAAAGCAAATATAATTCCATCACAAAATGCCACAAATCCTAACCAAACATCATCTTTAATTAAACATAAAAGTTTATCATAATATGAAAGTGAGATGAAGTTTAGGTCCAAGGTTTAACAACAAGGAATACAATTAAGGAACACAGTGAAGGAATATTAATTTTCTGGTGGATTTGATCCACTTAGGGCCTTAACCTTTTGTGTTAGCAAAGAAACCTTTGCTGTCAACCGCTTATTTATCTTCAACACTTCTTGAATCTATGTGTCAACAACCTTTTGCACCAACTCATTTATAGTATTTTGAAAGTCAGTTGTCTCCATATATTGCGAAGGATGCGCCAATGAAATGGATGAAGAAGATGATGACTTCTGTGAAGTGATTTCTTTAGACAACTGGAGTTTAGGGATCCCATGCCATAAATTGCATTCCCTTTCGTAGGTTGGCCTACAACTCGGAACTAAATATCAGCCTTATTTATTGGTGGAGGCTACTCCCCTTTAAGTGTTTGGCTAGTAAGTGATGCCATCTTTTTCTTCAATTCTTCTTGGTAGCGACACTAACACATAAACAAATGTAGAAATATTAAAATAAAAAATGGATAAGAATTTTGGAATAAACACAATGAAAATCTCAACTATATTAGTGATTGTGAAGCTTAAAACAAAGAACATCGATAAGAATTTGAATCATCTTGTTGTAACAAAAAAAGTTAAAAAGTAACACCATCATTTGAATATTTTGCCATCTTTCCAATCAGAAAAGTTTCTTTGACTTGGTCCACAATACACCCCCGAACCCCCCCTTTTATAGTTCATGCATAACAAACACATTTTAACTAAGCTCCCCCCCTCCAACCATTCCCCCCGCCCACCCCCTAAAACTCCCACAAAATGGCTATACAGATGGAAAGCAATAAATAGGCATGTCAAAATCTTCCACTTTGGATGGTAAAAATGGAAGCAGTAAGCTACCTTCACTTGAGCTAAATATAATGGATATGATAGTATGGAATAAATAATACTAATGACGATTATTAACTTATGAAACTTACATATGTTTCCTCAGACCACTTGTCAACAAAGACAAGTTCTAGGCCTCCAAACTCCACGTCTTCACCCTCCAACATTCGGCGTTCCTTCTTAAGCACTTGCTCAACCTCATCTTCAGTGTTTGTTGTGTGTGTGAAGACATATATTTTAGAGTGTGAGTAGTCCCTATGATATTTTCCCTCCTATATTTGGTTTAATCATAAAATAGTATTAAAGTACATTAGATATATAGATATTAATTCTAAGTATCTTTAGAACAAGTTATTTTCATAAATTTGAATTGAATTACTAAAAATAAGAAAAGTTACTAGTTTTCTCTTGTGCATTGTCACTGGTATGGAGCCGCCGGAGTGACGTGAGCCTCCTATACCTCCACAATCACTATTTCTATTTGCCTTCATTATCTATGAAATCTTCTTGAATTTGTCACCATCCCAAATTACTCGTAGCTTGTTATAGTCTTCATCCTTCATAAAGTCATGTGAGACTTTCCCTTTATGAACTTGGTCCATCAAATAAATGTAGATCTTGCCACCTTTCTTGTCCCATTTTGAGCTAATGAGTCTATCATATATCCTATCCCACTGGAACTGTTTCTGCATATTAGCCATAAAAATTGTCAAAACATTATATAGATGATTAATATATAAAACTTATAATAAAAACAATAACACTTTTATCAAAAGCAATAAAAGAAACAATTACCGTCCACTCAGCAAACCAAACATCCTTAACTGTATTTGGGACCTTTGACCAAGATTCATATGGTCCAAGAAACAGTGATTGTATGATTGGTCGAATGGAACGTGCAGGCTTGTTATCTGGCAACCTCTTAGCTTTATCTTTTTCGCAAAGGATTCTGCAATGCAAGAAAAAATTAATAAAAACAACCCTTAGGTTATATAGAAAAGTGGCAGATTCATTTATTTTTTTTTAAAAAATCAGTTTTATCTTTGCTTCCTATGCTCATTGATTGCAGCAATACTATTTTCTTTAGGCAATGGTAGTGATTATTCTAAATTTGGAGGTGATCCAAAAAATGAAATTAAAGACACAGAAATTTAAGAACTTGAATCAAATTCTATAATAATTCATTTCATTTCACAGAAAAAATGAAGGCTTTCAACAAGAAATGAAGGCTTTTGTTTTAGTACTCTCTTGATTTGTGTTGTCAGGTTCATAATGTTAAGTGAACATTGAATGGTTGCACTTGGGTTAGGGTGGGACATTTCAACCTAATTTGTTGGAGTTGTGATTGCTTGAAACTGAGAATAGACATAGTTGTATCATGCCCATAGCAGAATACCCTTACTGTATTTACAAATTACACTAGCCATATTTTTCATTCCTTCTATATAACTCATACCATATAAACCTTCCTAATCCTTGTTTTGGATTTATATATGTGTGATTCAATCATCTTTTCAATCTAGCTTTCAAAAAAAAAAAAATAAATAAATGCTAAAACAATTCATAAAATGAAACATGACAAAACAACATTTTTTTCATGAATAGCTTTAGTTCCTTTCATTCTCGTGCATTCCTTTGCATTCAAAATTCCAAAAAATCGACTCTCCTCTCTTCGTAACATTTCAAGGTTCATTTAGATTTAGTTACTTCAGAGCAATACCCCATAGACATACCAAATAAACAGTTGTAAACTACGAAACAAAATCTGCCCAGTATGCATTCATTAACATATAACCAGCTTAAATTCTCATTTTCACACCTCCTGAACACAACATGTTTTAGCCATAGTTCCTGCATTTTCTTCACAAAAATACATACCAAAAGAGAGCTAAAAACATCCAAAATAAACTCTAAACAATTGGTTCAAACAACAACAACAAACAGCCAGCAACCAGAAAATTTTCTTATGAACTTCAGCTTTGTTTTTGCAAGTTTCTCCAACAAAATCCATATCAAAAGAAAGCTCTTGATGCTTTGAACTCTTTTTGTTCTAAGAGGAAAGTGTCTTACCTAATTAAAAGAACTCTCACATGCAACTAACATGTTGAAATTGCTAATATGTCTCTTGTTATCATAGACAATTTAGAAAATTTAAGTGCATTATATTTCCAAAACTTTAAGACATCATATTCATTGCATGTAATGCAAGTGTATAAATTCTATGTTCACATTAAGTAGCTTGTATGACAAATGTTGAAAGTTAAAAGATAAAAAAATTATCACTACCCATGTACTTTCCTCAAACCCACGGTATATCCCCAATGTATAACTCCGCCTTTCAATAATTATTATATTAGGGGCACAGAGCAGAGTAGTACCTCTCCTTAATCTCCAATGTAAGCCCAAAAAACAACTGCAAAAGATATAAGCCAATTGTCCAATCAACAATAAAAGCCAATTCAATCTACATTTCAACCATCTATAGCATGTTAAAGATAATAAAAGAATAAGAGGAATCACAAAAATGCTTCAAGCAATCACAACTCGAACAAATTAGGCGAGCAATCACAACTCCAACAAATAAGCTAAGAAAGTTACATATCCTCTTATCCAACCCAAGTATTCCAAGTTACTGAAATCATTTGCAGCAGTAGACCAAACCACTACTTAGATATAATTTAGAAGGACTTGCAATGTTATTCTTGAAGCTTAAAATAGTGTTTTAAACCATTAAGCTTAAACCCCTAAAGCAAATTCATAATCTAGCAACAAAAAAGATGCAGTAAAAGAAAAGAGAAACCACTTACTCATCTCCCTCGATAAAACAATAGATCTTGCCTTGAGATGGAATATTAATTGCAAAAGATGAGGCAGATGGCTGCACCACACCAGGAGTAGAAGATGCTCGGGCATGATTATCAGAAGGTGTACCATCGGGGTGACAATCAGATGGTATAAAATCAGCATGGCCATCAAGAGGAGTATCATCTACATCAACATTTTAAGGAGTATGATATACATTGTCAGTAGGAGTATTCTGAGCACATTCATCAACAACAATATGGTTTTGCTCATTCTCATCCAAAATAGGTGATAGCTGCTATTCAGTAGCTACAGTGACTAAAGTAATAGATTTCAGCAAAGGCGTCAAATCCTTTCGAGTAGACGCTGATGATCGTTGACCAACTAAGGGGCCACCAAGAGTTGCTCGTCCTCTCCTTGACAAAGGTGAGGAACCAGAACCCCTACCAGTTTGGTTTTTCTTTCCACGTACCATTTCTGAAAAATACATTAAGTAATGAAAAATATTAATTAAACACTTAATTAAAAGAATACAAATAAATGAAAATATTAATTGGAGATAAACAAATCACAAATAATGCAAGAATAAGATAAAATAACTATATACAATCTAACCTTACCATGCTAGTCGCTAAGGTAATTGGAATCACTGCTTAGTTCTTTTTAAGAGTCATCTGTTGATTCCTCTAACTCTTCTTCATCAAAACTACTTATGAACTCTTCCTCACTCTCTACTAGATCAACATTGTCAATAGTATCCATTTCATCAAAAGTGCCATTGGAATCTCTGAGACTATCTATTTCATCATCTAACATATCAAAATTTGCAGCTTGGACTTTATCCTCTTGAAGTGCACTATCCATTGTCCCCATCTCCAAGTTTCTTCTTGCAGCCACATGACAAACATGCACCCAATCTGCTGAGTCTTTCCTTTGGCTTAGATAAGGTATGTAATACACTTGGCTTGCTTGATGTACAACTGCAAATGGCTCATATTTTCTCAAACAACGCTTGTGATTAATATCAACTATTTTATACTTTGGATGGATTCTTATGCCAACATTTTGCACTGGATCATACCAATCACAATGAAACAAGTAAGCTCATTTAATTGGCAACCCTGGGTATTCTAATTCAACAACTTCCTTTAGCACACCATAATAATTCATTGTGTCTTCATCATTGCTGTTTGAATCTTTTATGCACACACCACTATTGGTTGCGAATTTCCCCTTACTATAGGCAATAGTGTGGAAGCTGTACCCATTCACAAAAAAATGTGAGTATGTGCAAACAGATCTTTTTGGGCCCCAAGCAATGTGTTTTATTTCCTCACTTGAAACATTGTTAGTTGGATCATTTGCCTAGTTGACATAAAATATGGAACACTTATTAATTATTTAAATTAAAGAAAAAAAAGAGTTTCTAAGAAGTTGAATTATGCTTACATATCTAATAAACTAATGAACAAACACTTTTTCCAGTGCTAATTCGATGTCAGAGGTAGAAATTCTTGAGGAATGAAGACGTTTTTCAGCCTTGAAAAATCTAAATATTATATAAAAAATAATGTGTAAATTATGTATCCCCTATTATTTGTAATCACTAAGAAAAATAAATACTCACTTTACATAGGGTTGGACCTCTTCGGTGTTCAACAATATATACAATGCAGCTGTATCATGTTCTTTGTCTGATAGAAATCTGGTTTTTTAAGCACCTGATGCCCGCCCAGGATAGCTAAAAGTTGAAATTCTTGAACCAAATAACTCTGAACTACTACCATCATCATTTCTATCAACTCTTCTACTCTTTGTTTTGACATGGGGTTCAAAGTAATGCGTGCAAAAACTTGACACTTCTTCAACTATGTATGCATTACATATTGAAGTCTCAACCTTTGTCTTATTTTTCACCTTCTTTTTTCAAAGTGTATAAGAACCTAAGGATAAAAAGTATTAATGACATGCTAAAAAATAAATGCCATCAAATAAGGAAGAATTATTTGACAGACTTCTCAAAGGGATACATCCATCTATATTGCACAGGCCCCCCAACTAGAGCTTTATATGGTAAGTGAATTGGCAAATGCTCCATTGACTCAAAAAGTTTGGAGGAAAAATTCTCTCTAACTTGCATATGACCACAGCAATGTTTTCTTCCAATTTAAGTACTTGGTCATGATGTAACATTCTAGAAGTCAAATCCTTGAAAAATAAGCTCAATTCTTTCAGTGCATTGCTAACAGCTTCTGGGAGCAAATGCCGAAATGCTATGGGAATCAACTGGAGCATGAATATATGACGGTCATGAGATTTGAGGCCAAAAAATTTGCATTCCTTCATAGCCACACATCTTGACAAATTGGAAACATAACCATCAGGAAATTTTAACAATTTGATCCACTCACACAAGATTTTTCGAGCATTTTTTTTTCAAACAATAGCATGCCTTTAGCTTCTTTGTACATCCTTCAGATAGATCAAAATACTTTCATTGACAAATCTCATTTAAATCTCTCCTTGCATTTTCACCATTCTTGGTTTTTCCCATTTGATCTATTCAGTTTTTTTATGTTCCGAATTCCAATTATTTTATTCTTTCTTCTTTTTCTTTGACTTTGATAGAATACGATTTGCTACACTTATTTGTTACTGTACAGTTAAAATTATTTAAAATAAAAAAAAGATTCCAACAAAAAATTGCTTCTACAACTCCGAAGGGAAATTTCTAGATCTCGCATCTACCAAATGCTGAAGTCATTTATTTTTCTGGGATTCCAGTAGATTAGAATATGTAATATCATAATAATAGTATAAATTGAATTATTTTTTTTTATTTTGATATTCTCTACAAAATCCTATAACTTAGCAAAGTGTGGATTTTCAAGAACGAGAATTTTATGATATGTTGGGAATCTCTTATGATAATCATCCACGCTTGATACAGTATTCACCCATAGGTCAGCATCAAATATAATATTAAATATACTGTCATTTTTTTTTATTTTTATGATATGCATAACATCAAGATTATATCTGATGAGATTTGTTTTCCAATATGACAAACTCCAAAATATATATTTCTTGTCCCAATTATGAGACTCCCCGTAGCTTTTCGGTACGCCATTTCCACCATTTTCAAGCACAGTAGGCAAATCTTTCACTCGAGCCCATATTTCATCACCATTTAGTCTCTGTGGAGGTGGTGATTCCTTAGTTCGATTCTTCCTAAATGAGTTTTTATTCTTTTGAAAAGGGTGATCAAGAGGCAAAAATTGTCGATAACTATCAAAAAAACTTTTCTTGAGAGAATGTTGAAGCCTAAATGCCTTTGACTTCTCCATACAATATGGACAAGATAATCTACTAGTCGTGCTTCATCCAGACAATATGCCATAAGTTGTAAAGTCACTTATTGTCCACATCAAAGCAGCCCTCATTTGAAAATTTTGCTTTAGTGAAATATCATAAGTTGGAACTCCTACTTCCCAGAATTGTATTAACTCATCTACTAGAGGATGCAAATACACATCTAACTATTTCTTAGGTTTTTTAGGACCAGGAATTATGACACTCAGAAACATGTATAGTGATTTCATGCACATCTTAGGTGGCAGATTGTAGGGAGTTATTATCACAGGCCAACAGGAATACTATTTACCAGATTGGCCAAATGGAGTGAAGCCATTAGTGTAAAGTCCAAGTCTTACATTGCGAGACTCGACAGAGAATGAAGGATATGCATGATTGAAAGACTTCCAAGCCTCCCCTTCAGAAGGATGACTAATAGTCCCAGGAAGAGGTTTATACTCTGCATGCCATCTTATATGCTGGGTTGTAGATTTTGATCCATACAATCGCTGTAATCTTAGTGTTAATGGCAGATAATGCATTTGTGCATATGGCACATTTTTCTTTACACCCAAACTTTCTTTTTTTGGTTTCTATCTAGGATGATTACAAAACTTGCATTCTATAAACTACTCATACTCTTTCCAAAAAAGTATACACCCATTAATACAACATTCAATTTATTCATATGGAAGCCCTAAACTTAAGACAAGTTTTTTTGTCTCATAATTTTTTTTTGGCATTTTATCTCCTTCAGGTGCGACATCTTTGATGAGTTGTGCTATAGTATCAAAACAAACTTTAGACAAGTTGTAATCTGACTTGATCGTTAAAAGTTGAGCAACCATGGACAATTGGAATTGATTATCATACTTGGGCCATAATGGTTCATCTATTACTTCTAGTCAATCATAAAACTTTTGTGCACCTATATTAAGCAACTCATCTATTTGCATATGTTCATCTAATGTCCTATCCCATCCAACTACATTAAAAAGCATTTCCCTTAATGGATTGCTTGCCTCAGGGGCCATTTCACAGACATTAGGAACCTCACCGGTAGTTCTTTGCTCTGTGGGGAAGATATATGGCTCCCCATTGGAATCCCATTAATAATAATTTGGAAGAAATCCTTCCTTACATAGATGAAGCTTTACATTATCAACATTTAAGAATTTTTTATTCCTACACTTTGAACATGGACATCTAATTTCCCCCCTACTAGTAAAGTCCAATTGTGTGCTTGCAAATTGGACAAATTTATTAATACTGTTCACAAACTCTCTCGTTATTCCTTTTCTACCAGGTAGGAGCCTATTGTACATCCACACTCGATCAGGCCTCATTAAAAGCACTTGTGTCGGATAAGCTAAAAATGCAAATAATGAAATAGATATTCTAAATAAAAAATATTGAAAATGTTCCCAATAGATCTTGAACTTTAAATATTCATTTTTTCCTACAGTTATCTATCATAGATTTCTTGTTTTGGCAATATATATTCAAGCTTAATAGTACTTGAACCAATTCATAAAGTTCTAATAAAATAAATAAAATTAAGAAATAAAATATTAATTTTACTAGATTGAATATGTATGCATTGTCAAATACAAGTACAATCAGCCATTTATCCAAACAAACAAGTCCATAATATAATAAAACAAACAACAAAGTCATTTGTGTTCAATGTTATACATGAATACAAGTGAAAATTTTTGTGTCTAGCCATTTTACCACCAAGTCAAGTCAACACAAACAACAAATTATCCCAGTAATGACATAACTAGAAGAACCAGTTTCTAGATTGGTCATTAATTAAGAGAAAGCAAACTTTGTCTAAATTAACTAGCAAACTCCAATAATAGATAAGGTTATTCAAGTTTATAAAGTCATTAGGTAAAATATACAAGGGTAGTCTTAAGTTCAACTGGTAGTAAGCTGCCTACATTATTCTTGAGTAGCCACTTCAATGTATTGTTATCCATGCAGTAGAAGATGTGAATCAAATGTAGCCACAAAGGAATAAGTATATGAATAAAAGCTAGAGAATGAAAAGTACCATCTCGTGAGAAAAAATGAAAAATAGAAACTACAATAATCACTAATTCAATTAGCAATTTGAATAGAGAATAAAGAAGAATTATAAACACTTACTCAAGCAATAAACGAAAAGTAATTCATTAGATAATTCTTGGAAGAAAGTTTAAGGGGGAAAAATAACATTAAAAGAAAAAAACCTTAAAAATGAAAAATTACACAAAAATAAGAGAAACGAACAACATTAAATACCTAAAATGAATGAAAAAAAGTAATTGAACCCATCATTTAATGATGATTAAATCCTCCATCAAATGAATTGCAATTCAAGTTTCAAGAATAATGAAAAAAAAAACATTACCATGCACAAATGAAAAATGATGGAAATAAGAACTTTAAATTATTCAATAGTAAGGGCAAATGCTCTTCCTATCCTAAATATTGATTAATTTAAATCAACCCAGACCAAAAAATTCATACAAAACATAGTATCATTGCACAATTTCAAGATAGAAAAATTCCTACTTAGAAGCTAAAGACGAGTTGCACAGAAAATAGTATAGAATTAGCATAACCCATCAGTTGATATATCCATTTAAAGTACAAAAATGTAACAGGAAGAAAGAATTAGTAGGATCTTCAACATAGTTCAATTAAGATGATAACTCAACTAGTAAAAATACATTTTTATACCCATTGCATCTTTTTGAGTTTTGTTTTCCATTCTTTAGGTGTAATGTCACTTTAGAGATTTCATACAAGAACACATACAGATTGATATCAGTTTAGATGAAAATCCTCTCTTCTCCTAAACTTAATTAGGGTATTAGATACATTGATCTTTCAAGGAACATCAAACCCACAAAAACACAGCTCAACCCAAAAATCGTAGCTCAACAACATCAAAAGAGATGATAAAGTAGCAACGTCAAGCCAAAAACACATGCCTCAACTCAAACAAAAAATATCTCAGCACAAAAACGAGGAACATAGTTCAAAAAAAAAAATAAAAAATGAAAGAACTCAATCCAAAAAGAAAAAAAAAAAAAGATCTCAATCACTGCAATATCATCAAAAATTTTTAAAAAAATATTGAGTTCAGCCTAAACAAAAATACAAAATTAAGCAAAAATTTTACATATAAATTATTTCTATTACACAACAAAATACTTGGTTTTTTAAAGATGTTGAAGCAGTGAGCGATGGGCTTCTCAAATTGCTCTTTTTGCCCTTGTATCCAAACAAAGCCATTCGAATTACCCACAAATTGACCCTAATTTTTGCAAAACAAAAACCCGTAGTTGACCCCCAAATTCACTAAGAATTCAGACAAAATAGATTCTAAAAGGAAAAGAAATCACCCTTCAGTTGGCCACCAGTAGAAGCAACAATGGTGGGCAATGGTGTCTGAGAGCAAAAGACGGTAGGGGGAAACGAATTAGAAAGAGGGAAGGGGAATTTTTCCAAAGTTAATAAATTATGTATATATACACATATATATTATATTATATAAGTATAAAATAATTTTTATATAAAAAATATATATTATATTATATTTTAAAGTGGGTGTTTATTTTTCTATTTGTTTCTAAATATTTTACATTCTTTGGTCCTTTTTTTTTTTTAATTCATCCTATTTTCTTATATAAAAAAAACCAAAATTTATTTTCCTATATCAAATTTGCATTATTTAGTCTTTTGGTTTCTTAAAAAAAAATTTATACTTTGATTAAATATAATTAGATATAATTATCTAAATGAACTAAGTTACAAATTATAATGAATCAAATAATATTTTTGAAAACTTGTGGTCCTAAGGGTTTCTATTGAAAACTTTAGGGATTTAGATATAATTATCTAAATGAACTAAGTTAAAAAATATAAAGATTGAAATAATTATTCTAAAAGTTTGTTTATTTATTTTTACACTTGGCTCGTTATTTTTCAAAAGATATTTAAAAGAAGTTGTGCTTAAAAAAATTTATGGTCATAAGGGTTTCTTTTAGAAACTTTAGGGGTTTAAATATAATTATCCAAATGAACTAAGTTAAAAAATATAGGGATTCAAGTAGTGACTAAATGCGCTAATAATTAACTAATATGTGACCTTAAGTCTCAATACACATTCACATATGACATGAAAATATATAAATTTTATCTATAATAATTATAATTTATATATGTGCATGTATACAGAAAGACAAAATGTGATACAGTAATTAAAAGTATGTGATAAAAATAGTAACTTTACTAAGTATTTCTACTTTTTATACTGAAAACTTGTTATTTTTATAATATTTATTGCATATGATATAAATTTAAAAGTTTATCAATTTGAATATAAAATAAAAGAATCAAATTTATGAATATATTGACAATTTATATGCATTAATAAAGATAATTTTTATTTAATTTTGTATGATTTATAGTAATTACTATTTATATATGTACATGTATATAGAAAACATAAATACAATGGAAACACATCCTACACATATACATGACCTCTATATATTTATATTGTCATACAAATAAAAGTAATAACTTTTACATTATGATAAAGGGAATAACAATTATATCTATTAATAAAATTATGTGTACAGATATAATATAACTTTTTGATTGTTAAATTTAATACACCTAATTGATAAATTGTTTAGTGTCTATTTAGTTATAAATATTTACATAATTAAAAAATTATGAACTAAGTCTTCTAAATTCAAAAGTATTTATTATATTAAAAAATTTTATAACTAAGAAATTTGTTGTATAACTAAAGGTATGAAAAAATTGCTTACTTTTATTAGTAATTCAAAAATAAAATTTATATAATTTAGGAATATATGTACAGAATAATTATATACTCTGATAAATAGAAGCAAATTAAAAGTGAAAAAAATTTAAAAAATTAAAAGTGATAAAAATTTTTTACTTTATTTAAATCAAATTTTACAAGTTTTAGAAGTGTATTTCATATAATTGTAATATTTTGTAAAAAGTAAATAAATATAATATATGCTTCCAACTGATTATCAATCGATTACCAACTGAATATATTATCAATCGATACATTTCGGTTAGTAATCGGTTGGTAAAATTTATAAATTAAAATATTAACTAATTACCAACTAAATATATTACCAACCGATATATTTCAGTTAGTAATTGATCGGCAAAATACCAACCAATTACCAACTGATACATTTCGATTGGTAAAAATTTTTAAATTAAAATACGAACAAAAATACCAACCGATTACCAACTAAATATATTATCAACTGATATATTTTGGTTAGTAATCGGTCGGTAAAATTTTTAAATTAAATACCAACTGATTACTAATTGATTACCAACTGACTAGGTTTACCAATCGAAACATTTTGGTTAGTAGTCGGTCGATAAAATTTTTATAGTAAAATACCCACCATTTGTTATATTAAAATACTCACCGATTACCAACTGATACATTTCGATTAATAATCAGTTGGTAAAATTTTTAAATTAAAATACTAATTGATTACCAACTAAATATATTACCAACCGATATATTTCGGCTAGTAATCAATCGGTAAAATTTTTAAATTAAAATACCAACCGATTACCAACTGAATATATTACCAATCGATACATTTCAGTTAGTAATCGGTCGATAAAATTTTTAAATTAAAATATCAACCGATTACTAACTGAATATATTACCAACCGATTGTTGTCGGGAACATAATAACAATCTTTCAAAACCAAATGTTTATTATCAAAATAAAGATAAACATCTCCAACAACTCTTGCAGATATCACTGATCCTGTGCCAACCCTTAGAGTATGCTCTTCTTCATTGAGATGTCTAGTCACTTGGAACCCCTACAATGAATTGCAAACATGGTTAGTGGCTCCAGAATCTACTATCTAAGTATTTGTAGAATCAACCACTAAACAAGTTTTAATGTAGGATAACTCACCAGTACCTTGCTTGCGTTTAGCTAAGTAATCTGGGCACTGTGCCTTCCAATGTCCCTTCTGCTTGCAGTGGAAACATTTGCCTTTAGGCTTTTCATCCACTCTTGCTTTCTTAACCTGCTGCTTAGGCCCTTTATTATTATTCTGCTTCCTCTTATTTCCTCCTTTGCCCTTAGGCTTGGAAGAGGAAGATCCAGCATGAGATAAAACAAGAGCATTGCCACTTCCCACTTTTAGGGTTGCCTTGGCACTCTCAAGCTCCTTCATTAACTCTGTAAGAGACATCTTCCTCTTGTTCATGTTATAATTAACTTTGAACTGTGAAAACATCTCTGGAAGAGTTTCTAGAGCCATGTCAACCTGAGTCTCAGGCTTAATTTCAGCCCCTAAGACCTCTGCCACGTTAAACTGAGCAATCAATTCTAACATATGATCTCTCACGGGCGTTCTAGGTTTCATGTGCATATTCATTATGCGCCTCATTGCTGCTTGACGGGCCTGACGTCCTTTGTGCTTAAACATTTCCTGGAGACTTCTCATGATGTTTGTAGTGGTTGTCATGTTCTCATGTTTCTGCTGCAACACATTTGAGATAGATCCCAAAATGTTGCAGCGAGCCATCTCATCAGAACTCAACTACTTATCATAAGCCTCCTTTTGTTCGCGCGTGGACTGTTCAGTAGGCTTAGCAGGACACGGTTCAGTTAGCACACATTTGAGCTTCTCAGCAGTGAGCACAATTATGAGATTCCTTTTCCAATCAATAAAATTTTCTCCAACCAGTTGGTTCTTTGTTAAAATTTGGGATAAAGTGTTGGAAGTCATTTTTCTGAAATTAAATAAAATAAAACATATGAGCCATTTATCATATCATGATGCATGAACAATATAAAATGGTATGATGCATGATCAATATGATAATATTTTAAGTAGTAATAGAAACTATTATCAAAATATGACAACCTAAAACTCTACAGTAACATGTACCTCTATAGGAGATAACAATGTAACTTATAGTTAGGTCAAAATCCACAACCTAAAACCCCAAAATAATATGCACCTCTATAGGAGATAACAATATAACTTATAGTTAGGCCTGGATCATCCCACCAAAATTAATATATCTTGCATCTAAATGCAATATTAATTTTAGTGTTATTAATATTTTGGCCATCATAGACATTATTTGGATATTCTATAGGAAGTCCTTATAATGTCTTTGATTTAAGTGTAACCCCTATATTCAAAATTTATTATTATTATTTTTAATATAAAGTTTCCAATCCAGCCATATCACCTATAGGGTAATTATGAATGAATTAAACTTAAAATAATAATAATAATAATAATTATTAAAGTTTTGACACCCAATCTAGTAACCAATAAAACGTAGTCTTCCTATAGGGAGACCATTTAAAATGGCACGAAGCAAACGTCAATTTTACTAATGGGCTTATAGGGGAGGCCAAAGGTTAATTAAAATTAACCATCTCACACTTAATTTTTTTTAATAAATTAATAAAAATATTAATTTATTTATGCATAACTAAATAGTACCTAGAGCGGTGTTAATGCAAACTATATGACATGTTAATATGAATGATACATAATTCAATCAAAATTAAAAAAGTAAAAATTATAAAATAAAAATAATTTTATGGCCAACCTAGACTCAAAAATAAAATTGCAAAATTACAATTGAAAATAATAATTAGCTAACAATATAGCTAATTCTTCAATCTTCTGGAATATCAATTAAATGGCACAACTTTTGTCACAAGATCTGCAGTGGCCCAGTGGTTAGAATGCTGCATTCCTAAGTTGGAGGTCTTGGGATCAAATCCCACCTTAGCCCAAGGCCAGCCCAGTGACAGCCAAGCTTGTCTGCTGGCCCGCTGGCCCAAGGCCAGCCCAGCAACAGCAAGGCCCGTATGCTGGATCGCTGGCCTAAATCCAGCCCAGCACAACTAGCCCAAGGCTTGAGGCTTGTATACAGACGCCAATTACAATTGCCATCCAATTGTCATTCATTGTCATTCAGGCACTGAACAGAAGGGGGAAGCAATTTGATCATCTATTCTTCGTGCTGTTCTTCTCCGTCCGCGAGTCGTCCGCCACCGCCAAGCTTCAGTACAATTACAATTCCCCTTTTTTTTAACATAAAAATAAAATAAAATAAACCAAAAGAAAAATAAAAAGGGGAAACATGGAGACGTAATCCACCCGTTTTATTACAAGACTCGATAATACTTATACATATTCACCGAATCAAAAAACTATGGCCATAAAATTATTTTGAATAGAATTAATCAAATCATTCACCATGAACATAAATGCATTATTCCTACACCGCTCAACTAAATATTTGTATAAAAGATTTAATCTTAACACATAAACACATATCAAAACCAGGCTCTGATACCAATTGTTAGTTAATAGAATCGACATGCTTATGTGCCAATTAGATTAAATCTCGAGAATATGTGAAACGAATCATACTTTTGTAGATATCGTCTCCACCAATACGATTCTTGAAGTCTTTGGCCTTCTGGTAATGCTCCAGACCCCCAAGTCTTCTTCAATGTAATCTGATTGGACCAGAAAATTGCTAATCGTATTTTGTTTCTCTCTTTGTTGAGGGTGGACTCCCACAAAAATTGAGAGAAAAACTCAGAGAACAACAACGATGTTTCTCTCGTATTTCTAAAATAGAGTCATAAACCAATATATATATTTGACTCTATCTCATAATACGAATCCAGATAGAATAAGAAAAGTATAGTTGAATACAACTATTTCCACTTATCCTATTCCATCTAAAATACGATATTTGGTTTCCTGCAATTTTCATTAATAAATTATAAACAAATTATAATTTATTATTTTCCCATAATTAGGAGCCACTGAAGGGACTTGACCGGATATAATTAGACTAAGTTCCAATAAATTATTTTGTCAATAAAAATAATTTATTAATTACGTTCCACTCCACTAAAAGAACGTAACTGCACTCTTAGTCTAATCGCAATTACTGGAGTCAATAATTTTATCCATTAATTGATCAATCCAACATTTAGAAATCCCAAAAGCTACACAAAAATAACAAAGATATAAAAAACAAATGTTAATTATTTAATCAAGACTAAATTAAATTAATTTTTTTGGTCTTAATTAAATTCATAAAAAAGTTCAATTATTCTTGGACTATTGTTAGAAGTCTATTTAGAATTAAATCCAATATGGCATGGCTTAAATACAATTTGGCCAAGTTAAATTAAATAAAAAATAAAGTTATATGCAAGTCTGTTTTAGATTTTATAAAAGCTTTTATCTATTGGAATCCCATAATGTTTTGTAAAAGCCCTTAGCTATTAGAATCTCAGTTGAATTAATTTTTCAAGAAGTTATGAACCTCAATCTCAACATATAAATAGCGCATTCTGCTCAACGCACAACAGGAAAAATCGCCATTTGCGACGGCCAAAAACCGTCGCAAAACCGTCGCTGACCGTTTTTGCGACGGTTTTGGCCGTCGCAAAAAACGACGTCGCAATTTGCGACGGCCATGGGAAACCGTCGCAAATTGTGACGGTTTTGCGAGGGCAAAAAAAATTCGTTGCTATTTACGACGGTTTTGCGAGGATTTTGCGACGAATATTTTTGGTCAAACTTCACCGGAGGAATAATTTTTGCGACGATTTTGCGACGAAAAAAGTGACCCTCGCAAAACCGTCGCAAATTGCGACGGTTTTGCGAGGGTCACTTTGTGCCCTCGCAAAACCGTCGCATATTTGCGAGGGTTTTGCGAGGGTAAACTTTGTGCCCTCGCAAAACCGTCGCAAATTTGCGAGGGTTTTGCGAGGGCTAAACCATAGCCCTTGCAAAACCGTCGCAAATTTGCGACGGTTTTGCGAGGGCCAACCTTGTGCCCTCGCAAAACCCTCGCAAATTTGCGAGGGTTTTGCGAGGGCTATGGTTTGGACCCTCGCAAAACCGTCGCAATTTACGACGGTTTTGCGAGGGCCACTCTTGTGCCCTCGCAAAACCCTCGCAAATTGCGACGGTTTTGCGAGGGCACAATTAACCCCAAGTTGTGACCCTCGCAAAACCGTCGCAATTTGCGAGGGTTTTGCGAGGGCACAATTAACCCCTAAGTCGTGACCCTCGCAAACCGTCGCAATTTGCGAGGGTTTTGCGAGGGCCACGACTTCACTCTCGCAAAACCCTCGCAAATTGCGAGGGTTTTGCAATAAATTTTTTTATTATTATATTTATTTTAAATTATTACCCTATAAATCAACCCCGAAATATTATACAAATAAATATCAACAAGTATGTTCATAATCCAAAAAAATACTATAAAAAATTAAAAATAAACCCAAATAAATATAATTAAATATTAAAATATAATATAAAATACATAATAAGTATCTAAAAAAGTAAAATAATTCACAAAAATAAGTAATAGTGTATAAAGAGTATAAAATAAATATAACAAGTCTATGTAAGCAATGAAGGAGCAACTACAGTAAGGAGGTGGAGGAGGGGAACGAGAGCCACTACGTGGGCCCGGTGCTCATCGACTGGATCAAATCCATCGTCAACATTTGGATCTTCATCTTCAGCATTAGCAGCCGCAATGCGCGCTTCTATCTCCTCTATGGATGGCATAGATGGTGCAGAATACCCATTTTGTCCGACATAGCTGCCATCCAACCACCAAATGTAGACTCGTCGTTGCTTCATGAAGTCCCGTACAAGTCTATTTGTCGATTGAATCTCCACTCGACCTCGTTGAACCCTTTGCTCTACTAGATGTCCAATATCAACTTCGTAGGAGAAGATGCATGCAATCCACTTTGAGACAGCCTAGTTCGAACATGTGTCGCCTCCGAGCCTAACCCAAAAACTCGTCCCCTTTGAACCCGCCTTGTGCCTTTACAAACATGGCTTTTTCATCAAGAGGAACAACAGAGTTTACGTAGTCACTAGACTCGGATCGAGGAGTGCTCGTATGAGATTTCGCACCTCATCCTAAAAAAAAAAAAAAAGAATTGTCAATAGTAATTATCAAAATAAAATACAAATTCCACACAAGTATAAAGAATTTCAACATATTTAATCTATATAGTACCAATGTCCGGCGAGATCGCTCACCGACAAACCGACCCTTTTGTGGCTCGCTCCGAAAGACATGTAATGTCTCAAACATGTCCGTGTAGCTAAAAGAACTCCCTCCTTGGCCCGCTACATTTATGTTAACACAATGTAATCATTACAATCTTACATAAATTTGTAATAAAACAATTTAGATTAATAATTAATTAAGGCATGTAGGTGAATTACCAAACGGTCCTCGTGTTCCGTGAACGAAATAGACCCTCCGATGATGGGTGCAACTACTCCCACGATTCTTTTTGTTGGTGGATGAGAGCTTCGATACTTCTCTCGATCTCCAGCACTCGCAAATGTCATTCCAATACCGTGCCTCTATCCAATGAGGACATACCCAATCATCCATCTTCCTCAACCTAGACATTATGTCCGAAAATCGCGTCCGACACTTCTTTTCCCAATTTGATCGAATTAGCGAAGCATACTCTTCCCTCCACCGAAAATATTTCTGCATGATCATGATTAAGATTTCGATTAACATATAACATAGTACTTAAACGATAAAAAATACTCAAAAATTGCTTACCCCAAATTCTTGAAACCATAAGTCTCGCACGGTTATCGGGACGTGCGTGTATGTCTGATACGAACCAATGAAGTACCGTCGTATTATATTTGAAATTTCTCGACACATTTGTCCGAGCCGGCGAACCTATTTTTGGTGCAATGACAATGTACAATATAGTTATGTTAATCTCAAAAATAATAATAATAATTGAACTAATAATCAACATCTTACAAAGTATGAATATGTTACTTACCCGTTTCCCCGTGGAACAATCCAAGGTCGGGAGTCCGTAACTTGCAACCCAACGAATGCGAAGTCGAAGCAGCTGGATGATTGAAAAGCCGGGATGGTACTCCCTCATCTCCAATAGAGCCATGTAATGAAGGAGGCACTCGAAAGCCTTTGTAGCCGAGTAGGGATGGAGTATAAGGCTCCTGACCCTCCTGACTCCCCTCCCTCAATGATCCTTCATTAGAAGACATTGCTAAAGGAGATGAAAAAAGAAAAATAAGTAACCAATAAAGACGAAGCCCACTCCAAAAGAAGGATGTAAATAACCGTGAATAAAAATGATAAAAGAATAATAACATTGAAACGTTATATCTATTCGCTAGTTTAAAGTAATACAATAATAATGCTTTGTCGATGATGGATATGTCAAAATAAACATTGTACTTGTAAATTAAATTTTAAAAAAATTTGACAGAGTCTCCCTATAATTGGGCATTTCCCGTGCACAAGGCCACCTCAAGATTTGACAACCAAAACGCTGTTACAAACAACAAAGACAGATCTTTTAAATATAGAAAAATTCAAAAGATAACTAGGGGTAATCACCCATTACCCAAGAGGAATGATCACCCATCACTCACGGGGAATGATCACCCATCACTCACGGGGAATGATCACCCATCACTCACGGGGTTCCAATTAAAATGTTAGATATAGTTAAAATCAAGCTAAAAATTATAAATGCCTCTGTCCTTGTGAATTGTCCGTCAATACAAAGAACAATACAATATATAAACTACCTTGTTGTTTACACCACAAAAGAATATAATAAGGAATAACAAAAATCCTCCGGCCGTACAAGTCTAAACGAAAGATTCCTGCAAAAAAAAAGAAGGAGATGAGATTCCCGACAATTAGACAAAATTGTGAAACAAAATTGTATGTGATGGAATTTAAAATAATAAAAGATTCAAGGCATGTAGATTCAAGTAACAAATAAATTGTAAGTTAAAATTTGACATGGGATAGTAATGATGCAATAGATTTCAGGATTGTAAGTTAAAATTTGACATGGGATAGTAATGATGCTGTTATAGCCTCATCATGAACATCCAACATTTCACTCATACCATTCTCATGCGTCAGAATACCAAGATCAACAAATAACGATATGCTGACTTCGTCAGTAGCATCTACTTCTTCCCGATAAGCTCTATCAACCACGGGTGCATCTATTATATGTCGAGCTTTGGTTTTGCAAACCGCCAACCAATCGGATCTTGGCCTCTTACTCCCCGGATATGATGCATAATACACTTGGATAGCTTGTTGAGCTAGAACAAATGGATCATAGTTAGCATAGCTCCTTTTGTGGTTAATTTCTACAAGATTATACTCATGGATGTACCTCGTACCACGATTCAATGTTTGATTAAACCAGGTGACATTTAAAAAGAACAATGCTTTGTCGTGGATTACCAGGAAATTGCACTTCAATAATCTCATTTAACACTCCATAGTAATCAGGTCCCGATGCGTCATTTCCAATCCCTTTCACGCAAACACCACTATTAACTCGTTTTCTTTCCCTCCGCATAATCATGAGTGTGAAATCGGTAACCATTAATTATGTACCCACTATATGATTTCACTAGTCTTGACTGGACCCCAAGCAAAGTTCCTCAAGCATTCATTTGTAACCATATTTTCCGAATCTTGTACCTAAAAAACATTAGACAAGTTAACCTCGTAATTATGAAAGTTATAGCATTATGAAACTCCATTGAATCCCCAATGGAGTTCCAAATGCAAGTTATTATCTTATGAGACTTACATATCCACTAAACCATTCTCGCAAATTCAAGGCCGATACTTCTATTGATTTCTATCTCCGATATAGTCGGAGCCGTACTTCGTAAGTGTGCCGTGAATGCCCCGTAATGCATTAGAATTAGATGGAATGAGTCAAAATCATTATGATGTATCATTTATCGTATAAAATGTATGAAGTAGTAGCTCGTACTCAATGTATGGCTGCACTTCACCACAATTAAGCAACATATAAATTCTTGCCGCAACGAATTCTTCGAAGTAAGGAACCGAGTTCGAATTCGTCCTATCACCCGTCCTTGAACATTGCGTATTGACAGCCCTGTGTTCTTGCACCCTCTCTAATCGTTCTCCTTCTTCATTACGCGCCGGAATTGTACGTTTTGTTTGTACATGTGGCTCAAAATAATAAGAGAAGAAAGTGGATGCTTCCTCAACTAGATAAGCATTGCAGTATTGACCCTTCAACTCTAGCCTTATTTTTCACCTTGATTTTCAATTGATGCAAATACCTGTCATTTAAAAAAAATACGACTTCAGCCACACACACTTATATCGAACCTCGCTATGAAAAGAATTAGATTGAATGATTCGATTACCGTTCAAACGGGTACATCCACCTATATTGAACAGGGCCACAAACTCTTGCTTCGTAAGGCAAATGAATTAATAGGTGTTCCATTACATCAAAGAATGCAGGTGGAAATATCTTCTCCAACTTACATAACAATAAAGGAATATCGGACTCCAATTTGGCCATATGAGCTACATTCAACTTAGGAGAGCATAGATCACGATAAAAAAGACTCAACTCCGTCAAAACACCCCATACATTAGAAGGAAGAAATTCCTTCAATGCAATTGGAAGTAGTCTCTCCATGAATACGTGATGACTCATGTGATTTCATACCGGATAACTTCAACTCATTCAAATCAAGCACATCTTCCAATGTTTGAAGCGTATCCATCCTGGGAGTTGCAATCCCCTCAACCATTCTAGCAAAAGTTTCTTTTGTTCTGATGTCAACGAGTAAACAGCTTTAGGTATAGCCACTTTTCCTCCTCCCACATTCAAGGCATGTAGCTCGGGCCTATGGCAATAAATTTCTAAGTCACGTCTAGCCTTTAAATTGTCTTTTGATTTACCCTTTACCTCAAGAACTCGTATTCATGACATTGTCAAATACATTCTTCTCATTGTGCATTACATCAATATTATGTCGGACCAAATTAGTACGCCAATACGGCAAATCCCAAAAAATACTCCTTTTTGCCCAATTATGAGATATTCCCCCGCCATTACTCCTTCCAATTTCTTTGCATGTTTCTGTAATTTTTTCATAATTAGACAAACTATCCCGCATTTCTTCACCAGCAGGGTATTGCACAAAGCCGTGATGTCTCGTAACCTCTATCATTCCTAAAAGATCTCGTATCCCTCCCGTAAGGATGATCCGATGGTAAGAAACGACGGTGACAACCAAACCATGATTGTTTCCCACCATTTTGTAGATGAAAAGACTTTGTATTGCCCATACAATATGGACAAGCCGCCTCCCAGCAGTTGCTCCACCCACTCAACATACCATATGCAGGAAAATCATTAATAGTCCACAAAAGTGCCGCCCGTAGTTGGAAGTTTTGTTTCTTCGATATGTCATAAGTGGTGACACCTTCAAACCACAATTTGGTTAATTCGTCTATCAAGGGTTGTAAATAAACATCCACCTGGTGCTTTGGATTCTTGGGGCCCGGGATAATGATTGTTAAAAACATGACTCGGATCCTTCATACACATCCACGGGGAGATTATACGGTGTGAGAATGACCGGCCAGGATGAATATTGCTTACCCGACATCCCAAATGGTGAGAATCCATCTCGTACATAAACCAAGTTTGACATTCCGTACTTCTTTTGCAAACTCAGGATATATTCGATCAAAGTGTTGCCATGCTTCAAGATCACGAGGGTGACTCATTGTGCCTTTCTCCGATCTCGCTCTCTCCATGCCATCTCATGTGTTCACCGTTGTTTTGGAAGTGTACAATCTTTGTAGCCTCGGTGTTATCGGGAAGTAATACATCTTCTTGAATGAAATTTCCCTTCTACTTGTGTTCTTCCCAACCTTTTTCTCGTGCATATCGAGGATGGCCACAAAATTTACACTCTCTACGATTCATGTCATCTTTCCAAGAAAGCATGCATCCATTATTGCATACATCTATTTTTTGTACCGGCAAACCCAACCCAGCCACTAATTTTTTCATCCGATAGAAATCATCGAGAATCGTATTATCGCTAGGCACAACCTCTTTCATCAATTGCACAACATCGTTAAAGGCTTTACGCGAGAGGTTATTTTCGTACTTAATGTTTAATAACCTTGAAGCCGATGAAAGCCGCGAATGTTGTGTGCATCCATCCCATATAGGAGTCTCTCGCCGCCTTTAACATATCGTAAAACCTTTGTGCCTCCACATTAGGTGGCTCTTCAAAATGAACTGCCGATGGAGCTTCGTGGGGAAAGTCGGGTCCCGCTACGTCTAAGACCATTTCGCGAGACCGATTTTCTTGATGTGAATCGATTCTGGGATTGAGGTAGACACACTTGAGGGACACTCGAATGGCTCACCATGACATGTCCACCGGTAATACCTAGGCACAAATCCGTACTTCCACAGTGGAGCTTAACTTGTGGCCGGATCCAGGTACTTTTTATTCTTACATTTTGCACACGGGCATCTAATTACGCTTGACATTGCATTTGATAAGGCAAATGTCAAAAAAGCCTTAACCCCTTCCTCAAATTCAATAGTGATCCCTTTTACACCCGAAGCGTGCCTTCTATACATCCAACTACGATCCTCCATGACGTCTAAATGAGAGAAAAGAACAATCAACTCAATAATTAAAATCACCCCTTAAACAAAAGGAAGAGAAGTATAATTACATTTTCCTTTCTATTATCTAACAAAAAGAGGTCCAAAACATAGAATTTACAATTGCTATCGTTGGATACAGCTTACACCTTCAATATATACGTTTTAACCAAGTATTTAATCTTAATTGAGGAATTTGATTAAGATTAAATACTATTAAAGCTAATTATATTCTTATTTTAACTCTCTCTATAACGTATATTATTCCCGCTATTATTAACATCGACCTATATATGAAATTATTATTATTACTCATTTCATTACTCCTATTCTTATTCTTATTAGCAATATTATTTTTAATAATAATGCTATTATGGGATATATACTCATGCTCAATCGAATAATACACTCCAAGATAAGGGTAGTTATTCTATTCCACATTAAGTAGCGGCAGATTTTGAAAAAAATTTTGACAGTAGTCTCCCCGTAATTGGACATTTTCCAGGCACAAGGCCACCTCAAAATTATACAATCAAAATGCAATTGCAAACAACAAAGACAGATCATTCATTTATACAAAAAAATAAATAAATAAATAAAAGGATAACTAGGGGTAATCACCCATTACCCAGGAGGAGTAATCACCCATTACTCACGGGGAATCCAACATTTGAATTCAACAAAAAGGCAATTTATATGAACAACACGCACATCCTACATCTTCATAATCTAAGGAAACGGATTTCTCACATAAAAGAGCCTTCAAAGCATTCTACTAGAGTTAAATCTTCCACTAGAGAGACTAATATATTATTATAATCAAGTAATAAGATTACTAAACTAATTAGAAATCAACCTTCCTATTATGGCATCATAACCAATCAAATTAATTTATAAGGGTTTATATAGCTAAAACATAGTTCTCATATAATTTGATCAAAGTAGTAATTTTTTTATAACAGTGGTAAAAAAGAGTGCACTATAAGTATAGATCAAAACACATTGAATGTTAAAAAAGGACAACAATTCCAACTAACAATTTAGCAATTCCAGCTCACAATTCCAAATTTAAATTGTTTTTCTCACATCAAACCACCATCATGTCACTCACAATCTCCTCAAACTCAACCCCAACATCAATACAACTTTTATACATCAATTCAAACTCGCTCATTCACAAATAATCGCCCAAATTTCAAAGCTTCAGTGGGAAATGAAAATCTGCCCAAAGTTTATAAGATAATGAAGTAGCTCAAAGAGATAAATTCTAACTACTTACCCAAACGAATCAACTTCAAAGAACAAAGACAAAGAAAGAGCACAGAATGGCAGTGCGCCGACCGAGGGGGCGGGTCAAGGGGGTAGGAAGAGCAGTGGGGGAGTTGAGGGGGGGGGGCGCCGCGGGATGGGGGGAGTTGAGGGAGGGGGCGCGGGGGTGGGGGGGCTGCGGGATGGGCGCAGGGAGGGGGCGCGGGGGTGTGGGGGAGTTGAGGGAGGGGGCGCGGGGAGGGGGCAGGGAGGGGGCGCGGGGGTGTGGGGGGGTTGAGGGAGGGGAGTTGAGGGGGGGGCTGCGGGATGGGGGGAGTTGAGGGAGGGGGCCGCGGGATGAGGGAGGGGGGAGCAGGAGGGGGGCGCGGATGAGGGAGGGGGGAGCGGGAGGGGGGCGCGGGATGGGGGGGTCGCCGGCGGGGAGAGGGAGGGGGGAGCGGGAGGGGGGCGCCGGATGGGGGGGGTGCCGTGAGGGAGGTGAGGGAGGGGAGTTGAGGAGGAAGAAGGAAGGGGGAAGAAGGAGGGAAAAAAAAAAAAAGAGGGAGTGAAAAATTTTGGAAATTTTTAATTTTTTTTTAAATTTCTAGCTATTTCGTCGCAATTTGTGACGAAAAAATAAAATCCTCGCTAATTTCTCATAAATTAATACGAATAATATTATAAATCGATCTATACATTATAATTTTTATTATTTTTTAGTGATTCTAATAATAATATTATTATGTAAATTATTTTTCTTTATATATTTTAATTTATACACCACTTAATCAAATAAATAGATAAAAAAATTAGAATATGTATATATATAACTATATAGTATAATATATATTAATATGTTCGAGATGAATAACATTACAAATCGATCTCTACATTATAATTTTCAATATTTTTTTTAGTAATCTCAACAATAATAACAGTATTTGAATTGTTTTTCTTTACATATTTTATTTTATACACTACTTAACAAAATAGATATATTAAAAAATTGGACATATGTATATACATAGCTAAATTAGTATAATATATATTAACATGTAGGAGACGAAGAACATTACAAATTGATCTCTACATTATAAATTTCATAATTTTTTTAGTGATATCAACAATAATAACAAGTATTTGAATTATTTTTCTTTATACACTACTTAATCAAAGTGATAGATTAAAAAATTAGACATATGTATATATATACCTACATGTTATAGTATATATATATATATATATATATATATATATATATATAAACTAAACAGATACTTATATACATTATATACATATACTTATATATTAGAATAAGTATATAACATAACATAATTAACTATATACATTTACTTATGCAATACATTAGGTGTATAACATGACATAATTACATATACAAAATTATAATAAAATGCACTAATTGAGACATGTTATTAAAAATATTTCAAGTAAATTTGTCAAAATACACCATCACATAAACACATAAAGAAATTTAAAAAAAAAATTAAAACCCTATTTTGTTGTAAAACCCTCGCAAATTCGTCGCAATTAGTGACGTATTAGCGACTTAATTTGCGACTTAATTGGGGTTTTGAGATTTTCTATACATTTTGCCATTTATTTATTTTTTAATTAAAAATATTGACCGTCGCAAAACCCTCGCAAATTGCGAGAGCCGAAAATTCGTCTCAAAACCCTCGCAAATTGCGAGAACTTTGCGACGGATGTTCAAAAATTTTTAAAATATTTTTTTAAAAATAATCGATCGTCGCAAATCCTCGCAAATTGCGAGGGTTATTGCCGTCGCAAAATCCTCGCAATTTGCGAGGGTTTGCGATGAACGTTCAATTTTTTTTAAAAATAAATTACCGTCGCAAAACCCTCGCAAATTGCGAGGGCTAACTACCGTCACAAAACCCTCGCAAATTGCGAGGACTTTGCGATGGACGTTCAAAAATTTTAAAAATATTTTTTTAAAAAATAATTTGTCGTCGCAAAACCCATCGCAAATTGCGAGGGTTATTTACCGTCGCAAAACCCTCGCAATTTGCGAGGGTTTTGCGATGGAAGTTCAAAAAATTTTTTAAAAATATTTTTTTAAAAATAAATTGCACGTCGCAAAACCCTCGCAAATTGAGAGGGTTTATTGGTCGTCGCAAATTGCGAGGGTTTTGCGATGGACGTTCAAATTTTTTTAAAAAATATTTTTTAAAATTAAATATCCGTCGCAAAACCCTCGCAAATTGAGAGGATTATTTGCCGTCGCAAAACCCTCGCAATTTGCGAGGGTTTTGCGATGGTCGTTCAAAAAAATTTTTAAAAATATTATTTTAAAAAATAACTTGCCGTCGCAAAACCCTCGCAATTTGCGAGGGTTTATTAGCCGTCGCAAATTGCGAGGGTTTTGCGACGGACGTACGAAAATTTATTTAAAAATATTTTTTTAAAAATAACTCGCCGTCGCAAAACCCTCGCAATTTGCGAGGGTTTATTGGCCGTCGCAAAATCCTCGCAAATTGCGAGGGTTTTGCGACGGACATACGAAAATTTATTTAAAAATATATTTTTTAAAATAACTCGCCGTCGCAAAACCCTCGCAATTTGCGATGGTTTATTGGCCGTCGCAAAATCCTCGCAAATTGCGAGGGTTTTGCGACGGACGTATCTGAAAATTTATTTAAAATTATTTTTTTAAAAATAACTTGCCGTCGCAAAATCCTCGCAATTTGCGAGGGCATAAATACCGTCGCAAAACCGTCGCAAATAGCGATGATTTTGCTACGAATTGCGACGGGTATATTGGCCGTCGCAAAACCGTCGCAAATTGTGACGGTTTTGCGACGGTTTTGGTCAACTCGCTACTTGTTTGAAAATCGTCGCAAATTGGTCGCTATTAGCGACGGTATTGAAGCCGTCGCAAAAAATTCGTCGCAAATCGCGATTTTTCCTGTAGTGACGGTTGACAAACTAAGTTTTAATATTCCGGACTTATACATTCCAAGCTTCAATATATATCTCAACCTTCTGGCACTAAAGCTTCAAGCTGTAGCATATAAACTCCTACAACTCTCAATATTCTAAATCTTTATCAAATTTTCAAAGCTTTCATCTTACTTTTCATTTAAAAAATTTCACGCCAACTTTTGAAAGACCTTTTTTGATTTCTTAAAAGAAGAATCCACTAAAGAAGTTACGTATTATTTATTAGTTAATTTTTATCTCGTATTGGGTGATTTCCTTAATTACGATATTTCAGTTGTTTGAGTTGATTTTAAATTAGCGTATAATGAGTTAATTTTTAAACTAGAGCATGCTTTTGGATTTCTTGCAACTGTCAAGGTGTACTTCTTCCTCGCATTTAGCAATTGGTGTATATATATATATATACATATATATATAGATATATAATATTTTTGGCTGAAGAATTTGTTTCTGTGGAAAAAAAAACCAACAGTTTTACCGACCTTACTAGTAGATGCGTGTGAGCTTTGTAAAAGTGACCATTTGCCCTAGCCATGTCTCTTCTCCCCTACTTGTCCTAGAGGCCGCCTCTTTCCATGCCTACCCACAGCCTCCTTCTTTACTCTTCCTACACTAGCTCACATCTTCCGCTTCCTCTTTTGCCTCTCCATATCAGAAAATTAAACAAATGTATAACATCGCAAGAATAAACAAGGCTAGCTTCATACTAGTTCCACAATGGCCTATTTAATTAGTAGAATATTTGCATTTAACATGCAAAAGTACAGGATCACTAAATCAGAGTTGCCTCAAACTTGAAGTTTAAAGATTAGATTCAAACTTCCCAAGAAGAGAAGACGCCTCAAATATCCAAATTCAGACTAGACAAATGTCAGCTTCTGTAGAAGTGCTTCAGAAAAGTAGGGAAGACAATGCAACTAGTTTGTAATAGGGAAGTAGAAGAGGATGTGAAAGATATGGGCCAGTGCAGGAAGAGATGCTGATGGAAGAGAAGAAAAGGCAGCTGCTGGCAGGCAAGGAAAGAGGCGACTACTAGGGCAGGAAGAGAAGAGGAGGCGTGGCTAGGGCAAATGGGAGTAGCTTTTTGTTTTGTTTTGTTTTGATTTTTTTTTTCTTTTTAAGCTGCATCTCACAACTATTTGGTACAAGGTCTGTAAAACCATTGATTTTTACTCAGGAAATAAATTATGTAAAAAAATGAATGCATATCTCACAATTGTCATAATTGCGAGAAATTCATAAACGGGACCATTTCAAACTTTGATCGATTTTTGGTACTTCGATCCAACAACTCAAACAGGTGAAATACCCTATCATGCCCCAAACCTTTAGACTCTAGAACGTGCCTTGTTGTGAGTATGGCAATATCTAGACATAACTACTTAGATATCGTTTTTTGGAATAAATGGATATATAAATTGATAATGAGTAGAGAGATTTATTTTTATATATTATATCACACTCATATTATTTTTTTAAATAAGATTGAAGTATTACGGTAATGTAAGAATCCTCATTAAATTTAATAGTTAGATAAAGTTTAGGACCTGGTATGATTTTAGATGTAGCCATGATGTAGCACTCAACTTCGACACTTTGTGTAGGTTATCTACTGATACCGACTATCACATGCCCCGTCTCCTTGGGTTTGGGAGCGCAACGGATGAGTCTACGAGCATCTATGGATAATTGTTTGGCCCAGGGCAACGGATGAATCTGCGAGCATCTATGGATAGTTATTTGGTCAATGTCCTTATCAAGTTAAAATGGAAATTTAATATTAATAATAACTATTTAGATAGATCCTTCTATATTATATTATACTCTTATCACTATCTCAAATGAGATTGGGTACTTACATATTCTTTAACTAAGACGATTTTTAAAAATATTCAAAAATTTTAATATATATATATATATATATATATATATATATATATATATATATATATATATATAAAATACAAACTGCAATTCTTTGTTGATCAAGGAGAAATTTTATATGGATATAAATTCGTAAACCACATGCATCGAGGAATTATATCGTATAAATTTTATTACATGAAATATAATTTTTTAATGCATACGATGTATACCAGATCCAAGAATTTCTGATTCTAAAGGGCCACAAAAGTACGAAATCCAACTTAGATCTTTGTGTGATGTAGATTTTGAGTCATGTAATTTGAGGATGATGCAATGGTGTGGAATGTCCGAAGGATTGCTTTGTGATACTTTTCATATTTTTAAAGATTAAATTGAGTAAAGTAATTTTTGAAGGATTTGATTGAGATAATTATATATTTTTTCTTTTTCACATTTTTTATAATTTTAATAATTCATATTTATTTTTTAGGATATATTTTCCCCCTTTTTTTAAGCTCATAATTTTTTTTTCTTTCTTCTTTCTTATAATTTATCTAACTCAAAATTTTTTTCTCAACGATATATTTTTTTTTCTATTTATTTTAGCTCATATAAATTTTTTCCTTTTTTTTTTAACTTTCTTAGAATTCTTCTAATTCATAATATTTTCTTGATCTTTTTTTTCCCCTTCTATTTTGTTTAGCTTTTGAAATTTTATCTTCCTTTTTCTTTCTTGTAATTCATCTAACTAATATTTTTTCTCGATGATATATTTTTTCTTTTCTTTTGTCTTATATAAATATTTTCCTATTTTTCATTTCTTGTAATTTTTATAACTCATATTTTTTTCTCATTTCTTTTAAGTCATAAATTTTTTTCTCTTTTCTCTTTATTATAATTAATCTAATTTATATTTTTTTCAAAGATATATGATTTTTTTTGTTTATTTTAGCTCATATTTCTAAGGTAGTAAAATTTATATGAGCCAAAATAAATGTAAAAACATATGTTATTGAAAAAAAAGTATAAGTTAGATGAATTGCAGAAAAGGAGAAAGAGATTTTTTTTTATTAGTTAAAAGAAATGAAAAATTATCCTTGAGAAAAAAAATATGGATTATAGAAAATAATAAAGGGAAAAGCAAACAAATTTTATCAGCAAAAAGAAATTAAAAAATATATTTAAGAAAAATATGAATTATAGAAATTATAAAGAAAACGAAATAAAAAAAATGTATACAAGCGAAAAGAAAAGGAAAAAATATATCGTCAAGGAAAAAAATATTAGCTAGATGAATTACAAGAAAAAAAGGAAGAAAGAAAAGATATTTATGAGTTAAAAGAAACATGAGAGAAATCATCAAGAAAATATTACGAATTACTACAACAACAAACTAAGTTTTAATCCCAAGAAACTTGGGGTCAGCTACATGAGTAATGCCAGGCAATGTGTGGTCATTCACATGAATCTTCTCTCCCTACTTTCTTCTATCGACTGTCATACTTTCATCCAAATATAGCAAAGACATATATCTCATAATCACCTCTATTCATATTGTTTTAGGCCTGCCTCTATCTCTGTCTAACCTATCCTGCTTCCCTCCCTCAATCCTCCTAACAGGAGCATTTCTTGGTCTAAAATAAACGAGGAAAAAATTGAGTTAGATAAATGATAAGAAAGAGGAAAGAGAATAATTTTTTTTATGAGTTCAAAAAAAGAAAAAATATGTCTTTAAAAATAAATATGAATTATTAAAATTATAAAAAAAGAAAAAAAAACAGTTGTCGCAATCAAATCTTTAAAAAATTATTTTACTCAATTTAGTCTTTAAAAATATGAAAAGTATCTCAAAGTAATCATTCGAGATAATATTGTTTTGTGTTAATAAAATTTATATAATTTGACACCGGTTAATATTTTTTATATTAGTATGTAGAACACAATTTGGATTGCCAAACTACGTGGCCCCAAGATGTTAGATATATTTTAAATGTTTGATTTTTACACGATGTTTATAATATGTAGCCTTAATTCCATCATCGAGGATTTCACACGATATTTTTCTTCTTCATTTCTATCTTCTCACAATATAAATCATCTATAGATAGTATGGTCTATTGTAATTTATCTCCATTCAATTAGGGGTTACAAACACTTTAATCTTTTAAATTAAGCTAATCAATAAAAATAAAATTTATTATTATTGCCTTGTGTAGACGATAAATTTCTAATCTGCAAATAAGATAAGAAAAATATCGTAATTTACAAAATAATTAATAAATACGAAAAGTAGTTATAAATCTTCGAAGAAGTCTTAAATTATAGGATAAATCCTCCGATTATTCTCTTTTCGCAAAAAACGTTGATTGGAGGATTGAAGAGCTTGATCTTAGATCAAACGGGATTTGATGACGAATATTTGATTGCAAGCCTTCGAGACTTGTCTGATGCAGAGCAAGATGAACGTCTTGAAATTTGATGAAGATTCTGAACTTTGATTTGATAATGACTCTGAACCTTAAATTTGATGACGATTCTAAACCTTGAATTTGATGAAACTTAAATATTTGAGCTTGTTGAAACTTGAGATGCCTTTAGTTTATTGAAGCTTGAAGATTTTGGGGATGTCTTGAATCACTGAGGGAGGACCCTATAAAAGGCTTGTAATCTCACCACTTTTTCACGCAAATCTGTAGCTTCAATTTGGCTTTTGACATTGACTTTGCCGCTTGCAAGATTTCTGGTACATGCCTTTTTATTTTTTTTCTTTATCATGCTTTTTTTTAACGCAATTTTGCAAAGCAAAATCTCAATTCCCACGAAAGCTACCAATGTATCCTTTGTCTTCATTTAGAATAGTCTTATGGGCCATGTGAATTAGTTATGCTTTTTGTGTATTCTGTGCATGTTTTTGTTTCTTTTGCTTGTCCCACCGCAATTTTGGATTTGAAATTTTTCAATGCATTTTTTTTTTTCAATGCTCTTGCACCAGCTGCCATTCTTGACTTTTTTTTTTATTTTTACTAACTATTCTTTTAAACAAAAACTAACCCCTTTTTTCGAAGCTGTTTTTTCGTGAACTCTTTTTTTTTTTTTTTTTTGGTTTACACACTAGCTTTTTTTTTTCAACCCTTTTTTCATAAACTCAATCATTTTTTTTTTTGAAACTTTTTTTTGGGACCCCTTTTTTTTTTCAACCCTTTTTTTTGTAAACTTAATCATTTTTTTATAACTAACTTTTTTTTGGGACCTTTTTTTTTTAAAAAAACTAGGTCCAATCATAGTGTATTTTTCAAATTTGCGATCTTCTTCGGGCCAACAACTGCTAGTCATTCATGACGATGAAAATGATTCAACGGAAGATGGAACGACGTTGACGGTTTATGAGGTAAAATCTGGCAAATCCGCGGGGCTCCTACCTAAGGCAACACTCCAACGACTTGTGAAGGAATGGTCGTTCCCCAAAGGCATGGATTCTTCTTTCCTTAAATCATCAACCTCAAGCTCATCCCAGTGTGGTACCTTCACTTGGACATCGAATGATGCAAACAGAGACTCAAATGACCTCACCACTCAACTTCTTGGGTGTGTTTCGCTTTAGGGAGAGATATTGAGAGTGGGCACACGGCATTTTAAGTCATTGCGAAGGACATTTAAGATTTGCAAAGATCTATGAGGCTGTCTATGCATCACTTTTTACGTATGATTGTAACTCTAATGTTCTCAAAGCCTTTTGCGAAGCTTGGTGTCTTCTAACCAACACTCTCTTACCTTCAACTGGCGAGGTGTCTATTTTACTTTGGGACTTGTACAAAATTGGAGGCTTACCAATACTTGGAACTCACTACGATGAAGTTATTCCTCATGCTACAGAACTCACTGGTATGGACCATGATGGCAAGCGATTCCTTCTAAGGAGTTGCGAACATCTCCTCTATGCATACCACTTGATCAAAAAGGACAACAACAACTCTGGTGTCTCCATCAATAAGTGGCTCGACTTTTGGTTCAAAAGAGCAATGAAGTATACAGCTCTTCCTCCAAGGGAAGAAAGGAGATCACACCCCAAGTCTACTGATAATCCATATGGAGTTATCCCACCTCATACTACATGGACATCTAAAGAAGAAGCTTTGTTTTCAAAGTTGGGCATTAGAAGCCACAACAGAGATCAAACATTCCTTGTAGTGTTTTTATTATGTTGGCTTTGCATCTTTGTCTTACCTAATGAAGAAGTAGACATTATTCGTCTAAGTACCTTCAAAATGGCAAGTTTGATGGCATACGGGAAATGAGTTAGCTTGGCTATTCTCGTCTTAACCAGTATTTATAAAGGATTGAATCGTATTTTTAACTCTCAACATCCCAGTGAGGAGAAATCTATCTTCCCAACTCACTATATATATGGATGGCTTGCACACTAATTCAAAACTCACTATGAAGTCTCTCAATGCCTAAACAACCCTCCAGTGATGAGTTATTCTGGTGAAAGTAACGTAAAGTACTTTAGTGAAGATGAAGCTTGCAAGTGGATTTATAGATGTGAGATCATTGTTTGGGCTACGAACATCCTTACCAAGTATAAAAAACATGACTTTGTTGATAATGAGGCCGCCCCTTTAGAGGAACAATTTTATTTCTTGAGCCTTCGTTCAAGTCTTCTTACTTTGCGGAAGGATAATCACTTCATTATTGAGCCTTATAGCCCACATTGCTTTAGTCACTAATTTGGATTCTTGCAAGATATCCCAGGCTATTTTAAGATTTCCACCCGTAAGGCCATTTTAATAGATGGTTTACGTCTTTGGGTAAGAAGCACGCTTCGCAGAACAATGGCCAAGGTAACATTTCTAGCCATTCCTTATAGTATAAAGAAGCAATATACTCCAGAGTATAAAGCATAGTGGGAACAAGTGCATGGAACCTTTCTTGAAGATCACATTTCGATGTTGAATTCCCAAAAACCTGCATTTAAAAGAGTAGAGAACTTGCCTTACTCCGAGAAGAAACTTCATCAAGATACTACCACTTTCAATGCTTCAAAGGAGTTAGAAAATTCTTCAAGACATGATAGACATTCTTCTTCGAATCATGACTTAGTTATAGAGAAAATTTCATCATCTTCAAGATGAAAGGAGTTAAATTGAATTGAAGAAGCTAGTTCTAGTAGTAGAGACCGTTGTTGGAAGAGAACGAAGGTAACAACTACAACTTTAAGCCAAGAGTCCAAGGATCAAGAGACCTTCAAGGACAAGGTAAAACTGGTTTTCCCTTTTTGTTTTTGCTTTTATTTCTCTTTTCTTTTCTTTTGACTCAACTTCTTTGCTATTCTTCTTCATTAGGTGGACAATGTTGTAGCCCTTGCTGAGGATGCTTATTCTCAAGACTCAATCAATAATTCTCACTGCTCAAAGCAAGATGGTTGCAAGGACATCTCTTACTCTCAACATGAGGATTTGACATCTAAGGTAGTAGCTCATCAACATTGTTCAGCTATCTCTACCTTCCCGGGAGAGTCCCTAATGTCAAGTTGCAAAAAGAAGTTTGTTATGGAAGTATGGAAGTAATTTTATCAAAGGATTCAACAAATGCCTATCGAGCAGGTCTCTTCACTTGAGAATCAAGCTTGCTATATCCTTAAAGAATTGAACAAGGATCCTATTGTTGACTTGTCACCATTGGATAATCTCTTGAGGTCTTTCTTTGCTAAAGCACGTGAATTTGATAATGTTAGATCCACCTCTTCAGAGAAAGCCTCAAAGGAGTCTCATCCCCAATTAATTTCCGTTGCTAGCCAACACTTGGGTGATGTTGAAATTAAAAAGTGTGACCTCACAAGTTAAGTAGAACAAAGTAAGGCCAACTCACAATGAGTTAAAGCCAATATTACTGCTCTCAAAAGGAAGGTCAAATGCTTGAAGAAAGAGGACAGAAAACATGTAACTGCTTTTGAGGAAAAGAATAGGCAGCTTTTAGAAGTAGAGTCCACTTATTTCTCCCTCAAAGAAGAGTTTATTTTACTCCAAAATACCCCTAAAGTAAACGAAGAGGATGAAGCCAACCTGAAGAATATAAGAGAACACTTGGTGGCACTTCAACAAGACTTGGAAAATTTCAAGTTTTTACTTGATGTCTTGTAGCACTTTATATTTTCATTAAGTAGCTGTATTTTTTTTTTCTTCTTGTACAACAAGATTGCCTCTTTACTAGTATCAATAATATACTTTTTTCATAATGTCTCAACATTTTCTTGCATATATGTGTTTCTACTTATTGCAAAAATTTATTTCACAATAAATCATCACTTGATTGCAATAAATGAGAAAATGGAGAATGATGAAAGGATGTAACTGAACTTAGAAATTTTCTTCAAAGCTGCCCACGTATCTTAAGAATCAAGTCAAACGTAGTTCAAAATGGATGGATATAGTTTTGGGAGGGGGTGTTCACAGTTTTGACTCGTGCGGGCCAAGAGTATCCATTTATTTACCGACTTGGACTTAATGGAGTGTTTCAGCAGTTTAACCATGTACTACACTATTGGTGGTTGTCTTTACACAGTTTAAACTCATGGGGGCCAAGAGTATCCATTTATTTGCCAACTTGGACTTGATGGAGTGTTTCAGCAATGTAACCACGTACTACATTATTGGTAGTTACCTTTATACAGTTTTAGCTCATACGGGGCAGGAGTAACTTGTAATTTAAGGTCGTGCAGTCAAGGAGCAACTTACAGTTTAAGCTCGTGCAGTTGAGGAGCTTCCATTTATGCATAGTATCGCTTCAAATATTTGCCATTGATTGGGCCAATTCTCAATCCATCTTCAGTAACTATCTTATAAGATCCATTTGAATAGACCTCTTGAACGACATGTGGGTCATCCTACTTTGATGTTAACTTTTTTGGTTTATGCCCAATGATGATTGGTCTTTTCACAGCGAGCACTAGATCATTGAACGGAACAAAGATGCACCTTTTTTTTTAAAGGCTTTGGAAATACAAGCTTGGTAGTATTCTAACCTTTGCTGTGCCTCTAACCTCTTTTCATCAAGTGCTTCTAATTCTTCAAGTCTGAGACAGACATTATCTTCTTTGGTGAGACCTTCTTGTATAGCGATCCTCAAGGAATGAATTTGTTACTCTAGTGGAAGGACAACTTTCACACCATATACCAACGCATATGGGGTAGCATGGGTTAAAGTGCTGTAAGTGGTCCTATATGCCCAAAATGTCTCTCCAATACGAATATGCCAATCCCTTTTTGACTTAGTAACCATTTTTTGCAACAAATTGCATAAAGTCTTATTGAAAGCTTCAGCGAGTCCATTAGCCTAGGCATAGTACATAGAAGATTTGTACTACTTGAATTTAAACTTCTCACACAACTTGTCCATCAAATTATTACAGAATGGCTAGCCGTTATCTATGATAATATATTGAGGAATACCATATCGATATATAATGTTTACACATATAAAATTAATGACATTTTCCTTTTTTGCTTCTTTTAATGCTACAGCTTCTGCTCACTTAGAGAAGTAATCTGTTTTAACTAATATAACAATGCCCAGCAGAAAACTTTGGTAGTGGTCCAATAGTATCCAATCCCCATGCATCAAATGGCCATGAAGCAATTGTCGGGTGCAATGGCTCAGGCGGTTAATGTAGATAATTGGCATTGAATTGATATGCTTGACATCTACTAGTATAATCTAGGTAGTCTTTCACCATGGTAGGCCAATAATATTCTATCCTCTTTATACGAAAATGAAGCTTCAGACCAAATTGATGGGCTCCACATATGCCAGAATGAGCTTCTTCCATTACTTGCACAGCTTCTTCTTGACCTAAACATCTCAAGAAGACACCTGCAAACGAACGTCGAAAGAGCATATCCCTATAGCAAAAGAAGCGGGTGGCACGCCGACGAATATCACTCCGTCTTCGTGGATCATCTGGAAGCTTTCTATTTTTGAGATAATCTATAAAATGTTGTTTCCAATATTCTTCATTTATTTCATAGACAAAGATAGAATGGATTTAATGCTCTTCATCGTCTTCATTTTCAAAAATAGCCGATATGACCCATATTTGACATATAGGAATTTGAATTTCTTGATTATGTAGACATAAAATAGAAGCTAATTTTGTCAACGCGTCAGCTTGCTTATTTTTGCTTCTTAATACATGCTCAATTGTCACACCACCCAAATATCCCATAAGTCATCTCGCATAATTGTAATACGGGATCAACTCAGGCTTCTTAACCTCAAACTCATCAAGTAATTGATTAATAATTAATTGGGAGTCCCCATATACTTCGAGATGCAGTCGATTCATATCAACAGCCAATTCTAACCTAAGTATAAGGGCTTAGTATCCAGCCACATTATTTGAGCATCTTTTAGTCAAGATGAAAGAGTATGGTAATACATCTTCTTTTGGGATAATGAATACTATATCAGCCCCAGCACCTTCGCGATGTACTACACCGTCAAAGTACATCCTCCATGGTGGGAGAATCTTAATGACAATAACATCTTCATTAGGTAACTCATCACTTAGTTCCCACTCAGCAGGGATAGGATGATTAGCTAAGAAATCCACCAGCACTTGCCATTTGACAGCTTTCTGTTGGATGAAGACAATATCGAATTATTGGAGTTGAAGGTACCACCTTGCCAAACGATCAGATAGCACGGGCTTTATCATAACATACTTTAGAGGATTAGCCTTGGAAATAAGGCGTATAATATGCGCTTGAAAATAATGCTTCAATTTTTGAATTGTAAAATATCAAAGCTAGGCAAAGCTTCTCAATTGGTGAATAATTCAACTCATTTGGTGCCATCATCCGACTTATATGCATTTTCTTTGCCATTGTCATTTTCTTGGGCAAACAATGCCCCCACTGAGTGTTCTTATGCAGTAATGTATAAAATCAATGGCTTATCAGGAATAGGTGTAGCAAGCACAGGAGGCTTCATCAAGTAAGATTTGATGCATTTGAAAGCGTTATAACACACTTCATCCCACTTAAATGGTATACCCTTCTTCATTAGATGATTGAACGATTAACAGCATCCGGTAAGATTTGAGATGAACCTTCGGAGGTAGGCCAACTTTCCTTATAAACTCTTTAATTCATGGATATTTCTCGGCTCAGGCATCTTCATAATCGCATTGATTTTTTATTAGTCTATTTCGATACCTTGATGACAAATAATGAAACCTAGGAATTTTCTAGAGGTGACACCAAAAGCACATTTGGGAGGATTCATCTTCAACTGATATTTTCAAAGTCACTTGAAAGTCTTTCTCAAATCTTGAAGATGATCAGCTCGTTTACGTGACTTGACCACCAAATCATCCACATAGCATTCTACGATCTTGATATATGGCTCCAGCATTCTTCAAACCAAAAGGCATCACTGTGTAGCAATAGATTCCTTTTGGTGTACGAAAGGCAGTAAGATCCTCATTTTCTGGTGAAATTTTGATTTGGTTATAACCAGAAGATCCATCCATAAAAGATAGAACTTCATGGCCAGTGGTTGCATTTACCATCAGTTAGGAATAAGTAATGGAAAATCATCTTTTAGGCAGGCATCATTTAGATTTCTAAAATTCACACAATTCGAATTTGTCTATTTTTCTTCCTTAGAGGGACAATATTCACAACCCAAGTTGGATACTTGACCTCTCGAATAAATTTGGCTTCGATCAGCTTGTTCACCTTTACTTTAATTAATGGAACTAGTTTAGGCCAAAAGCGCCGTTGGGCTTGCTTTACTAGTGTTGCCCTATCCTTTACAACTAAATGATGGATAGCAATTTTTATGTCTAAGCCAGGCATTTCTTTGTATGTCCAAGCAAAAACGTCTCTTAATTCCTTTAGCAGGTCGATATAGGCCTTTTCTTCTTCAGGTGGTAAGAGTGCATTTATGTAAATTGGGTGAGGATCTTCAAATAGTGCCCAGATTTACTTCTTTGAGTTCATCAACTATGGCTTTTATGCCTTCTTCAAGTTCTACTGGAGCATGCTCAGCTTCTTCTTCCTCAGTACACTCTTCATCATAGATGGTGATGTGATTACAAGAGGCTACACTTTCTTCATCACAAGGCACATCAGGTATCACTTGTGTTATTATTTTTAAAATTCCATTGCAATTCACCACCGTTTTTGCCTTAGAGGAGACTTTGCTAGAATGTCTTGCCTTTGAAGTGACTGTGACTCCAAGCCTCTTGAAAATAGATTTTCTTTTTTTCTTTGGGCCTAACCTAGTGAAAACAGATGGACGTGAATTTGTATCTCCTATCCCACCAAAAATAGATCGTGGTTTTGACGTCACTTCATCTTCTACAGTAATATACTATATGTTAGCCCTTTTAATCTTGAGTCGGATGGGAGATGCTTGTTTGTAACCTATGTGAAACCCCAGTTGAAACCAACTTTAGAGTAAGGGGGTGGGATTCATATCATATTTTATTGCATGCTTAAATATATTTTTATATGATTTTATGTGCTTTGGATTTGTGGTTTGTGGCCTAGATGGCTTATTTGTGCTTGTTGAGTAAGAATGGCAAAATGGTAATTTTTGCTTGAGGTGAAAATAGGGAGATAGCTTGAGGATTAAATAGGAAAAATATTTTGGAGAGAAAATAAGAACAAGAGTTGTTGTGGTGTAGTGGTTAGAGTTTTGGAATTAATCCTTGAGGTCTTAGGTTCGAATTCCATCATTTGAGTTTTTGCATGATTGAATTTTATTTTTGTTTAGGGAGGATATTTTCGGCCTTGTATGCTTTAGGGAAGAGTAGAGGGTTGTCCTAGGGGAGACATGATAGGAGTATCTTAATCCTACTCTTGTGGCCTACAAAAATTTCTAAGGGAATTCACACCCTTCTTGATCATTTGTTTTTCTTACTTCTCAATTCATTAAGTTGTTCAATTTATTCAAGCCAATTTTATTCCAGAAAAAATTCAGCAAAGTGTTGTGGCCTTGAAGGTTCAAAATGTCTAAGTGTAAGACATCTTATAGACCGAAAATGGGTAAGAGTTGGGGAAGGTTCCCAAGAGAATTAATCTCCATAGTTGAACATTCAAAACTCCACCCTAACTATGTTCATTTTCTTCATGAAGTAATCTGGAATTTTTCCAGCTTCTTGTGCATTCAAAGTGTCAAAATTTTCAGTCATCATTCCCTCCCAAATGCTGCCAGAAAAATAGCCCTCTTGTCCAGCTTAAAGTCTGAAATTTTATGGCCAAAATCAGACTGCACAAATGCTGTGCAAACTAGAAAATTTTCTGGGCAAATTCGCAACTTTAGTAAGCCTAAACCAAGCTGTTTTCTTCCAGTTTTCACCAACATCTTAGCCACGTTTTTCTTCCATAAAGAAGGCTGGAAATCAAACTTGAAAGACCTCTGAATACCCCTTCAAATCTTCTGCAAGTTGGCTGGAAAATGACATCAAAAGCTGCCCAGATTTTCCAGCAACTAGCGAAAAACCTATACAGGAATTTTTCCAACTTTCTTCCCTTTCCAGCCCTCACCGTAACTTCACCATTTTTCTGTTCAAACTTCTCTTGAACAGCCATGAACTAAGCTCCATTATCTTCCCTAACCTTCTGCTCAAAAAACCTGTCCATGGCTGCCCTGAAATATCTCCAACAATTACTCCAATCAAGCCATTGATTGAAGACCAAAATTTCAGCAAATATGTTTAGTAAACTTCCATAAAACATTCCTTAAACAACTAGACATTCCTTCACCATTGTACTTCCTCTTTTCGGCCACCATTAAGCTTCTTTAAACAGCTTTCATCCAGTAAAAACTTTGATCAAATCAGCCGGCCATTAGAGCTTCCAAAAGCTCTCATCCATTGAAGATCTTCTTACTATATTTGTTTCCTAAATTGATTCTCTAAAATATTCTTTTAGGATTTCAAACAACTAGCCTTTCCTTTTTCTCTCAAACCAAAAAATTCAATTGCCAAAAACTCTCAAACAATTCGGCCACTCCATCCTACACAGAATTTCAGCCAGCCTCTCCCTATTCTCTCCATTCTTTTCAACCTTCAAGAACACCAAGAACACCTACTCACATTCTCTCGCCTAAGGCCACTAAAACCACTTCAATCTTCTCCAAAAAAAAAAAAAAAAAATCCAGATTGCACCTACTCACTTCCGGGAATCCATTCATACCACTTTTAACATTAAACTCCAAAATCCAACTCTCTTTTTTGGATCGAAAACCAGTATTTTGTGAAGGCTCAAGAACACCTTCAAGGTAAGCATGTTCAATCAACTTCATCTTCACTCATCTTCAACCTGTAATGAATATATATGTGTATAATCATACTAATGGACTCTCTTTCTCTCTCTCTCTCTCTCTCTCTCTTGGCCGAATGCTCTCTCCCTCTTGGCCGAATGGTGACTTCAACCATGGCCATGTTCTCTTCATCTCTCTTAGACGGATCTAGTCTCCTAGGAGTTAGGATTCATTCGAAAGTACTTCAAGGTACTCATCAACCAAGTAAGCCTTTTCAACCCTCTCTTTAAATTCTAGATTCATGTCTCTAGGTTGATATTGGAAATAGATGGATTATGATTGGGGCTTGAGCATGTGTTGTTGTAATGAGTTGAGATTGAAGCATGAATAAATGTGTGTATATGATGGAGATGGGATTTATGCATGAGTTGATTGTCTTGGTTGATTTTATAGCATTTTTAGGGTTTAATGCATGTCTCCATGTCGTGAGTGGTATATGTGATCAAGCATGTTAGAGATTATGTCACTTTTGGTGAATAGGATTTATGTTCATTGTTAAAGCCATGATTATGTTTATGCTAGTAGAGGTTGGATCATGTCCTGGTAAATTTAGATCTATGCCTATATTCATGATTTGGATGATTTGATGAATTGAAGTGGAATGTATGTTCATGATTGTGGTTAGTAATAGAAATATGATCATGATCTAGTTGTCCCTAAGCTAATTTTATTTCATCAATAAAATGATTAATATTATAATTTTTGCTAGTAAATTTTGAAAACCCCTAGGAAGGGTGGATTTGGATTATTATATATAGAATAAGGATATTTTAGTCAAATAAATGATAGCTTTTATTACAGAAATTAAATATATATATATATATATTATATAATAATATCAAATAAATCCTTTTATATAATAATCATAATAAGTAAAATATTAATTTTGTAAGTCTTGTTTTCATAAATACTATTAAAATTTATTTATTATCTTTCAATCAAGACCCATTAAAATTTATTTTTAACTAATTTTAGTTATCATTTATTTTCTAACAATTAATTATTAATAAATCATTATTTTATCTAATACCACCTGAGACTCTTCATCAAATAAACTCTAATTTATTCTTAGCAAGATTTAAACCTTCAACTTATTGGTACCTATTTTCCAAACCCTTAATTATTTTAATATCAAACTAGACTTAGCTTATAAACCCTTTTATTTATTATCTGGCCTTAAAGCTTGGGACATTAGGATCATGGTTGAAGTAAGTTGAGCTAGTTTTAATTGTGAAAGTGGATTTTGGCTCGAGTTTAATTATGGCTTGTATTTACCCCAAGCGGGGTTAGGTCAGCTATTGAAGACCTTTATTTTATCTCAAGCTAAGGATCAGGTAAGCTCATGCATAAAACCTGATTGATGCAAAATTGTTCTATGGCAAGCTAATTGTGGAGTGCATGGTCACTCATTTCTGTAAAGGCAATTGAGGATTGTCTCATTTCTCATTTCAATCAACCAAATTATTTGAAAATCAATAAGCAGATTTGCTCAAACTCTAAACTTTTTCTAAAACCAGTTTTGTCTCAAACTTTGAAAATCCTTAATTGCCATTTTTAAGTGGAGCTATGTTTATTTCATTTTTTCTGAAGTGGGATGACTTACGTTGAATTCTCAATAAGGGTGGACTGCTAGGACTAGTCTTTGAAGGGTTAGGGTAAGTCTCTCAGTAGGTGGCCACCTCTGAGGGGTGAGTCCTTCCCAGATAGGATGTCAGTCTAGTAGGTCGTGCTGGTCCGAGCTAGCAGCTTTTAGTCAAGTAGACTGTGTGTTACCAGAATGGACAACTGATTTTGTTTGGGTATAGAGAAGGAGGAGTATCTTGCCCAGTAGGCCGATCACCTACTTTTTTTTTGTCAGTTTGCACAAAATGTGGCATTCTGACTATTGTATGGTTATAGGGCCCAACGTATGGTAACCCATGACCACCTTTTTTTGAGTGGTTGATTTATTTGATCATGTATGGATGGAAAAGCCAAAACACCATTCTTAAATTTGGCTATTGATTATTGCTTGCCAGTATTTCTCTTACGAAGATTTTAAACTTTGCATCCACGAATTGTTTTCACTGGACACTCAAAGCAAACACGGACTTACTGAGATTTTTATCTCATCACCCTTTTTACCATGATTTTAGGTCGATCCTACTGTAGGGATGAGTAGCTAGTTGTTGCTTGCCTTGGAAGATTTTTCTGATATTTATTTTGTGTAATATTTTGGGAGTTCAAAGTGAACAATTTTTATTTTGGATTTGATTTGAATTTTTAGATTGTAATAAGTTTTAAGTTTAAAGTATTGTTTTTATTCTATTATTTTGATAGTGTGACCTAGTTATAAAGACCTCTTGTCCTTTGGACGGAGCGACATCTCCAGCCCTGTCGGGCCTAGGTAGTGGGGTGTTACAACCTAGGCCAGCACGCTCTTTTCCTATCAGCATGCTTTAAGTAGATCCCGAGCTTTGACCATTTTCCTTGTTGATATCAGCAGGAAGCTTTCCCAATAAATGTTGACTTTATGAATTATATTCAGCATTTGTTAAGAGTTTATAAGCATTTGGGTCAAATCCTTCCTTCATACGAGAGGTCGGTAATTCACCATACTCTACTTTTGCTTCTTTTTTTGGTTGAACAAATCATTTTATAGAAGTATTTGGTGACTTAACTGAGTCAACCTTTGTGAGGGGCAAAGTGAGCCCTCCTAATGGCTTACTGTGTGCATGTTGCTTGGTAGAGCTTTTTGCATCTACTGTAGCTTTGATATCTTTGGAGAAAGTAACCTTTTTATCTTCCTTCTCCCTTGATAATTCGATCTTATTTGATTCACCATCATTTTTAATAGAGTACTTAGCATCAACAATATGTGCCTTAGCTTCAGTGAATGGTTTATCATCAGCATCTATTTTCTTTACCACGCCATTTTGACGGAATTTAAAACATTGATGCAGGGTTGATGGCACGGCACCATTATCATAGAGCCATGGTCTTCCTAGCAGAATATTGTAGGAGGTCTTGGCATCGATAACATGAAAAAGAGCAGTTGAAAGTATATCTTCAATTAATATATCTAATCGGAGAGTACCCCTAGCTCGTTGCCCCCCTTGATTGAAGCCTTGTATTATAAGGCGATTTTTGGACAACTCATCCATAGAAATACCCAACTCTCTTAATGTTCACAGAGGTAAGATGTTTACAACTGATCTTCCATCTAACAGTATCCTATTCACTCTATGTTCTTGCATGTAGCTAGCCACAAATAATGGTCTATTATGAGGCATTGAGCTAAGCAGCAAATCATTGTCAGTGAATGTGATATCAGCCATGTGGACACTAAGGTCTACTGAAGACTCAATTCTCTCCAAGTCTCCTTTATCATGCTTCGTGCCCGCGGACCTGGGAGCGCGACTATGGGCCTGGCAGCACCCACGGTCAACTACTTAGCCGCCGTCCTTGTTGGGCCAAAATGGATATCCCAAGTTGACAATGGGTACTTAGACCCATTCTTATATACCATACACACTTCTCATCCCAATCTCATATGGGATTGGGGTATTACATTCACTCCTCCTTTAGGCCCAAGCGTCCTCGCTGGGCCCATACTTTAGGGGCCAAATCCAAGAACAACCAGGTGGCATAGGATTCTAGAGGTGGCTCCCATCGCGCACGATGTAACACTTAGTTCCTATATCGGGATTGGTTCCCTACTCTGATACCAAATGTCACGCCCCATGCTCGCGAACTCGGGAGTGCGACTATGAGCCTGGCAACACCCACGATCAACTACTTAGCCGCCGTCCTCGCTGGGCCAAAATAGATATCCCAAGTTGACAATAGGTACTTAGGCCCATTCTTATATATCATACACACTTCTCATCCCAATCCCATGTGGAAATGGGGTATCACATTCACCCCTCCTTTAGGCCTAAGCATTCTCACTAGGCCTATACTTTAGGGGCCAAACCCAAGACCAACCAGGTGGCATAGGATTCTAGAGGTGACTTCCACCGCGCATGGTGTAGCACTTAGCTCCCATACCGGGACTGGTTCCCTGCTCTGATCCCACCTGTAACACCCCACAATCTAGGCCCAGTAGGGCCGGGGATGTCGCCCCGTTCAAAGGACAAGGGGTCATTATAACTAGGACACACAATTAAAATAAAACAATACTTTGAAATTAAAACTTATTACAACTCAAAAATTTAAGAACAAATCCAAAATAAATTGTTTACTCTCATCCCTAAAAGCATTACATAAAATAAATAACACAATATCTTCCAAAACAGGTAACAACTAGCTACTCATTTACAGTAGGATCGACCTAAAATCATGGTAAAAAGGGTGATGAGATAAAAATCTCAGTAAGTCTGTGTGTGCTTTGAGTGTTCAGATAAAACAGTTCATGTATACAAGTTGAAACATTTCATAAGAGAAAATGCTGGTAAGAAATAAATAAAGTTAAAATAAAGAGTGGCGTTTTCCTCTTTTCAAACCATACAAATTCACAATAAATACAACTACTCAAATAGGCGGCCATGGGTACCACACGTTGGGCCCCATGTCCATACAACGGTTAGAATGCCACACTTTGTGCAGACTGACAAAAGGTAGGTGTACGGCCTACCGGGTAAGATACTCCTCATTCTTTACACCCAAACAAAATCGGTTGTCCACTCCGGTAACATACAGTCCACATGACTGAAACTTGCTAGCTCGGACCAGCATGACTAAGTAGTACTGTCGCTTTTCCAAGTTGAGTTCATCTTCTGAAGGTGGCCTCTTGCCAGAAGACTCACTCTTGCTCTTCAAAACTAGTACTACTAGCCTACCCTTATTGAGTACTCAATGTTAATTGTTCCACTTAAGAGAAAACTGATAAAACATAGCTTTATTTGAAAATGACAATTAAGGGTTTCTAAAGTTCGTGAAAAAGCTGGTTTTAGAAGGAGTGTAGTGTTTGAGTAAAACTGCTTATAGATTTTCAAATAATTTGTTTGATTGAAATAACAAAGGAAACAGTTCTCAATTGCCTTTACAAAATCAGTGTTCACATACTTCGTGTTTGACTTGCCATAGTAACCTTTTAAAACAAACAAGTTTTATGCAGGAGTTTACCTGATCCTTTGCTTGAGTTAACTCAAAAATCTTCCAAAGCTGACCTAACCCCGCTTGGGGTAAACACAAGCCATAATTAAACTCAAACCAAATTTGCTTCCATAAATAATCCTAGTTCAACTTCCTACAATCATGACCCTAATGTCCCAAACTTTAAGGCTAGATGATCAAAAGGATTTTATAAAATAAATATAGTTTGATAATAGAATAACTAGGGTTTGTGAAATAGTTACTAATAAGTTGTAGGTATAAAACTTTGTTATTAATAAATAAACTAGGGTTTATTTGATAAAGGGTCCTAAGTCCTAGATGATATTATTAAAACAATAAACTATTACTATTCTCTTAATTAATAATTAATAGTTAGAAAATAATTGATAAATAAAATTAATAATAAGTAAATTTTAATATATTTTGATTAAAAGATAATAAATAAATTTTAATAGTATTTATGAATATATGACTTATAAGATTAATATTTTACCTATCATGATTATTTATATAAAAGGCTTTATTTAATATTATTATTATATATAATATTTTTATATTTTATTTTTAATAAAAGATATCATTTATTTGGCTAAAATATCATTATTTCATATCGCAATCTAATTCCAAATCTTCCTAGGGTCTTCGAAATCATTAGAAGAAAATATAGCATTAATTTTTATTAATGTAATAAAATTGGCTAACTTAAATAGTTTAGGAACAACAAGGTCATGATCATAATTCTCCTATTGCTAACCATAATCATGAACATAGACTTTAACACCAATCCACAAACCATTCAATTCATGAATAAAAGCATAGATCTATATCTACCATCACATGACCCAAATGGCTTAAGTTATATAGTTCTCCATCCTTGACATGTATATATTTTATTTTATTTTTATTCTTTTTTTATTTATTATTTTTTGCTTTATTGAGTCGGTTAAACAATGAGAGAAAAGGGATTAATGCATACTTGTTCCTTGAGGATCGACACTCGTTTGAATCCTATGCTATGTTAATGATGAGTACGCTTGCTCATATGTGTAATTTGGGGTTAACGTTTTAATTTAAACTTGATTGGAAATATGCTTATTTTGATATGGTTTTTATACCCAAATCCGAACACATCATTCCATTTTGATTTTTAGGCTACAATTACAAAATACAACAATGCAAGATAAAATTTCATCATTCAATAAAATATATATATATATATATATATATATGTTTTTGTTAATATTTTCTTAAAATTGTGCATCATACATGGCCAAACACTGAATGGTTTCCCAAACAAGTTTATATTAGCACCAAATATGCTTAGCAAATAAGAAAATTAACAAAGCATATAGCATATGTAACTTAGCAAAATTCCTTTATGATTTTGTAGACTACAATTAAAAAAAAAACATTTACATATTAAATTCTACTAATGTTATCATAAAATTGTGCATCATATGTGAGCTTCTGATGGTAAACCATCGTCGCAAAACACCAAATGGTTGCCCAATCATGCTTATATTGATGCCGAATATACTTAGCACACAATGAAAGTACACAAATCTAATAGCACATATAACTTAGCAAAATTCCTTTATGATTTTGTACACTACAATTAAAAAATAAAACAATGCAGGAACAAATTTCATCATTCAACCAAAAAACATGTTTCTGTTAACGTTTTCATAAAATTGTGCATCATACATGGCCGTTCAATGGTAAACCACAGTCGCAAAACACCGAATAATTTCCCAAACATGTTTATATTGACACATAATATACTTAGCACATAACAAAATTCACAAAGCTTATAGCACATCTAGCATACCTAAATTCCTTTATGATTTGGTAGACTACAATTAAAAAATGCACCTCACATATTCATAGATGTTCTTTATTCACACCCTTTTTCTTTTTGCATATGTGTTTGCAAAGAATGCACCTCATTGAAATTATATTTCCCACAAAAAGATATTCCCCATAGGCTACCTTTTTATCTAACTATGCACTTACTATATGAAATTAATAACTAAGCACACAATTACATCCACTAAGCTTATAGCATATATACCTTAACAGGTAGCAACCAATGTTAATTATTCACAAAATATTGAATCAACCAAAATAATGCATGTTTCTATAACAACATTACTGAAATTGACAAAATGCTTAAAAAACACCGAAAACATTAAGCCAACAGAAACAATGCCAATCAACACCAACCAAACCCAAGATATTAAGACCAAGCTAGAAGTCAAGAGACTGAACTTACCTATAACAATATCATTATTGAAATGAAGACAAATAAGAAAAAAATAAAATAAAATAATTTTTAAAATCAAAAAAATTTAAAAAACGTATAAAAAAGGGGGGAAAACATGAAAACGAAACATTTTCCATAACAGATCTCAGGAAAATCAAACAAACAATTCAAAAGGTAACGATAAGAAAAAAAATTTTAAAAAAATTAAAAGAAAAAAAAAAACACTCACACGGAATTACAAAAGATCTTACCTTTTGGACTTTGTTATGAACACATCCATTGGGCAATCAAAGAAATAATTTAAAATAGAAAATAAAGAAAAACAAAAGCGGAATGACAAAACGTCTTACCGATATGAACACAACCATTGCAACGGAATAAAGATCTTTCAGCCTTTACATTACCCTCATTAGGGTAAAGTAATGCAAATGCTACTAAAAATATGGAAATAATGATTTTTTAGCTTTTGCATTGCTTTACTCTAGTGCCCTTTTTTCTTACCTCAATCCACATTTACTTAGACCCAGTATTAGGACTAGCTAAAAGATCATAGAATATAAATAGGCCAAAGTTCCTTACTTATGCTTCATCACAAGTTTCTCATCAATCCCCAAGAAGCATAATGTCACAAAATTTACTAAAATCCAAATTCTCAAGACTTAGTCTATATCACATCAAATATACAAGTTTACCAAGGAATATCCTAGTCAAAACAATCTCATACCAAATTTTCATGCTAAGAGAAAAAGAACAACAATCCTATAAGAATTAAAATATGCCAAAAATAAAAAAAAATAGCTCAATTTTTTATTTAACAAGCAAACACCATAAGAAATTGATAAAAACTTAGATAATGAATACCGCAAAACTACTCTCCCACACTTAAATTAGACATTATCATCAATGGCCAATATATACATAAGAAAGCATATCCAAATGGACCAAAAATAATGAGGAGGAAAGGTTAAGCAATACTCCCCAAATAAATTAAACTTCAGTAGATGTTGAAGTAGAAAAAAAATGGGTTATTCTCGATTAACTATCTTGCAAAATGAAAAACACAGAATAAAAATGCTGAAAGCAAATAAACTAGAGTAAAATGAAGCAAACCAAATGACTACTAACTAGAAAAACTAAACTAAACAAAAACAACTATTTCTATTCATCATGCTTCCTTATCAACCCTTTGTAAAGAAAATTCATGCTTAACGTAAAAAGTAGGCATGATGAATTATTTATAAATATGAGAGGTTTTTGGAAGAAATAATGTTTATGAAAATTATTGGTCTCAACAAAATTAAGCACATAAACCTCATTCCTTTGCATCTCTTTAGACACATAAATCAATTCTTCAACATATAGATATACATAATGGCTAAAGAGTGCATCACTAATTAAAGCATCAATCATCCCTTCAATGATATCATCACATTTAGGACTCCCCAACTCCAAACCTGGTAATGTAGCTCGTAGTTAACAGATACTTACGTTGCAATGAATTGTCTACAATTACCAAGTTACCTCATTTTAAGTAGGATGAAGGGCATAATTAACTATCATCATTATTGGCTTCATTTCACTTCATGAGTGGAGAAGTACGTACGAAAATCAAGTGAGAAAGAAGCATTAGAAAAACATAAACGAGAGTGACGTCCATCTCTTATCACACTATGCATTGAGTTCTCATGTACTCTTTTCTTTTCTTAGGGATTTTTGCCTTGTAGATTCTCACACACTTGTTCCATATTTTCATTCCCTTTGTCCTCATGTGGTAGAATCCCTTTTGTTACTCCAAATGTATGGGCCCTCTTGATGTCATCCTTCAAAGGGCACATTTTTTTCTTCAATACTTTCAATGGTTACTCTGTAGCTCTTTTTTAATCGATGTTCATTTTCTGTAGCTTGCTTAGATATGGTATACGTGATTTATATCTAGCAATTTTTTTTTCATTATTTTAGCCTTTTCATGGTTGTATGGGTCGGGTCCCTCACTTCTAACGGTGACTTTTGCTCTCTGTATGCATTACGCTATTTTTTTTTTTGCGATTTCTTCTATTGTCTTTCCTTGTACAGGGTTTACCAATGTGTTTAAAGAATTATTCTCTTGCATCTCCTGAGATATCTTCAATTGTTGTTTACTTTGATCGCTCCAACTTTGAAAGGATGCATTGGTAGTGGTAACAAACTTGTTCACTATTTCTTCAAGTGAAGGCCTAGGTTGTGAAGGTGGAGGTGGAGGGTCATATGGATAGTAGTTTTGGTTGCTCTAATAGGCACTAGAATAACCACATATCTTCAAACTATACACTCTATCTTGCCCTTGGTCCTCAAAAAGATAAGCTCCATTAGGTTGAGGGTAATAATCAAAGTGTTCCTCCCTATATAACTCATAACTTAAGCCTTGATTTTTCAGGGGAATTGCACCCCAATTACTATTTCTTTCACTAAGAGCATCAATACAGGCTTCTAATCTTGCCAACTTCACATCCTTATCATCCTCTTGATTTTGTGCCCATAACCACATACCTCCCCTCAAATTACTAGCCATGATGACGATGGTTTCAAAATTAACACACTCAAAACAAAACATACTCAAAATAAAGAAAAAGCTAGTAACAAAGAAAAATTAATCCTAAGACTACATAAGCTATAAAAATCACACCAAAGCATAGAAAAGTAAAGAAGGAAACCAAAACAAAAATAAGAGAATACTCACAGACACAAAATGGCTAATCCAACAAAATTTGTGCGTTTCATAATATTGCCAATCCCCCGACAATGACACAAAAAATTTGTTGTTGGTTTTTTGTGTTGGAAATATTAACAACAAATCCACAAACAATCAAGCTTTAAATTAAAATGTCAAACACTAAAGTCATACAATTGAGCAAGTATACCCAGTGCATAGTATAGAAAAATAGTAAGTATCAAATCCACAGAAACTTCGCAATTATCATTACTTTATTCAAATCTCATTGTTTAGCCCACAAAATAAAGAAACATAATCAATAAACAATTCTAAGAAACTCATATACTAGAGAGTATACCAAATTCACACCCCAAAAAAAAAAAAGTAACAAGGGCCCTCAAGAGATTAGAATAAGGAGAAAGGCCATGTAAAAAAGAAAACCCCCAAACCTATGTTAAGTAAGGAAAATACCTTTAAACCTATAAATTCCCAATTCAAGCACCGGAGGAATTTCCAAACGCGAATCTCACTATCTCTTGAGTAATGAAATTCCTATTCCTAGAAAACCAATAGGTATCTCTACCTCACCAATTTAATCTAGAAAGCATTAAGAGCAATAATTCTTAAAAAAAAAAAAAAAACTGGAAGCCACAATATCCCTATTTCTAGGCAATATCATAATCCTTTTGATTACCAAGTTCTAATCCCCTAATCTCTCTCTCAAGTAAATTGAAGAAAAATAACAATTAAATTAATAAATTAGGTGTTTAACTCTTAACCCTATCTCTCGAATTCATTAGAATCAAACCAATCAATTGACAAAATTAATCAATCCCTAACAATCAATCCAACACAATAAAGGCAAAGTAATCAAATACAACAATTAGAAATTTAATAGATCTAGAATAAAATCAATCCAAGAGCACAAACTTAAGGTTCATCCCTCAAATACAACTAAAACATATACATTCAAGATTGCCAAAAATAGATTACAAGAAAGAGAAAAGAGAGCACTTATAGACAAACTAGCTTTCTTCTTTTTCCTTAAGATCCTTTTGAGTAACTCCCCTCTTCTTATCCTTTGATTCCTCTTGATCTTTCTTCTTTTGGTGTTTCTTGAGCTCTCTAGGAGTTCTCTGGTGTTTCTAGCTGCCAAAGACTCATTCTTAGGGTTAGAGCTGAGTATTTATAGATGCCCATTGAGAAACCCCCAAAAATTGCTAAACAGAGGGTCTTCTGCAATGTTGCACAGCACCGCCAAGAGTGATATACACGGTACCGTGCATGCTTTGATGCCCTATACCCCAGTTAAAACGACGTTGTGGGATGAACTATTGCTATGTGCTGGATTGGTGCATGGCGATTTGGACAACAATTTGCACAACGCCGTAAAGTTCTATATGTTCTGTATTTTTTGCCTACTGAGGATGCACGGTGACGTGCAAAGTGAAGTGCCCGGTGCTGTGGACTCCCTGAATATTAACTTCTGAAGTTTTGCAGCAGTACGGTGGAGTGTAATATGATGAGCACGGTGCTGTGGCACTTCAGTTTGGCTCTTTTCAGTCTTTTCTTCTTGATTTCTCTTCTAACTTCAATACTTTTGATCTACATCAAACAAGGAGAAAATGGAGGAAATAAGTAGCAATCTATAATGAAATTTAAGGGGTGTAAGCCTTAAATACTATGTAAAATATTCATGAAATGATCAAATATCAAATACTACTTGGAAAACACGGTCAAGCCATGCCTAAAGGGTGTGATTGTCCATTTACATTAATCCATGCAAAACCTGGCCAATATATTGTCAATATAAGTAGATTGAGATAAACCTAACATTCTTTACTTCTTATCTCTAAGAAGATTTATACCAAGAATGTAGCTAGCTTCTCGTATATCCTTCATGCTAAATTGACTTGATAGCCAAACCTTTATAGACGACAATATCCCTATATCATTTTCAATGAGTAGAATGTCATCTATATGGAATACCATAAAGGACACTGTTCCTATTTGACTTCCTATACACATATGGTTCATCCACGTTTTGTATGAAACTATAAGACTTTACAGCCTCATCAAAATGTATGTTCCATGTACGCGATGCTTGCTTAAGTCCATAAATGGACTTCTTAAGCTTGCAGGCCATATACTCTTGGTCTTTCGCAATGAAGCTTTCAAGTTGGATTATATAGATGTCTTCGCTAAGATAGCTATTTAGAAAGGCTATCTTAATGTCTATTTGTCATATCTCGTAGTCATAATGACATACAATGGCCAACAAAATGCGAATGGACTTAAGTATGGTAACAAGTGAAAATGTCTCCTATAATCAATCTCGTTTCCGAGTATAGCCTTTTACACCTCTTTTTCTCTTGCATACCCACTTGCACCCTATGAGTTTAATCCCTTCAAGTGTAGTGACAAGATCTCAAACTTGATTGAGATACATAGAATTAATCTCGCCATCCATTGCTATTTGTCATTTATCTACATCAACAATAGCAATTACCTTATCGTATCTAATGTGATCTTATTCCTAATGGTTGGTGACTACCTAAAAAACTTTTGTAGTCCATCTTTCTGGAACCATATATATCCTCCCACTACGACATAGCTCAGCCTGTGTAAGAATATCTAGTTGTTTTTTTTTCTAGTTCCTCAACTGGGGTACTAAAAGTTGAAGTGTTATTCAACTTCTGTTCTAATTTCACCTTACTCGAAACCTTAGTAGACATATTTTGTTCATCTTCTAAATATCTAGCATAAGTACTCACAGCTACCTTTTGGGGATGATAAAAGTATCTACCCCTTATTTTTTTAGATACTTCACAAAATAGTATAATTTTTTATCTTGGGTCTAGCTTACTTCCCTTAGTTAGTACATAAGTTGGACATCCCCATTCCTTGAGATGATTCATACTGGGCTTACGTCCAGTCCACATCTCATAAGGTGTCTTAGGAACTAACTTAGAAGGTACCAAGTTTAGAATATATGCTGCTATTTTTAGAACATATCCCAAAAAAGAAATAGGAAGAGTTGCATGACTCGTCATGTTTCTGACTATCTCCATCAGATTTCTATTTCTTCTCTCAACTATTCTATTTTGCTAGGAGTCTTGGGTACAGTTAGCTGTGTTACTATTCCCTGATATACCAAGTAGTCCTTGATTTCACTAAAGAGATGCTCTCCACTATAATCTAATCTTAGCTTATTAATTAGTTTACCTGTTTCATGCTCTACCTCAGCCTTAAACTTCTTGAATTTATTAAAGGATTTAGACTTGCACCGCATCAAGTAAACGTAACCAAAATGCGTGTGATCATCCATGAACATGATAAAGTATTCATGATATAACACCCATAACAGAAATCATGGCAGAAGCATGTAGCGCTGGTTAGGGTTGCCCCGTCCAGTTTTCTAAACAAGGGGTCTTTATAACAAATAGAGCAATGTGAATAATAAATACAACAAAAGCTATACAAAACTCATATTGTATTACACAACCCCAAAACAGAGTGCATAGGTCTGATCACTGCATCTATATAATTTACATATACAACTGAGGCGTTTATAGACTCCATACCACAATAGTCTTTACTCTGGCCGAGTCCTAGCTTCTGAACTTAGGAAATAAAGTGAAACATGTGTGAGTGAAAATCACTCAGTGAGTCCCGTGTGTGATAGTAATTTCTCAAAAAAAATTAGTGAAAAGAGATTTCCCAAATATTTCCTTAATAAAACAAATCATAGGAAATAGTCATGCTTTTCCACTGAAAACAACTCTACAACTTAACAAAAAGGTTTGCTCAAGAGTTATTTCAGAATTTTAGGCACAGATGAAAATTCAATGTTTTAAAAAAATGCTGCCTTGTAGTCTGGGTCAATTTGGAAAACTAAGTTTTGAAATAGCAACCTTGCCCCATTTTTAGAAATACAGGCACTTCTCTCAATAGAGGGTCAGCTTGTGTGAAAAGCTTGTAAAGCTTCACCTTCGACATCATAATCTTGTTGTGCTAAAGAACATGCCTTTCTGCACTCAACTATGCATTGTCAGAGTGGCAAGTGCATATAAGCACAATGCCTCAAAATAGAATCTTTTGCTTGTCACCGTAGGCCCATGAGTCCCACTCCTGACGTCAATCACCATCGAGGCGACAAGGAGTTGAACACGCCAGGTGTCCCTGCCCATCATCATTGAACAACTCAGAATAATATGCACATAAAGCATAGACAATTATCAAGAGCTAAATGGCCAGCCAGGATGGCTAATCTCAATGTTCTATTGCCCCATTTGGAGAAAGACAATCCCTAGAACAAGGCCAAATTACTAGGGTCATCTATCTCTAACGTAAGCTAGTACAATGATCAAAACCCTTACTGAGTACTCAACGTCTTCATTGGTTCACAAGACTAGCCTAATTCCATTGGCACACAAGGCAAAATAAGTAATTCATTCCCGAAAGATTGCAAAGAAAACATTTTCTGGTGCCAAAATATTATTTTCCAAAAGTTATTTCTATATCAAGGGATTTTTGTCCAAAACAATAGCGTAGATGGATAAGAAGTCCTTCCCATGTCATAAAATCATTCCTTAAGGGTATTTATGTAAATTATGCAAATTTAGTATATCTGAGTCCAAAAAGAATTACTTTTATCAATCCAAAATTCTAAATCCCAAAATGGAAATAAATTTAAAGCTTTCATAATTTTATTGTGCCTAAGTGCTTTAGAATAAATCATGGTTCAAGAAAGTAAGAATTCTTAATTCTGTACTTTTTATCACAAAACATGGAATAAAATATACTTGTGCAAGTAAAATATTCATATACTGCACATGTTCCATAAATTCAGTCATTTTCCATGTTTTCATGACCATAGAATATTTTGTCGTACAAGGAATTCAAAATCCTTTATTAAATATTCTAATTTCTAAAATTTTCCCAATTTATGCCTCAGAAAAACCCGAACTTTGGTAAGAAAAACCAAAAGGTTTATCGTTCACTTTTTCATGCTTCAGGGAAAATACTCTCAATTACATGGTTCAGAAAAGCATTAAGGTTTATCGACATTTCTTTGGAAATTAACCATTAAGGTTAAATATCCTTGAATAAGGAAGTCTATATTTGTCATGTATTCTAGGATAGAATACCCTTAACTCCATCTCAGGAAAATCATACTTTTCCTCAGAGAAACCAAAAGGATTCATAATGCATTACGTTAACAATTAAAGAAATTCACTAGCATTTTCAGGAAAATATTTTTCGGGGACTCATCTTGAATCGCTTATCACTTAACAATGTAAATATTTGTTAAGTCGCCCTAACTCCTCACAATGAATGGCCTACAACCAATGATTCATATAGCATTTAGTATGCTACACCTTTCAAGTGAAATGTACATATGGCTAAACATATATATAACTAAGGAAATCGCAACATTTATTGTTTCATTTCATGCTTGAAATGAAATATAATCCTTGCACCCTTATATTCCATTTCATTTATTCACCTTCCTCACATGAATATAAGGTCTTAATAAGTCCATATAACTTCTTATTCAATCCATGAACACAATTAAAATCAATCCATGTATTTCTTTTCTCTTAATAAAATTCTACAATTTCTAGATTTGGCACATGAATTTGTTTTCTCCACAACTTTCAATTCGCTTGTCTGATTTACTTCAAATTCATACCAAAGAGCTCCTAGAATCCTTAAATTTAATCTTGTAATCTTGATTTGTCCAATTCTAGAAACGTTACAGATTTTTTGGGTTTAAATCAGCCTAGAATTTTCTGGAAATAAACCTATTTTCTAGCAAAACACATTATATCTTCATTTGTTGTTCATCCCAGCACATGAATACTAGTTAAATCAATCCAATCACCCTTTTAACACCCTTAAAGCTACTGATTTCCAGTCATATATAAACCAGAAAATTCACCATATCACAACAAGAAAACCGGCAGCCTCAACCATAACATATATCCTGAAGACTTTCTTAACAAATATATTATTTCCAACTTTATTTCTTCTTCTTTTCTTTCTTTTACATAATCAGCCATGCTCACCCTAATTTATCACCTTCAAATCACTTCTAAACTTCATATAATTACATCACATATGCAGTTATATCCGCCGCCACGCAACCCTCCACAAAATAGTCCACAACATGAAATTTTTATCAAACAAATTTCATAATTCATGCATAGCTTTTTGCAATATGTGTACCAAAATAATCTCCATGAATCAAATAACAAGTTTGATTCAAACAAGGTAGACTTTTGCCTTCTATTTACGGCTTTTAGAAGCTAAAACAGTTCAAGTTTCTCTTCTTCGTCCTTTTCTCTCGTTCTCCCTTATTTTTCTCGGTTTTCTCTCTCTTTCTCTTCTTTATTTCTTTTTCTTTTCTCTTCCTTATTTTCTCTTATTTGCTATTATACTCCCGGATGGCTGAAAGCCATTTCCACCGGCCTTCTATGGCTATATATAGCAAAAAAAATGGTCATGAGGTCAAACAAGCATTAAATGGTGGCATATGCTTGGAGGCTTCCTATTGGTCCACCTATACACTTAGGTGTTCACTTGGAATTCTATAGAAAATCCTTGCATGATTTTTCATGCAACCAATCATGGACCAACACATGTTTCATTCCACCAATCATATGTAGACACTTGTTCACTTTCAATTCTTTTTTCTTTATTTCTTCAAAAATAATTATATTTTCTTAGAGTATACTTAATTCAACGCTTTATCAATCTCACTTAGAAAAAACTTTTATTTTACCATCTCGATCCATGTATTGAATGGAGCGTAATGCTGTCTCTCATAATTTCTAAATTCTTTCTTAGTTTTTCGTATTTTGATTTCAAAAATCCAATGATATCCCTAAAAAATTTTATGGCACTAAAACCTTTATCTTATTAAACTGATCATTTCTTGTTATGGCATTACATCCAAATTCTCTTTCTATACAAAGTAGTCACACTTTAAAGCACAAAATTTGGGGTATCACAATCTCCCTTCTTTTAGAGGATTTTGTCCTCAAATTTGAGATTATGCCTCAAAAAGTTCTGGATACTTCTCATGCATCTCCACTTCTGTCTCCCATGTAGCATCTTGCATTGGGTGATAATTCCAAAGTACTTTTACCAATGGAATTCTTTTACGCCTTAATTCTTTCTCAACAAATTCCAGAATTCTAATTGGTTTCTTTTCATAACTTAAATCCGGAGTCATCTCAATAGGTTTGTCATTTAGTACATGTTCAGGGTGAGCCACATATTTTTTAAGCTGAGATATATGAACTACATCGTGAATGCCCTGTAACTCTGTAGGTAAATTCAATTGATATGCCACTTTTCCAACTCTTTCTACAACGAGAAATGGTCCAATGTACTGTGGTGCCAACTTCTTTTGTGATTTACTTCCCAGATAACATTTCGACATCAGCTATAAAAATACTTGATCATCTTCCATGAATTTCAAGTCTTTCCTATGTTGGTTTGCATAACTCTTTTACAGACTCTGAGCAATTTCTAGTCTTGGTTTAATCAACTCGCCTGCCCTCATTGTTCTTTCAAGATCCAAAGCATCTGGAGCATTTTGTTTTCACCCTAAACTCTCCCAATATAGAGGCGATTGATATTTTCTTCCATACAATGCTTCAAATGGAGCCATCCCAATTGTTGATTGGTAGCTGTTATTATATGCAAACTCTGCATATGCCAGATTATCAATCCATTTTGCTCTAAAGTCCAATACACATGTCTACAACATATCTTCCAAAATACGAATCACTCATTCTAATTATCCATCTATTTGCATATGTGCAGCTGTACTAAACTTCAATCGTGTCCCATGTAGTTGTTGCAATTTGTTCCAAATTTTAGAAGTAAATCTCAGGTTACGATCCGACACAAAACTGGAAGGTACTTCATGTAGTTTGACCACTTCCTCCATGTAAATCTTTCTTATCTTTTCCAGAGAGTCTCTTTGATTTATAGGAATAAAATGAGCGAAATTAGTCAACCGATCTACTACAACCCATATAGTGCCCTTTGTCCTACGGTCATCGGTAACCCTATTGCAGAATCCATGTGATCTCATCCTATTTCCACGAGGGTACCAGTAATGGTTGTAATAATCCTCCCAGTCGTTGTTAGTCCGCTTTCACCTACTGACATGTAAGACACTGAGCTACAAATTGAGCAATCTCTTTATTCATCCCAATCCACCAGTAAAGCTATTTTAGATCTCGATACATCTTAACTGCTCCTGGGTGGATCGTATACTTACTCCAGTGTGCCTCAACTAAAACTTCCTATTTTAAGCCAGTTTGCTTTGGTATACAATATTGATCTCGATAACAAAGAATTCCAATATCATCGACGTGGAAAACACTTTTCCTTTCATCTATTGCTGTCATTAATAACTTTTACAATTCTTCATCTTTCTCATGCTCTTTTTTCAATTGCTAGAAAAAGACTGGTTAAATTAAAATATTATTCATCCTTATTCCTCCTTCAACCACTTAGGTTTCCAATTCTGGAGTTTGTACCATATAAAGTACAGACAATCTCACTTTTCTAATTAAGGCATCTATGACCACATTTGCCTTTCCAAGATGATATTGAATCAGACAATGAAATTCTTCTAAGAATTCCATCTATCTCTGTTGTCTCATGTTCAAATCCTTCTGAGTGAAAATATATTTTACACTCTTATGGTCTGTGAAAATTTCAAACTCAGTACCATATAAAAAATGCCTCCACTTCTTCAAAGTAAATACAATAGCTGCCAACTCCAAATCATGAATGGGATAATTCTTTTCATGAGGTTTTAGTTTCCTCAAAATATATACTACCACTCTTCTTTCTCGCAACAACACTCCTCCTAATCCTTCCTTAGATGCAACAGTGTACACCTTATAGGGTTTATTTATCATAGGCAGAGCTAAAACCGAGGCGATACTTAACTTCTGCTTCAATTTCTGGAAATTCTTTTCACACTTTTCTGTCCAAACATGTGAGCTGGGTTAATGGTGAGGCAAGTTTAGAAAATTCCTTAATAAATCACCTATAGTATCTAGCCAGTCCCAGAAAATATCCCACCTCAATTAGGTTTTCAGGACGTTTCCAATTCACTACTGCCTCAACCTTCGCAAGATCTACTGTGATTCTTTCCTTGGATATTACATGTCCCAAGAATGCCACTTCATTTAGCTAAAATTCACACTTGCTGAATTTAGTAACTTAGCTTCCCGTAACTTCTCCAACACTTTCCACAGATGTACTTTGTGTTCCTGAGGGTTTGTAGAATATACCAATGATGCTTCGAGAACACACAAAAGCCTTGCATACAGTGAATAAAACTAGAAAAGGCACCAGACAGGGCACAACGAAAAGTCAAAAACATGTACCTTTGTGTTTCCTTTATCTGTTTGGCCGAGAAGAAGATGTGCTAACCATTGGATAAGCTACTTGTCCTGACGATGATTCCAGCAAAAACCAACAATCCTTCAACTTCTCCTTAGCATGAATGTGAAGCTTTTCGCTTCTCAGAATATTCCACTACTTAATCTAGTTGGTGAAACAACTTAAGCGAGGAATGTCCCTTCTTAATCCTTTGCTATTGATTAGCAAAATCAAGAAGATGAAAAAGAATAAAGGATATGAATGAGTAAGCGAAAAGCAAAGAGAAGAAGCTCTATTTTTTTTTTTTACCTTTGTGTCGTGTGACTCTTATGAAGAAGAAGAACACCCAACTATTCACAATACCAGATAACCAAAACTCTGGGGTTTTGATATTTCAAAACTCCTGAAGGCTATCGACAGAAGAGGTTTGCCTTAGCCTTAACTCTTCTATTCCATAAATAATAATAAAAAAAAACTTTAGTCTAGGCTATTGGGCCAAAAATAATTTATTATTTTTCTTAGACCCAATGAGTCCAAAAATAATAATCATTACTTATTTATTTTCTAGGCCTATTAAAATAACCCAATAAATAATTAATGAGCCAAAATAAACTAAAATAATTTTTAAGCCGTATATTAACTAGTTTAAGCCCAGGTTAATTTTTCTAATTATTCAATTTGGGCTTAAGTCCTGAATAATTAATTAACCAATTAAACTAAATAATAAAATTAATTTATCTCATTATTTTATTTTATTCTACTCCAAAAATAAATTAGACTTATTGAATAAAATAAAATCCATTTATATTGTGACCATTTTCTCGACCTAAAATAATTTGGACTTACAGGCTATTCTGAGGACCAAAAAGACACATTGCCTTAGCTAGTAAAATAACAAAAATACCTTAGTTATATAAATAGCGATATTTTACATTTTAAATATTTTCTAATATCACCATAAGAAAATATTGACCTCAAGGACAATACTGCGTTAGCTATGTCTTCGACCTACATGTGAAATAACTAAAATACCCTTCTATATACTATAACACCCCACTATCTAGGCCCAACAGGGCCGGGGATGTCGCCCCGTCCATAGGATAAGGGGTCTTTATAACTAGGTCACACAAAAGAAAACAAAAGCAATACTTTAAAATTGAACTTATTACAACCCAAAAATTATATGAACAAATCCAAAATAAATTGATTACTACCATCTCTCAAAACAACACATAAGAAAAATAACATAAAGTCTCCAAAGCATAGGCAACAAATCTAGCTATTCATCTCCACAGCAGGATCGACCTGAAACATGGCATAAAAAGTGATGAGATAAAAATCTCAGTAAGACCCTGTGCTTTGAGTGTTTCAGGTAAAATAGTTCATGTATGCAAGTTGAAAATTTTTCATAAGAGAAAGTGCTGGCAAACATTAAATAAATGTTGAAAACAAAGAGTGGTGTTTTGCTTTCCAAACCATACATGTGCACAATAAATACAACCACTCAAATGGGTAGCCATGGGTTACCACACATTGGGCCCCATGACCATATAACAGTCAGAATGCCACACGTTGTGCAGACTGACAAAAGGTAGGTGTACGGCCTACCAAGTGAGATACTCCTCCTTCTCTACATCCAAACTTACCGGTTGTCCACTCTGAAAACAGACAGTCCACATGACTGAAACTTGTTAGCTCGGACTGGTATGACCTACTGGACTGGCATCCTATCTGAGAATGTCTCACCCCTCAGAGATGGCCACCTACTGAGAGACTTACCATAACCCTTCAAAGACTAATCCTAGTAGTCTACCCTTATTAAGTATTCGACATTGATTGTCCCACTTGTGAGAAAACTGATAAAGCATTGATTTACTTGGAAATAGCAATTAAGGGTTTCTAAAATTCTTGTCAAAGTTGGATTTTAGAAAGAGTTTAGTATTTGTGTAAAACTGCATGTTTAAATTTTCAAATGATTTACTTGACTGAAATTAAAAAGAAAACAGTCCTTAATTATCTTTACAAAATGAGTGTCCATACACATCGCATTTGGCTTGCCATAGTAGTCTTTTGTCTTCAAATAAGTTCATGCAGGAGCTTACCTAATCCTTTGCTTGCTCAAATTCAAAAATCTTCAAAGGCTGACCTAACCCCACCTGGGGTAAACACAAGACATAAGGTTATACTTGAGCTATATTCGCTTACACAAATAATCCTAACTCAACTTACTACAATCATGACCTTAATGTCTTAAGCTTTAAGACTAGTTGATAAAGAATTTTATAACATAAGCCTAGCTTGATATGTTAAAATGACTAGGGGTTCTAAAATAATTGTTAATAAGTTATAGGTTCAAATAATAAATCTTGAGTACTATTGCTAATAAATAAACTAGGGTTTAATTGTTAAATATTAGTAAATGGTAATTTAAAAATAGTTTTATTATAAATAAATAATAAATTGCAATTAACTTTTTTAACTTAATTTTTAATAGATAATAAATAATTAGTAATTAATAAAACTAATAATAAATGAATTATATTAAATTTTTGTTTAATAAATAACAAAAAAATTTAATATGAATAATATTTATGAATATAGGCCTACAAGGTCATTAATATTTTATTTATTATTATTTATATAAAAAGATCTTATTTACTATTATACATATACATATTTTATTTTTAATGAAAAATATTATTTATTAGACTAGTAAAATATCAATATTTCATTTAATACCCCATTTCCAAAACTTCTTAAGAATTTCGAAATTTTTAAAGAAAAATATAGTAATAATTTTAATTAAGGTAATCAATTTTGTTAATTAAAATTATCTAGGATCAACAAGATCATGATCATAATTTTCCTATTGCTAATAAGATTCATGAACATATTCTCCAACATCAATCAACAAACTATTCTATTTATAAACATAGGTTTAAATCCATACCTACTATCACATGGCCAAATCTCTACTAATCATAATCATATTTACGGCTTCAATGACAACAAGAACATAAAAATCCTATTTACCAAAGGTGTCATAACATCTAGCATGCTTAAACATTCATAATTTCTTAAGACATGGTGAACATACATCGATTCTCAAGGAATTCCATATAGCTTAATCATGATTATCCATTCTTATGCTCCAATCTCAACCCCTTCATGCATATGCATGTACTCAATCCCCTATTCATATTCTATCCTCTCTATCAACATCTAAGAGACATGAATTCAGAATTAAAAAGAAAGGTTAAGGAGAAATACTTGGTTGATGATTATTTCGATGAAGATTTAAGAAGGTCCACGTGTTTGAGAGTCTTGAATTGTTCAAGAGAGAAGGAAAAACAGCCCTGGTTGTAACCACCATAGCGAGAGAGAGAGAGAGAGAGAGAGAGAGAGAGAGAGAGAGAGAGAGCATTAGCATGATATGTTAAAGGTTGAATGGAACAAGATGAACAAAAAAGTTGTTCTTGGTTACCTTGATGATGTTCTTGAGACTTCAAGGGAAAAAAACTAGTTTTGATCCAAATGCTAATTTTTGTTTTCAAGATTTGATGTTATAAATTCCAGAAATGAACTCTAGGGAGTATGTAGGAGTATTTTAGAGTTTTTGAGAGGGATTGGAGGTGTAGAGTGGTCTTTGGCTTGAAGAAAGGTAGTGTGTGTTTTTGGTGTTCTTGATGAAAATGGAGAGAATTTAAGGAAAAATGCTGGACGAATTTTTGGAGAGTGTTGGCTGAATGATTGAGGGAGTTCAGGGATTTCGGTTTTGAGTTTAGAGAGGAAAAGAAAATCTGGTTGTTTGAAATTCAAATGGAGAAATTTGAGGAGTGTTTTGAGGTAGAAGATATGTTATTGATTGATGGATCTTTCTTGGAGCTGTAATGAAGCCGGCTGGACTGCTGTGTTTTGCTGAAATGAATGAAGATTGATGGAACTTTAAGGCTGGCCAAAATTCTGAGCTCAATGGCAAAGGAATTTCTAGTTATGAAACCTAATCCAATGGTGTTTTCATGGAGCAAATGCTGGAAATTTTGAAATTCAAATGGAAGTTTGAATGGAGTGATTGTAGGAGAAATTTGAGGTGTGGTTATGGAGTCCAATTGTGCAAGGTAAGTAGTGGGGGTATTGGTGTTCAGTTCATGGCTGAATAAGGGTTAATTTACAGAGGTTTGAGGGTGGTTTTCGGCCAAGGCCTGAAAGGAACAAGGCTGGAAAATTTCTAGTTAAGATTCAAATGTTTTGCTGCCATTTTCTGTGCAGTTTTCTGCAATGCTCCAGCCCGACTTGCAGGGGTTTTTGAGAGGTGTTTGAGGGTACTTCAAGGCTGGTTTCCAACCTTCTTTAGGGAGGAGAGGCAGAGGAATTTTGCTGGCTTGAAGGCAGAAGAAACAGCTTCGATTTCAGGCTGCTATGCAGCGAAAACTTCCTAGATTTTTTTCTGGTTTGTGCAGTCCGGTTTTTGCATAGGAATTTCAGTCTTCAAGCTAAATAAATTGGTCATTTTTCTGGTAGAAATTGAGTAAAAAAGATGGTTGAGATTTTCAAAGGTTAGGCTGCTCAAGAATCTGGAAAATTTCCATATTTCTTTCATGGAGAATATGAACACTATGGAGTGGAGTTTGAAGGCTCAACCATAGAGATTAATTTCTCTTGGGAACCTTCCCTAACTCCTCTCCTATTTTCAGTCAAATCTCCAACCTCCAAGATTCATTTTCGAAATTCAAAGACCAAGAATCCTTGCTGAATTTTCTGGAATTAAAAACATGAATTTGGATAAATTTTGAACAAATTTAATTGGTGAAGAGGTTAGGACAAGTTAGAGGTAATAAAAGGACAAGAATTCCTCTAGAATTCTTTTTAGGACATAATGATAGGATTATGACATTCTCTTCATGATAAAAACTTAAATAATGGGATTCGAACTCATGACCTTAGAGATTAATTCCAAAGCTCTAACCACTTAACCACAACAACTCTTATTCTAATTTTCTTACCCAAATATTCTTCTTATTTAATTCTCAAGCTATCTTCCTATTTTAACCTCAAGCAAAATTACCATTTTACCCTTCCTACTCAATAAGCATAACTAAGCCTTTTAACCTATAAATCATAATTCTAAAGCACATAAAATCATTCAAATATATATATATATATATATATATATATATATTCATGCAAGACAATATGATATGCATCCTGACCCCCCTTACTCTAGGGTTGGCTTTAGGTGGGGTTTCACATATACCACCGTGCATTTAGAGAGGAAAGAGTGTACTAACACCTCTCTAAAAAACATCTACCATCCTTAGGCTTCTAGTCCAATGATCCACGACTTCTTAAAATATTTTTTATTTCTAAGGGAGCTACCCTAAAGCCAATATCCAAGTCAAGTTCCCAAGGGCTCTGAATAGTTAGATCATTCAAACAACCACAAGTGGCAATATAGTGTAAATACTATCTTGTACAAGTCTATCTTGACTAACTAGTCACATATATTCAACATACAAGTATATTGGTCCTTCTAAAGAACCTCAACTATATATCAAAGTATATGTTTCCAGTTTCGTCAGACCACTAACTTATACTCTAAATATAGAGTACAATTCCATGCTATAGCAGTAGTAGTCCAGGTTTCTATCATATAGTACTTTTAGAAACTATTACTACAGGTCTTGTTCTACGTATTCGAAATACACTTGTGTTATGAAATGAGAAGACTACATATTGGCTAAAGGTAAACCATTCTTTATTTAGAATTTATAACTCAATAACCTTGCCATTATGATATTTTCATTCTTATCATCCGGTTAAGAACAGTAATTTATGTGTTAAGTATCCCATGGTCCATACCTTACTGTAAAAGACCTCCATTCACATAAACCAATGGCTTTAATACAATGGGTCTTTTTCAATAAAAACATGCACAAATATAAATAAGATTTCAAAAATATATTCTGAGAAAAATATTTTTATTAATACAAGTCAAAATTATATTAGAAATCTAGTCTAAGAGGGTATACATTCCAACAATCTCACACTTGCACTCTAAGACTAAGTAAGTCTATAAGTGCCCACCTCTGTGACGTCTAAGTGTCTTCTAAAGACTTTCCCTGCCAAAGGTTTGGTGAAAGGATCTACTAAATTATTCTCCAAGGCAAACTGTTCCCTCATGACTTCCCATCTTTGGATGAAATCCCAGATCAGGTGGTACTTCCTCTCTATGTGCTTCCCATTTTTGTAGTTCCTTGGTTCGTTAGATTGTGAGACTGCACCAGTGTTGTCGCAATACATCACAAGGTTTGTTCATTTGTGGCACAACTCCAAATTCTAAAAGGAACTTCTGAAACCAAATTGCTGAAACCAAATTGCTTTCTTGGATGCCTCCGAAGCTGTCACATACTTAGCCTCCATGGTTAAGTCAACAATACAAGATTGCTTAATACTCCTCTATGAAATGGTTCTTCCAGACAAGGTGAAGACATATCTACTAGTGGATTTTCTCTCATCCTTATCTGCCTAGAAGTCTGAGTCCGTGTATCCTGTAGGAACCAAGTCATCAACTCTGTAAACTAGCATATAATCTTTCGTACCTTTCACATACTTGAGAATATGCTTTACAACTTGCCAATGAACCTTCTCGAAGTTTGACTGATATCTACTAACTATGCCTACGACAAGCAGATATCTGGCGTAGTACATAACATGGCATACATGAGACTTCCTACAGCTGAAGTATAGGAAATCCTACTCCTTTTATCTTTTTCTTCTTGAGACTTTAGATAGTCCTTTGAAGTAAAAGATAACCCATGTCTGCAAGGGATCAATGCCCCCCTTGCATGAGTTCATGCTGAAATTGGCCAGTATCTTGTCAATGTACGTAGTTTGGGATAAACTAATATTCTCTTCTTCCTATTTCTAAAAAGCTTTATTCTGAGAATGTAACTTGCTTCACTCAAGTCCTTCATACTAAATTTACTAGATAGCCAAACTTTAGTAGATGACAGTATCCCTATATCATTTCTAACGAGTAGAATGTCATCTACATACAGTATAAGAAAAATCACATTTAAGCCTTCCAATTTCCTATACACACATAGTTCATCCTCACTTTGAATGAAACCGTAAGACTTTACAGTCTCATCGAAATGAATGTTCTATACTCTAGATGCCTGCTTAAGTTTATAAATGGATTTCTTAAGTTTACAAACTATATAGCAATAAAGCTTTCTGGTTAGGACATATAGATATTTTCAATAAGATGGCCATTTAAAAATGTCGTCTTGACATCCATTTGCCATATCTCGTGGTCATAATGACATGCTATAGTAAGGAGAATACGGATGGACTTAAGCATGGCTATCGGGGAAAAGGTTTCTTTATAATCGATTCCTTCTTTCTGAATATACCCATTAGCCACAGGCCTAGCTTTGAAGGTTTTCACCTTCCCATCTGCTCCTCTCTTCCTCTTGTAACCCACTTACACCTAATGGGTTTTATCTCTTCAAGTGAAGCTATAAGATCCCAAACTTGATTGAAGTACATAGACTCAATCTCGACTTTTCTTGCTTCATGCCTTAGGTCTACATCGGCATCATCAATAGCCTTCTCATATCTAGTGGGATCTTGTTGTTGATGGTTGGAGACTAGATCAAAAGCCTCTCTAGTTCATCTTTCTGAAACTCTAGATATCCTTCTACTATGACGAAGCTCTATTTGTACAGGTTTCTGAGGCTGTGCATCTTCTTGTTCTATAATCGGGTTAGGAGAAGTGTATTTAGGAGATAACTTCTCTTCCAGTTCTAACCTTATTGAACCTTTAGTGGATGTACTTTGCTCGTCCTCTAAGTATTTAGCATCAGTACTCATGAGTCTTTTTACTCTTTAGGATGACAAAAGTAACCATCCTTTATACCTTTTAGATATCCAATAAAATAGCATAATTCTGATCTTGGTTCTAACTTGTCTCCCTTGATCAATGCATAAGCTGGACCCTATATCTTCAGATGATTTAAACTTGGCTTACGCCTAGTCCACATCTCATAGGGAGTCCTAGTTACTGACTTAGAAGACACCAAATTCAGAATATATGCCGTTGTTTCTAGGATATACCCCCAAAAAGATACTAAAAGAGTAGCATGAGATGCCATGCTTTGGTCCATTTCCATCAACGTCCTGTTCCTTCTCTTAGCTACTCCATTTTGCTGGGGTGTCCCCAGCACAGAAAGTTGGGATACTATCTCATGATGTATCATGTAGTCCTTAAATTTACCAAGGAGATATTCTCCACCACGATCAGATCGTAAAGTTTTGATTAGTTTACCTGTCCGACGCTCCACTTCAGCCTTAAACTCTTTGAACTTGTCAAAAGAGTCAGACTTGCGTCTCATCAGATAAATATAACCATACCTTGTACAATCATCTGTGAAAGTGATGAAGTACTCAACCCCCCCCTCTTGCTGGTGTAAACAAAAGACCACACACTTCAGTGTGAACAAAACTTAATGCTTCTTTGCCTCTATCCGCCTTTCAGGTAAAGAACCTTTTGGTCATTTTTCCATAAGATAGGATTTACACTAAGGCCAACTTTACAAACTTAATGAGCTTAAAGGCTCATCATAGATTAACCTCTAAATCTTGGTTAAGATAATATGACCCAACCTTAGATGCCAAAGATATGAGTCATTGACATTGGTCTTTCTCTTCCTATTTAAATGTTCAGATTAAGTGTTATTCAATTGATTGTTAATAGGATTAATGGAGAATAAATTCCCTCACATATGCCCAGTACATATAACTTCTCAATTTCTACTAATAGTTATACCAGAATAAAAAGAAATAGAATATCATTGATTTATTAGTTTTACAACTGAAACCAAATTTTGTCTAAAACTATAAACAAATAAAATATCCTTCAAAACTATTATTCTATTACAATAAAAAATAACTTCCAGTTCTCCCACAGTAAGGGCCCAAACTTGTGCTCCATTTCCTACGCATAGTCCATGTTCACCCTTTTGGAGTCTTCTAATCTTCCTAAACCCCTGCAAGGAGTTACAGATATAATTTGTGGATCCTAAATCAATAATCTAAGTGAAAGTTGATCCAACCATTGATATAGACTCTAGACAGAGTATATTATTGTGAGATTTTTCCTGTCCTAAACATCTGGACACTCATTTCTCCAATGTCCCTTCTTCCCACATTTGAAGCATTTGCCCTTGGGTTTATCTTTGGACTAGGACTTGGGCTAGTGCACTGCATTACCTTTTTCTTCTTGAACATTTTGGGCTTAGGCCCAGTTCTCGAAGAAGAGGCTATCATAGCTCTAGCATGTGGCTTCATGACCTTCTCAGCCACCCGGGGTTCCTTCATCAACTCTGTTAAACTTATGTTAAACTTGTTCATGTTGTAATTCAACTTGAACTGAATGAAGAAGCCTGACAAAGATTGGAGAACCATGTCCACTTAACTCTCGGGGTCAATAACAGCCTGCAAAACTTTTGCTTCCTCAAAAGCAGCAATCATCTTAAGCATATGCTCTCTGACTGATTCTCCCTCAGGCATCTTAGTATTTATAATCATTTGAAGAGCCTCCTACTTTGCAGGCCGGCTCTTATCCACGAACATTATGGCCAGTGATGTGCTTATGTCATATGGAGTAGCTATGTGCTCGTGTTTGAATTGAAGAACATTTGACATAGAGGCTAACATATAGCATCAGGCCATCTCATTAGCCTTCTTCCATGCCTTTTTAACCTCACGCTCCTTAGCGGTGGAATCTTCCTCGATTACTGGGCAGGTCTCATAAAAGACATAATTATACTCCTCAACTATGAGTACTATGTCCAGGTTCCTTTTCCAGTCCATATAGTTTGGACATGTTAGTTTATTCTCGTGGAGAATAACGGCTAAAGGATTGAAAGAACCACCATCAACCATTTCTGAAATTTTGAAAAATAAAAGAAATTCTCAATATTGTAAAATAAAAATAATTTTTGTGCATTTTATCCTCATATTAAACTTGATAACAGTTAACCCCATCACTATTATCTTTAACATGTTTAGTTTGGCTCTTAGGAAAACTGACATAGCTTCTTGGGAAGATTAACAGTTTTTTAAGCTAAGTGTGTTAACCATCACAAATTAATTTCTCTTTTAGGTAATGGGCTAGAAGATAACTCCATCAAGGGGATGGCCATTTCTTCTCATTTTGTATGGGCATACCTTGCACTCTAACCTCCAACTTGGGTTAGCCGATCATAGTATGTGTCCCATGTTATTAATTACATCATTCCATTAGTTCTAGATTATTGTGGTATCTCCATCTTATACAGGTTCACTCCCAGGATGACACGAGGAGACCCACGATCTTTAATGAGGATTGTGATGGAAGCCATGGGGCCATTAGAACCCCTCTCCCACTTAGTTTTTTAAATAAGGATTTTCTTGTAAAAATATAATTTTAAAATTTTCAATTAAGTTCTCTTTTAACTTAAAATAAAATATCTAAATCTATAAAAATTTCTATGTCAAGGTTTATACCATTTGAGAAATTTTTTCTTAGGGATTAATTTTATTTAAGTTAAAAATTTAATAATTTCAAAATTTTCCATTTAAAATTCCTCGAGATTTTGATCTCAAGGTTTTAATTGACAAAAATAATCTTTCCTTTGCTAAAATGAATTAAAATGGCTTTCTATTTTAACTTACAAAAATTTCTAAATCCAAAATATTTTCTATGTCAATGATAAAAAACCTTTAAGAAAATAACCAAGGATTAATTTTTGTTTAAGTTAAAATAACTATTTAATTAAAGAAAAATATTTTTTCTTGTCAAATAAAAATTTCCAAAGACTTTGGTATATGAGAAAATGTGCACATAAGACTTAAAATACATAGCAAGATAGAAAATTGTAAATGTTTTCATACTTTTCTATTTTTAATCCTAAGTACCCAAATAATAGAATTAAAGACATTACTTAAATTAATTAATAATCTTGTTTAATCCTAAAATCTTTTATTATTATTTTTAATGCAAAATATTCAAAGAATATTAACTATTGCAAAAATAATAACTTCGCCTAATATGGGACCAAAAATTAAAAAAAAGAAAAGAAAAAACTCAAAAACACACAAGGGAAAAGAATATTTTTTATTTTTTATTATTTTTCTTGGTCTTTATGCACCCGCAATACAAGATCATGGCCTATGGGAAGCCGTTAGACCTGAGAAGCATCCTGGCCAAGATGTCTCACATCTTGACCAAGATACAGTGAGCCACGGGGCAGCTTGGGCCCAACTGCGGCTCACGAGCCGCGGCTAGGCCTGGGCACCACCCTCAACTCCCTCCTGTCCAAGCCGTAGTTGACGCAGCTTAGCTCGGCTGCAATGGCTCCTAGAGGTGGCTCGGTCCTTCTTCTTCGATTTTCCTTGCTATTTCTTCTGCTATTTTTCTCCAGTTCTCTGCAACTTCGTTCGCGATCAATCCAATGCTGTTCTTGTTATATTTTTTCAATAAAAAACATGACATCCGCCTATACCTTTTCAAATCAGGTTTACACGAAAGCTTAACAAAGCATTAAGAAATTATTATAGAGTCTCCTATCCTCAATGGTGAGGTTTACAGAAAAACTACCCAAACTAAAACAGCAAAAGATCTCATTAAATTCATCAAATTAGTCTTGCTAATTTTATTATCTAGCATGCGTTAATCCTACGCCATTCAAAGAAACACTCTATGATACCACTTGATGCTTTGAGAATACACAGAAGCCATGCATGTAGTGAACAAAGGCAGAAAAGGCATCAGACACGGCATAGCGGAAAGTAAAAACATATACCTTTGCGTTTCCTTCGTCTGTTTGGCTGAGAAGAAGAGGTGATAACCGCTGGATTAGCTACTTGTCCTAACGACGATTCCGGCAAAAAACCAGTGATCCTTTGACTTCTCCTTGGCATGAACGTGAAGCTTTTTGCTAACCAGAATATTCCACTGTCCAATCTAGTTGGTGAAATAACTTAGGCAAGGAATGTCCCTTCTTGATCCTTTGCTATTGATTAGCAAAATCAAGAAGATGAAAAAGAAGAAAGGATACGAACGAGTAAGCGAAAAGTAAAGAGAAGAAGCTTTTTTTTTTCTTTTTTTTTCCTTTGTGTCATGTGTCTCCTGCGAAGAAGAAGAACACCTAATTATTCACAATACCAGATAACCAAAACTCCGGGGTTTTGATATTTCAAAACTCCCGGAGGCTATCAGTAGAAGAAGTTTGGTTTAGCCTTAACTCTTCTATTCTATGAATAAAAAAAACCCTTTAGTCCAGGCTAATAGGCCAAAAATAATTTATTATTATTTTTCTTGGACCCAATGAGTCAAAAATAAAAATCATTAATTATTTATTTTCTGGGCCTATTAAAATAACCCAATAAATAATTAATGACCCCAAATGAATTAAAATTATTTTAAGCCTATTATTAGCTAATTTAAGCCCAGGTTAATTTTCTTAATTATTTAATCTGGGCTTAAACCCTGAATAATTAATTAACTAATTAAACTAGATAATAAAATTAATTTCTCTCGTTCTTTTATTTTATTCTAGTCTAAAAATAAATTAGACTTCCGGAATAAAGTAAAATCATTTTCTATTGTGACCATTTCCTCGGCCTAAAATAATTAGGACTTACAGGCTATTCCGAGGACCAAAAAGACACATCGCGTTGGCTACTAAAATGGAAAAAATACACTTGCTATATAAATAGTTGTATTTTACATTTTAAATATTTTCTAATATCATTATAAGGAAATATTAACCTCAAGGACAATGATGCATTAGTTATATCCTTGACCTATAGGTGAAATGACTAAAATATCCCACTACACACTGTCGTGCATTTAGAGAGGAAATAGTGTACTAACACCTCTCTAAAAGACATCTACCATCTTTAGGCTTCTAGTCCAATGATCCATGACTTCTTAAAATATTTCTGCTTTCCAAGGGAGATACCCTAAAGCGAATATCCAAGTCATGTTCCCAAGGGCTCTGGATAATTAGATTATTTGAACAACCACTTGGGGCAATATAGTGTAGACACTATCTTGTACAAGTCTGTCTTAACTAATTAGTCATATATACCCAACATACAAGTATATTGGTCCTTCTACAGAACCTCAACTATAGTATATCAAAGTATACGTTTCCAACTTCGTCAGACCACCAACCTATAATCAAGCTGTAGAGCACAAGTCCACGATGTAATAGTAGTGGTCTAAGTTTTTATCACATGGTACTTTTAGAAACCACTACTACAAGTCATGTTCTACGTATTCAAAATACGCTTGTGTTATGAGATAAGAAAACTACTCATTGGCTAAAGGTAAGCCATTCCCTATTTAAAATTCATAACTCCATAACCTTACTATGATGAGATTTCATTCTCATCATCCAGTTAAGAACAGCAGTTTATGTGTTAAGTATCCCATAGTCCATATGATGTGTACGAATTTGGGTATAAAAAATCATGTAAAAATAAGCACATTCCCAATCAAATTTAAATTAAAACGTTAACCCTAAATTACACATATGAGTAAGCGTACTCATCATTAAGCATAGCATAGGGTTTAAAACGAGTATTGATCCTTAAAGAACAAGTATGTAGATCACTTTTCTTTCATTATTTAACCGACTCCATAAAGTGAAAAAAAACAAAAGAATATATACATGTCAATGATGGAGAATTATGTAACTTAAACCATTATTTTGACAAATATGACCTTAAAGTACCCAATCATTATCATAACTAATCATTCTCTTGGTATCATGAAGGATTTAGATAGATTCACTTCTTTTCCAATCCATGAAATCACTACATTCTAGACAAATTAGCATCACATATCTTGTCTCAACTAATTCCACCCAAAAGATGCATTAAACACAATCCTTGATTAAATCCCCATATCCTAACAAATTCAAAACATGAAATTAACTAATGAATCCATATCCTGGCAGACATCAATTAACCTTTAATTACCCAATTCTTAGTAATTAACCCATTTTCCAAGCAAGTTAATTGACAACAAATATGAAATTAATAAATTGAGACCCCCATCAACCCCTTTTTCCAAGCAAGTTAATAGAAAGAAACAACAAATTAATCTTGTAATCAGCATAAGTAATTAAATACCAAGAATAATAATCAATTAATCAAAAGATCAAAGTAACTCTAAAAATCATGAATACTGAAAACAATGTCAAATTACAATAAAACAATTAATGCATTATTGTTCAAAAAAAGAAAACAAAGTTAGAAGAAAGCACTCATAGACAAGCCTCCTTCTTCTTTCTTCGTAGACCCTCTTGTACAATCCTCCTTGATCTGATGAATTCCTCCTTGATTTTGAGTGATTTTATGTTTTACTCCTAGAATTCATTCGTTTGGCTTGTGTTTTTCTTCTATTTATAGGCTTTAGGAATGCTAAAATTCGTCCATCTAGGGTTTCTGGCCGAATAGAAGTAGGAAAATACCAAAACTCTAAAAATTTCCAAAAACGCACACAAAAATTGAGGCACCACCTCAATACCAGTGCACAATTGGCGCCGGTTGTGTTTTATCTTTCTATCCGTTCATCAATTTTTTATGATTTTCATGCCATGTCTTCCAGATTGCAGCTGACGCCGCCTGTGTTCTGTTCAACTCATGTTTTGCCGATTTTTCATCACCTCAAAGTGCATGCCAGCAGCACGTGGCCGCCTCTCTTGTCCTGGCTAGCGCCGCCTCTAGTCTGTTTAGCAACGATTTTACCTTATTTTACCCCTAAAATCTAAAATAATGCACAAAATACATTTTAAGGGTAAAATCTCAAATATGAAGAAATATGACAAGTTATTACACAAAATGTATCACCAAATAGTCTCAAATAACTAAGAAATATATGACTAATTTAAGCCCTATCACATTCCCCCACACTTAACTCTTTGCTTGTCCTCAAACAAAGTATCAAAGACAAGTAGAAAAACATAGGTTTTCACAAAATCACTCAATCAATTTCAAAATAATATTTCCAATGCTTTTTTTTTATTCAAGACAACAAAACATATGCTACTATACCTTTCATAACAAATGCAAGACTTGTGTAAGTGAAAAATGACTAGTAAAACCATCCCAACACTTAATATCATTCTCAAACCATTAGAAAGAATTTAGTTCAAAGAAAATATGCATTCCATAAGCTTACTTTTCATACACTCTCTCCACTAATCTGAGACATATCATGATTCTACTTAGGTCAAGTAGGACTTTTAAGCTTGTAATGTAAGGCTAAAGGGTTTGTAATGTAGCTTGTCACACGAAGGATATAGGAAAATCAAATATAAAAAAAGATAAGAGTTAGAAGAAAAGGATAAACAAAATGTACCAATAGATTCCAGACTTTTCTTTCTGTAACATCCCATGTTAGATCGCCTTTAGTAAATGGGGAAAAGCCATGCATGTCATATTGAGTTATACTACATTTGATGATTTGGAGTATTTTCATGAAAAATGTCAATTTGTTGTTGCATGAATTAATTTGGGCTTGAGGTGGTTGTGGTATTTGAGATAGTTGAGTTTTATTTTATTGAAGGGAATTTATTAGGAGAATACTTGCTAGGAATCAATGTGGTTTAGTGGATAGAGCTTGGTGTGTGTTCTTTGGTGGCTTTGAGTTCAAATCCTTACTATCTCATTCTTTTCTTCCTTTTATTTTCCTTCTACCCTAATTTTCCCTAACCTTGGCCAAAATCCTTAAGGTTTTGGAGACCAATTCTCTAAAAATTAGGGGTGTGTTTTATCTTGAAAATTATTTTATGAAATTGGTAAATTAAATTTTTGTTCCTAGTATCCTATCATAATAATTTTTTTTTCAGAAAATAGAAGGCTAAGGGCTGGAATTAAATGAGATGTTTATCCCTTGGATTAAGCCAAGTGTTTCAAAATTTTGAATGGGGAAAAAGGAAGGGGAAAATTCAGTAGTTACAAAGATTAGGAAACCAGAAATTTCCTTATGAAATAACTGTTTAAAAATTATTTAAGGTTACTCAAATTAATATAAAAAATTAATTAAACTATTCCCTAAATAAATGACCTAAATCCTTTCTAGGGTTTCTGGAAAATTCTCTTAATAATCAGCCGTCACATAGGAAAGAATAACTTACCTAAAACACTCCAAAACCTAGCTAGGGTTAACTAAGAAAACCCTAACCATTTAGGACTTGAATTTAGCCAAAAGAATACAAGGATTTCAGCTCCATTGCCTCTAGAATTTCGTCACTGTTCACATACACACACACACACATGAAATTTCCAGCCCAAAGCCTGCACAAAAAACCCCTCTAGCAGTCCAGCAAAAACAGCTACACAAAACCACCCTAATCTTCCCCCTCCTAATCTCGTCCAAGAGTAACCAGAAAATCAGCATCCTTCCTTCTCTTTTCCCTCTTAATTTTGGCCACCATAACAACCAGAAATAGCTACCAAAAACCTCCCAAAACCTTACATAATTTCATCCAAACCAAGGGACCAAAAGCTGTCACCTTTCCTTCTTGTGATCAAGAGCCCAAACCAAGAACCACCTCTTCCAAACCCTAAAACACGCAATTCTAACCTATCTCCTTTATCAACTACCCTTCAAAAAAACCCTAAACACTCCCTAAATCTGGAAATCCCAGCCACCACTCTCTCTCTAAGGCTTGCGTCCATTGCAATCTCCAATCCTCTCTAAATTGAAAACTAAATCAAAGGTGTGTAACCCTTCAACCCCTTTCAACTTGTATTCAATTATCTTCTTCTTTTCTCCTAAATCTTGATCATCAAGGGGCTGATTCTTCTCCCCTATTGTTGGAAATTTTCGAACAAAGGTCCAAGAGCCACCAATCAACTCTTCCTTCCAAAGCAAATTCAAGCAACCACCAAAGGCGTCACCTTTGCTCTTAGGGTGTCTCGCCAAGAGGTATTTTTGGTCTCAATCCCTTTTGTCTTGCATAAGGTTGATTTTATGGTGGTATTATTATGCATGGAGTTAGCACAAAAAGCATAAATACATTAGATTGATGAGTTTGAAAGAGCAATGGAATGAACTAGGCATAGATGACTTTGAACATGGTTAAATAATACTATAATGACCTAGATCTATTGAGTGGTGATTAAAGATGAGACCTTTTGAAGTAAATATGTTCATTATATGAGATTAAGGGTGGGCAAATATTAGAAGTCATGGCCTAGATGAGTTGATTTGATTTTGAGCATGCATAATGATGAGACGCATGATCATGGGAAGCTATAGAGATGATTTGATGAATTAATCCATCTAGATGCCATGAATGAATTAGATGAGTAATATGATCATAGGGAATCATGATACATGATGATAGAGGGTTAATATTTGGATTCTAATTAGAGAACCATTGATTTTAGATAAGGAAGAGAATTGAAGTTAGGGGTAAACATTACTGTGGTTGATTGCTGAGTATATTCAAGTAAGTCCCTACATAACTATTTTAATAAATGATACTTGTTTGCAAGCAAATTTTGCGATGTTATTTGGAATTGATGTCAATATGATATTTTGATACAAGGATTGAGCCTTGGCTGAAAATGATGAGTTATACTGGATTATTGTGAGATTTGGATTGGAAACGTGGATGTTTTATTTTCAAAACAAATTTGCTAAATTTTAATTGTTCAACTTCAAAAATAATTTCTTAAACTATTGTCAAACGATTTGAAAACACTATTATGAAAAATCACGTTTTGCAATCAAATTAATCAAGACTTTCGGAAAAGAAAAAATGATTCTGTCTCTAATCGGGGAGCATTGAGTACTCAATGAGGGTAGGCTAGTGGTACTAGTCTCGAAGAGCAAAAACGAGTATTTTGGCAGGAGGCCACCTCCAGAAGATAAACTCAACTAGGAGAGGCGACAGTACTACTTTGTCAGGCCGGTCCGCACTATCATATTGGTCCATGTGGACATTGTTGACCCGAGTTGGACAATCGGATGTTGGGTGTAGAGATGGAGGAGTATCTCACATAGTAGGTGGTGCCCCCACTACCCATTGTTGAAAGAATACATTGGGAAGCTATCATGGTGATAACATGATATGGATTGTGTTACTATATTATTGAATCATTTGCTAATCCCTACTTAATGAATTATGAATGTGATGAAACCGTGATTTACTGTGAACTGTTTTGGATTTATTGAGCAAGGCTCCTTTGTATAACTATTATTGATGAAATTGACTTGCAAACACGATTTTGTGGTTTTGATAAACCTGCATACATAAAATGGTTATAATTGACATTTGCACACACGAGACTTACTGAGATATCAATCTCACACCTCTTATATCATGATTTTAGGGGATTGCTTACATTCAGCAGGGCGAAGCTAGGGTTGAGCTCTAGTTTATTTTTTTAGTTGTGTTTTTTTTAGTTTGTTTCAAGAGACATTTGCTAGTTTTGAGTTCCGAACTTGTATAAGTTTTACTTCCGGATGTAATGGAGTTCTTCCTTTAATTTTATTTAGCAATTTTTGTTTTATTTTATACCTCGTTATAAAGACCCTTGGTCCTTTGGATGGGGCGACATCCTGCCCTATCTAGGTACCTAGGGTGTGGGGTGTTACAAGTGGTATCAGAGCCTAGGTTTAGGCAATTGGCTTGATTTAGTGGTACCTGAACCTTAGGAATTGGGATTCGTTGAATAGTGTTGACCTCTAAAAGTTGAGATTTAATTCTAATTTCTTTATGTTTCTTTTATAGGATGTCCAGAAGATCCGCAGCTATAACCCGTGACTGGCCTTTTTTGTGCAGCCCCGCAAGTGGTAGAGCATCTAACCCAATACCCATACCATATTCCTCATCATCCGAGTCAGAGACGGAACCTGAGTGGGGATAGATCCCGAGTGAGGATAAGATTAACCATGGGCTACCTATGGTAGAAGACCCCAGAGTAGAGGAGGAGCTCGAGGATCCAATTCCTGAAATGCTTGCACTTGAAGAGAATGGGGATATGGAAAAGTATGAGGGAGATGATGAGGAGGAGTTAGGGGAGGGAGTAGCAATGCATGATAAGAGTGAAGATAAGCTAGGGGGACTTGGGATTGAAGGAGAAGGTAGTAATGATACCCCTACGACCCCATCCATAGAGGAAGGAATCCCGACGCTTTTAGGAAGTGAGTCCTATGGGTCGAAATCTGGGAGTCCTAAGAGTGCAGTGGTGTTAGCCATGGAACAACTTAGGGATGCGGATTTGAGGGCCAAGCTGAGGGGTAGAGATGATGAAGGGTACCTTTTGGGTCAGCCTGAGAAGAAGCCTTGATCTTTTGGTTTCGCCAAGGATCGTGACCAAGATCATCCCAACAGCAGTGCAGGATGGATAGTGGAACCTTCTTTTGAGACTTTTGAGGACTCCCGCGACTCTAGTGAAGCTTAGAGTTTATAGGACCCTTAGCGATTACTCTTTCATTTTCATGAAGAGATGTTCGTTTATTTATTTAATTTAGCATTTACTCTTTTATTTTGAATTTCGTTTTACAAGAACAAAAGAAGTACTTAGTAGGATACTTCCTTATTTTGTATAAAGTTGGATTTGGTTAATGAAGTATAATTTTACTGATTTCTCTATACCCTTTGGAGTGTCATTCGTAAAAATTTATTTTCCATCGAACTGCCAATTCTTTTCAATCCATGAGCTAACTTATTGCATGCCATGAACTTTTCCCCCTGATGAACCTTGTATTAGATGCCAATAGATAGCACCGAGACGTAGGGCTACAGGACGAGGTAGGGCCACTCAAGAGAGCGAGTTATCGGCTCCTGAGTCTGAGCAAGCATGGCAATCAACACCAAAGGTAGAAGGGGACTCCGAGCAGGAGTAGGAGTTGTCATTGGAAGGGTCCAAAGAAGTGACCTTGGGGCAGGCCTTCGATAAGATGGCTGCCATTCTTTAGAACTTGACTGAGAAAGTAGATAATATGGATAGGAGAGCACCTACGGGTGAGGATGAGGCCTTGGAACGATTCTTGAAGTTCCAACCTCCGTCGTTTCAAGGAGAAGTGGAGCAAGATGAAAAGGCCGAGCAGTGGATAGAACAGATGGAGGACATTTTTGCAACCCTGTAGTACACTGAAAAGAGGAGAGTGAAGTTTGCTGCATTTAGGCTGAGGGGACCTACCCGAGCTTGGTGGCAACGGGTCCAGAAAGACTGGGAGAGGGAGGATAATGACTGGACATGGGAGAATTTTGTGGAGGCTTTCCGAGCAAAGTATGTACCGCAATGGATAGCAGAGAAGAGGGAGGACGAATTCCAAACTCTTAAGCAAAGGGGAACGACCATGGCTCAGTATGCCGCTCGGTTTACTTAGTTGTCCAAGTATTGCAAGTGTCTGGTGGATACCAAGCAAAAGCGGACATGCCAATTTATGAAGGGACTCAGGCAAGACTTGAGGAAGGCACTGGCACCATCTCCCCCAGTGATACCCAGTGATATACACTGTCACGGTAGATGTAGCGACTCGAACGAAGAACGAGGATAGGAACCAGCCGATGAACCGGCCATTCCAGTCGAGCCGATCACTGATGAGACCCCCGACTCACAAATGACCTGCCGACCCGATGCAGTGGGGAAATAAAGGAAAGCAGCCCAGGATAGCACCACCAGGTCCTATGTCGGGTGCGCTAATGTGTCGGAATTGCAGGAAGCGAGATCATGTCGAAAGAGATTACTGGTCTCGGGGAGTAACGAAAAGATGTTTCAACTGTGGTGACTTGAACTACCTGAGGAACAACTATCCAAGACCACTCAGACTGGGGCCGGGAACGGCGACGCAGCCAGCTGGGGTAGCCAGAGGAGCACCTATTGGGACAAATGGAGGAGGAGGCCAAAAGCCTTAAATGAAAGCCAAGGTCTTCGCGCTCAATCGGGAGGAGGTTGGAGCTGATTCAGCGGTAGTTGAAAGTACGCTTTGTGTAGAAGGTCACCCTATTTCTACTTTGATAGACCCTAGATCGACTCATTCGTATGTGAACGATAAGTGTGCATGACATTTGGGTTGGGACAGGGTAGAATTACCTTATACCATACTAGTGAGTACACCTTTGGGGAGGCAAAGAGGTGCAAGTAAAGTAGTGCAAGAGTGCGATATTGTGGTCGGAAAGGAGATTTTGAAGGCGGACCTCATAATCCTATCTATCAACGACTATGATCTGATTCTGGGTATGGACTGGCTAGCAAAGCATGAAGCAAGAGTGGATTGCAAGGCTAAGATAGTACAGTTTGTCAGACCCAGATGCGACGTATTAGATTTTAATGGGAGAAAGGTGAGGAAGTCGAAATTCCTTATAGTAGGCGCAAAGGCGAGGAAAATGCTGAAGAAGGGTTATGTGGGATATTTGGCTTATCTAATCAATAAGCCCAAGGATTAGTGTACTTTGAAAAGCACCGAGGTGGTAAAGGACTTTACAGATGTATTTCTGGCCGAACTTACTTCTTTTCCACCTTCTTGAGAAGTCGAGTTCACCATCGATTTAGTTCCGAGAGTAGAGCCGGTGTCAAAAACTCCCTATCGGATAGCACTCGTAGAATTGAAAGAATTGAAGGAGCAACTGGAAGAATTGGTTAAGCAAGGGTACATAAGACCCAATACATCGCTATGGGGAGCCCTAGTGTTGTTCGTAAAGAAGAATGATGGGACGTTGAGATTGTGCATAGACTATAGAGGGCTAAACAACCTCACGATTAAGAACAAGTACCCCTTGCCTTTGATTGATGAGTTGTTCGATCAGTTGCAAGGTTCGTGCTACTTTTCTAAGTTGGATCTCCGGCAAGGTTATTTCTAAGTGTGAATCAATGAGGAGGATATTCCCAAGACAACTTTCAATACTAGATATGGCCACTACGAGTTCGTGGTGATGCCATTCGGAGTAACTAATGCACCCACCGTTTTCATGGATTTTATGCACAGGATTTTCCAGCCGTACCTGGACAAGTTTGTGGTAGTGTTCATAGACGATATTTTAATCTACTCTAAAAGACTTGAGGAGCATGCGGAGCATTTAAAGTTGGTACTGGACAAACTAAGAGAGCATAAACTCTATGCTAAGTTTAACAAATGCGAGTTTTGGTTGGATTCAGTGGCTTTTCTTGGCCACGTGATATCTAAAGATGGAATCAAGGTGGATCCATCAAAAGTCGAGGCAGTTTCAAATTGGAAGCAATCGGAGAGTGTGACCGAGGTCAGGAGTTTCCTTGGATTGACGGGATATTACTGCCGTTTTATTAAGAACTTCTCTATGCTGGCGACGCCAATGACCTAATTGCTAATGAAGGACGTGTCATACGTCTGGAATGATAAGTGTGAGAAGAGATTCCAAGAGCTTAAGAGGAGATTGATGATGGTACTAGTACTGAGCCTACCTGAAGAAGGTAAGGCCTACTTCTTGTACACGGATGTGTCTAAGGAAAGTCTAAGGGTGGTTCTGATGCAGGACAGGAAAGTTATCGCCTATGCATCGAGGAAATTGAAACTGCACGAGGTATACTATCTAATCCATGACTTGGAGTTGGCAGCGATAGTGTTTGCTTTGAAGAAATAGAAACACTATTTGTATGGAGTGGAATATGAAGTTTTCACATATTATACTTGAAATATATATTCACACAAAAGGACTTAAACTCAAGGCAGAGGAGGTGGATGGAGTTCTTGGAGGAATACAAGTGTCCAATTAACTACCATTCGGGGAAAGTGAATGTGGTAGCTGATGCGCTGAGTTGAAAAGTGAGGATGGCTAGCCTAAGGATACAAGAGATTCAAGTAGTACAAGATATCTTGGGGAAAAAGGCAGAAGTGGGAGAAGTGAAAATTAGCTTAAGCAACCTGAGATTAGAGCCTGAGCTGAGGCAAGAGATTAGTGAGGCTCAATGGAATAACCAAGAGTGTCAGATTTTCAAGGCAAAGGAAGTGAAGAGAGGAAATAAGGAATTTCGGACTGATGAAACAAGAGTGACGTATTTCCAAGAACGACTATGTGTACCGGATGACTTAATATTGAAAAGAAAGATAATGGATGAGGCTCATAAGAGCAAGTATTCTATCCATCCGGGAGAAGTTAAGATGTACCAAGATCTGAAAAAGGCCTATTGGTAGCCGAGAATGAAAAAAGACATGGCGCAATATGTCTCTACCTGCTTGACGTGCCAAAGAGTAAAAGCGGAGCATAAGAAGGTAACCGGATTGCTCCAGCCGTTGCCTATACCCGAGTAGAAGTGGCAAGAGGTGACGATGGACTTTGTTACAGGATTATCGATGTCTAAGACCTTGAAGGATGCTGTGTGGATAGTGGTTGATAGATTGACCAAGATAGCTGCTCATTTCATTCCGGTGAATGTAATGGACTCTATGGAAAAATTGGCCAAAGCATATATTCGCGAAGTAGTTAGATTTCATGGAGTGCCGACCAGTATTGTATTCGACCGGGAACCCAAATTTATTTCCAGGTTTTGGACCAAGTTTCAAGAGTCAATGGGGACGACTCTGAAGCTTAGCACATTTGCTCATCCGCAGACTGATGAACAGTCCGAAAGAGTTATCCAAATATTGGAGGATATGCTTAGGGCATGTGTGTTGGATTTTAGAGATAAGTGGTGATATGCCTGGACTTGGGTATAAAAATTATATAAAAACTAAGCACATTCCCAATTAAGTTAAATTAAAACGTTAGACCCAAATTACACATATGAGCAAGCGTACTCATCATTAATCGAGCATAGGGTTCAAACGAGTGTCGATCCTCAAGAAACAAGTAGACATTAATCACCTTTCTTTCATTGTTTAACCGATTCAATAAAGTAAAAAAGAAATAAAATAAAATAAAAATATATACATGTCAAGGATGAAAAATTATGTAACTCAAGTCATTGGTTAGACAACCATAATATTAAAGTATCCAATCTTTATCACAACCAATTATTCCCTTGACATCATAAAGGATTAATATAGACTCGCTTCATTTCCAATCCATGAATCCCTATCTTCTAGGTAACTTAGCATCATATTCTTGTCTCAACCAGTCTTACCCAAAAGATACATTAAACACAATCTTTTTTTATTAAATTTCCATTCCTGGCAAATTTAAACATGAAATTAACCAATGAATCTATTCCTGACAGACATCAATTAACCTTTAATTACCTTGTTCTTAGCAATTAACCTCTTTTCCAAGCAAGTTAAGAGACAACAAATATGAAATCAATGAATTGAAACCACCATCAATCCATTTTCCAAGCAAGTCAATAGAAAGTAACAATCAACCAATCTCGTAATCAATCTAAGTAATTAAATACCAAGAAGAACAACCAATTAATCAAAAGATCAAATATCTCTAAATATTATAAATCTCTAAAACAATGCTGAATTACAACAAAGCAATTAACATATTATTGTTCAAGAAAAATAAAACAAAGTAAAAGAAAGCACTCATAGACAAGCCTCATTCTTCTTTCTTTGAAGACCTTCTTGCACAACCCTCCTTGAACTAGAAGAATTCCTCCTTTGATTGAGTGATTTTCTATGATAATCAATGAATTCTTCCATTTTCCCTTGTGTTTTTCATCTATTTATAGGCGTAGGTAGTGCCTAAACTTGTAGGTACAAAGTTCTTGACCGAGTAGAAGTTAGAAGATATTAAAACTTCTCAGATTACCAAAAACCGCATAGAAAAAATCAAGCACCGCCTTAGCTCCAGGGCACAGCCGACGCCGCCTTAGCTCTCGGAGCCGGCGCTGGTTGTGTTCTGCTTCTCTACTCGTTCACCGATTTTTCTTCAAATTTTGCACAATGTGTTCCAGAATGCAGCCGGTGCCGGTTCCACTCTGTTTTCCTCTGTTTTGCCAATTTTTCCGTTGCTTCCAAGTTCGTTTCAACAGTGCATGGCCGGCGCCGGTTCTAGGGCCCTAGCTGGCGCCGCCTCTCCTCTGTTTTGCGACATTTTTGTTTTGTTTTACTCTAAAAATCTAATATAATGAACAAAATACATTTCCAAGGGTAAAATCTCAAATATGAAGGAATATGACTAGTTATTGAATAAAATATATCACAAATGAACCTCAAACAATTAGAAAAAACATGACTAATTTAGCCCCTATCAAGTGGATAGATTGTATACCCTACGCTGAGTTAGCATACAACAATAGTCATCAAGCGTCGATTAGAATGGCATCCTACGAAGCGTTATATGGGCGGAAATATCAAGTACCCTTGTATTGGGGATGGACAGAAGATGGTCAAATTAGCAAGCCTGCGGAAGTGAATATTGAGGAAATGGCCGATAAAGTGAAGATAATAAATAAGAGACTGAAAACCGCTCAAAGTCGACAGAAGAGTTATGCTGAAAATAGAAGAAGGGAGTTGAAGTTTCAAGTGGGGGACCGAACTTTTCTAAAGATAACGCCGAACAGAGCGGTTCAAAAGCATCCTAAATGAGGGAAGCTGTGTCCTAGATACCTAGGACCTTTTCCCGTGATTGAAAGGATTGAACCTGTAGCATATCGATTGGAGTTGCAGGAAGGATTAGCAGGAATTCATGATATGTTCTATGTATCCCAGTTGAAGAAATACAACCCTGACCTGGAGCATGTATTGAACGAGGAGCCATTGATTCTACAGTCGAATTTCAGCTACGTTGAGAAACCAATTAAGGTTTTGGATCGGAGTGTCAAGGTGTTGAGGAATAAGCAGATACCTATGGTGAAGATTTTGTGGGATCATCACGGCACTCCGGATGCAACATGGGAAACAGAAGATTGGGTGAAGAAGAAATACCCGAACTTTCTCTAAAGGTATAGCACTCTGAATTTCGGGGCAAAATTCTCTTAAAGGGCAGAGGATGTAATACCCCATGTTAGACCACCTTTAGTAAATAGGGAAAAGCCATGCATGTCATATTGAGTTATACTACATTTGATGATTTGGAGTATTTTCATGAAAATGTCAATTTGTTGTTGCATGAATTAATTTGGGCTTGAGGTGGTTGTGGTATTTGAGATAGTTGAGTTTTATTTTATTGAAGGGAATTTATTAGGAGAATACTTGCTAGGAATCAATGCGGTTTAGTGGATAGAGCTTGGTGTGTGTTCTTTGGTGGGCTTAAGTTCAAATCCTAGCTATCTCAAATTCTTTTCTTCCTTTTATTTTCCTTCTACCCTAATTTTCCCTAACCTTGGCCGAAATCCATAAGGTTTTGGAGACCAATTCCCTAAAAATTGGGGGTGTGCTTTATCTTGAAAATTATTTTATGAAATTGGTAAATTAAATTTTTGTTCATAATATCCTATCATAATCATTTTTTTTTTTAGAAAATAGAAGGCCAAGGGCTGGAATTAAATGAGATGTTTGTCCTTTGGATTTGTTGGATAGTATGCCCTCTTAGACTAGGTTTCTGATGTAAAATCGAATATTTTAATGAAAGAATTTATTTTCAGAAATTGTTTGTGAATTTACTTTTTATTTGTGCACAATTTTCGTTTGGAATAGACCCATTGTGTTTAAATAAGTGATCCATGTGAATGGTGGTCTTTCACAGTAAGGTATGGATCACGGGTTATTTAACACATAAACATTTGTTCTTAACCTATTGATGAGACTGGGAACCTCATCATGTTTAGGTTATTATGTTATGAATTCCAAATGGGGAATGGCTTACCTTTAGCCAGTGGGTAGTCCACTCACTTCATGACATAAGCGTATTTCGAATACGTAGAACAGAACCTGTAGTAGTGGTTTCTCAAAGTACTATATGGTAGAAACCTAGACTATTACCGCTACAGTGTGGACTAGTACTCTACGACTTGAGTATGAGTTGGTGGTCTAGCGAAGCTGGAAGCATATACATTGATTTGCTGTAGTTGAGATTCTATCGTAGGGCCAATATACTTGCATGTTGGGTATGCGTGACTAGTTAGTTAAGACAGACTTATACAAGATAGTTTCTGCACTATATCGCCCCTTGTGGTTGTCCGAATGGTCTAAATTATCCAGGGCCCTGGGAAACATGACTTGGATGTTTGCTTTAGGGTAGCTCCCTTAGAAAGCGGAAACACTCCAGGAAGTTGTGGACCATTGGACTAGAAGCCTAAGGATGGTAGATGTCATTTAGGGGGGGGGTGTTAGTACACTTCTTCCTCTCTAAATGTACGGCGATGTGTAGAGGGGTATTTTAGTCATTTCACCTGTAGGTCGGAGACTTTGCGAATGCAGCATTGTCCTTGGAGTCAATATTTCCTTATGGTGATATTAGGAAATATTTAAAATGCAAAATATAGCTATTTATATAGCAGGGGTATTTTGGTCATTTTAGCAGCTAAGGCGATGTGTCTTTTTGGTCCTCGGGATAGCCCGTAAGTCCTAACTACTTTTGGGTTAAGGAATTGGTCTCAGTTGAAGAGGGTTTTATTTTATTTTATTTTATTCAGGAAGTCTAATTTATTATTGGACTGGAATAAAATAAATAAATAAATAAAATAGGAGTTGAGAGAAATTAATTATCTAGTTTAATTAGTTATTAATTATTCAGGGCCTAGGTCCAGTATGAATAATTAAGAAATTAACTGGGCTTAAACTAGGGGAAATAATTAATGTTTAATTATTTATTGGGTTATTTATATAGGCCCAAGAAATAAATAATTAAAGATGAATTATTATGGTTCATTTGGGCTCATTAATTATTTATTGGGTTACTTATGTAAACCCAAAAAATAAATAATTAATGTTTATTATTTTGGGCCTTTTGGGTCCAAGGAAAATAATAAATATTTTTCTGGCCCAATAGCTTGGACCTTAGGGTTTTTCCAGATACGGTTAAGAGGAGTTTAGGGTTAGGCCAAACAGATGCTCAGGATAACATCCGGGTGTTTGAAATATGATATCTCGGGGATATGTTTATCAGATAATTAGAGACCTGTTTTTGGCTAACAAATAAACTAGTGAACCCGAATTTTCCAAGACTATACAGTGACTCTCACGTCTCTCTCTCTGGTCTCTCACGTTTTCCTTTCTTCTGGTTTTCTCCTTGGACTTTGCTAACCAATAGCAAGAGAACCAAGGAGATTTGAGACCATTCTTCTTCTCTGTTGTGTTCACCAACTAGAGGTTAGGCTGAGGAATATCCCGAGAGCTGGAGAGCTAAGCGTTAATGCAAACAAGGCTAGCGGGTGTTCAACCGGAAGCTCCTTCAAGTGTGCAAAGCGAGGTGATTCCAGTCGTTCAATCTATTCCTACGCAACCTAGGAGGGTTAAGGAACGCAAATGTATAATCTTCACGCTTCCGCATAACCTTTAAGGCTCGCGTTTTATTTTTCTCCAATTTTTTTTACTTACAAAGCATGCTCCCCTGTTTTTCGTTTTCCCTCAGGATTAAGCCAAGTGTTTCGAAATTTTGAAGGGGGAAAAAGGAAGGGGAAAATTCAGTAGTTACAAAGATTAGGAAACCAAAAATTTCCTTATGAAATAGCTGTTTAAAAATTTTTTAAGGTTACTCAAATTAATATAGGAAATTAATTAAACAATTCCCTAAATAAATGACCTAAATCCTTTCTAGGGTTTCTAGAAAATTCCCTTAATAATCAGCCGTCACATAGGGAAGAATAACTTACCTAAAACACTCCAAAAAATATCTAGGGTTAACTAAGAAAACCCTAACCAATTAGGACTTGAATTTAGCCAAAAAAAAATACCAGGATTTCAGCTCCATTGCCTCCAAAATTTCGTCACTGTTCACACACACACACACACACACACACACACACACACTCATGAAATTTTCAGCCCAAAGCCAGCACCAAAAACCCCTCTAGCAGTCCAGCAAAAACAGCTACACAAAACCCTAATCTTTCCCCTCCTAATCTCGTCCAAGAGTAGCCAGAAACTTAGCATCTTTCCTTCACTTTTCCCTCTTACTTTCGGCCACCATAACAACCAGAAATAGCCACCAAAAACCTCCCAAAATCTTCCACAATTTCGTCCAAACCAAGGGACCAAAAGCTGTCACCTTTCCTTCTTGTGATCAAGAGCCCAAAACAATAACCATCTCTTCCAAACCCTAAAACACCCAACGCTAACCTATCTCCTTCATCAACCAGCCTTCAAATAAACCTTAAACACTCCCTAAATCTAGAAATCCCAGCCGCCACTCTCTCTCTAAGGCTTGGGTCCATTGCAATCTCCAATCCTCTCTAAATTGAAAACTAAACCAAATGTGGGTAACCCTTCAACCCCTTTCAACTTGTATTCAATTAATCTTTTTCTTTTCTCCTAAATCTCGCTCATCAAGGGGCTGATTCTTCTCCCCTATTGTTGGAAATTTCCGAACAAAAGTCCAAGAGCCACCAATCAACCCTTCCTTCCAAAGCAAATTCAAGCAACCACCAAAGGCGTCACCTTTTCTCTTAGGGTGTCTTGTCAAGGGGTATTTTTGGTCTCAATCCTTTTTGTCTTACACAAGGTTGATTTCATGGTGGTATTATTATGCATGGAGTTAGCACGAAAAGTATAAATAGATTAGATTGATAAGTTTGAAAAAGCAATGGAATGAACTAGGCATAGATGACTTTGAACATGGTAAAATAATACTATGATGACCTAGATCTATTGAGTGGTGATTAAAGTGAGGGAGACGAAAACAGAGAGCATTAACTGGCGGGGGGAAAAAATAGAGAAAAATAAACCCCAAGCCCTAAAGGCCATACGGAAGCGTGAAGATCATACCTTTGCGCTCCTAAAACCCTTCTAGGTTGAGTAGGAGCGGATTGAACGATTGGAATCGCCTCGCTTCGCCCACTTGAAGAAGCTTCCGGTTCAACACCCGCTAGCCTTCTACTTCGCCTTGTTTGCATCAACGCCAAGCTTTCCAGCTCTCGGAATATTCCTCTACCTAATCTCTAGTCGGTGAACACTATGGTGAAGAGGAACGGTCTCAATTCTCCGTGGTTCTCTCGCTATTGATTAGCAAAGAACAAGGAAAAAAAACAGCAGAGGGTGGCGTGAGAGAGAGGAGAGAGAAGCTACGTGAGGCTTCCTAGGCTTGGAAGGATCAGGGTTTTCATCTACCAGACACTAGTTTTATTGGTTAGCCAAAACTAGGTTTCTCAATCTTTGATAAACATATCCCCGGGATTTCAAAACACTCGAATGTTATCCTGAGAATCAGTTTGGCCTAACCCTAAACTCCTCTTAACCGTATCTGGAAAAAACCCTAAGGTCCAAGCTATTGGGCCGAAAAAAATATTTATTATTTCTCTTGGACCCAAAAGGCCCAAAATAATAAATATTAATTATTTATTTCCTGGGCTTACATAAATAACCCAATAAATAATTAATGAGCCCAAATGAATCAAAATAATTAATCTTTAATTATTTATTTCTTGGGCCTATTTAAATAACCCAATAAATAATTAAACATTAATTATTTCTCCTAGTTTAAGCCCAAGTTAATTTCTTAATTATTCATACAGGACCTAGGCTTTGAATAATTAATTAACCAATTAAACTAGATAATTAATTTCTCTCAACACCTATTTTAATTAATTTATTTATTTTATTCCAGTCTAATAATAAATTAGACTTCCTGAATAAAATAAAATAAAATAAAATCCTCTTGAACTGAGACCAATTCCTCAACCCAAAATTAGTTAGGACTTACGAGCTATTCCGAGGACCAAAAAGACACATCGCCTTGGCTGCTAAAATGACCAAAATACCCATGCTATATAAATAGCTGTATTTTACATTTTAAATATTTCCTAATATCACCATACGGAAATATTGACCCCAAGGACAATACTGCATTAGCAAAGTCTCCGACCTACAGGTGAAATGACTAAAATACCCATCTACACATCACCATACAATTAGAGAGGAAGAAGTGTACTAACACCCCTCTAAATGACATCTACCATCCTTAGGCTTCTAGTCCAATGATCCACGACTTCCTGGAGTGTTTCCGCTTTTCAAGGGAGCTACCCTAAAGCAAACATCCAAGTCATGTTTCCCAGGGCCCTGGACATTTTAGACCATTCGGACAACCACAAGGGGCGATATAGTGTAGAAACTATCTTGTACAAGTCTGTCTTAACTAACTAGTCACACATACCCAACATGCAAGTATATTAGCCCTACAATAGAGCCTCAACTATAGCAAATCAAAGTATATGCTTCCAGCTTTGCCAGACCACCAACTCATACTCAAATCGTAGAGTACTAGTTCACGCTATAGCGGTAGTAGTCTAGGTTTCTATCATATAGTACTTTTAGAAACCACTACTACAGGTCCTGTCCTACGTATTCGAAATACGCTTGTGTCATGAAGTGAGTGGACTACTCACTGGCTAAAGGTAAGTCATGTTGGGGATATGCCCTAGAGTCAATTTGTACTTATACTATTGTCATTATGTTTTATATAATAATATGAGGCATTCCTTTCCATGAATAGTGGCTTTTGTTTTGTGGTCATCAAGTACGTGAGTTGATAATAAAACCCTACAATGAATACAATGACTATTCTAAAACTGTCCCTGATCGATTATTATTATTGGAATAATAATATAAATTAAGATTAGTATGTTTGTGACTTGATGGCTATGTTTTACTGGCCATGGATATTTGTGATATCGAGTCAAGACATAAATAAATGTTAGAGAACATTGTATTAGACATGACCCACTGTGAGAGTACTTCATGGAATATATCATAAGTACTTTCTAGCCATAATAATATTGAAAGTCCTTCGACCTAAATTCATCATAGTTTCCTCCTTGATAAATTCTATATTTTGACATTGTCTAAAGTTGTCTTTAACCAGATAATAAATTAGACTACTATTGGATATAGAATAAATCAAGGAGAGGAATATGATTGATTGTGAAGGAATTTGTCCCTCTCAATTATGGGAGAGATATCCATGGGCCTCTTGATAAGTTAGACTATTAAAAATGCATGGCCGTGCTCAAATATATCAATCTAAGATATTGATATCATTTGTTTGAACTGTCTACTATGAAATCAAGAAATAATTGATTAAGCTTAATAAAGATGACATGCTCCGTGCCTTATGCTTAATCTGGATATCGTGTGACAAAAGGACTAAATATAAAATTATGGTTTAGTTCAAAGAGATCACCGATCTTCATTTAACCTGGATAGTTATAATGTTTTGCTAGAAACCGCTTATAACTTGTGGGCCATTTAAATATGATTTAGGTATACTGCCAGTGTTAAATGAACCTATAGGGTCACACAATAAGCGAACTTGTAAGGTTATTTTTCTGGTGACCATATTTGATGAATCTGGAAATATATCTAAGTTAATCGTACTTAGAAAATAGATACAATGAATTTGGAAATATGTCCACATTCGATGTATCTGGATGATGTCCAGATTATAAGAATCTGACTCGGTAAATTAATTAGTTAAATTACCGAGATAACGGCAGAATCTTATCATATCAATTTTAATTTAATTTAAATTTAAATTAGAATATGATAACATATTATTAGGGTTGGACTCTAAGAGGTTCGGGATTTTTTAAGAAAACCCTAGCCGTCTTTTCAATAGTCCAATTTTTCGGTTGAGAACATTCGTGTTATTCTCTACCAGAAGAAAAAACAAACCTCTCAAACCCTAGGCGCTAGCACTCCCCGGGTATCGAGTGAGTTCGCATACTGCAGCGTCTGGTGATTGTTCGGGTTGAACGTACAACAGCACAATCAGAATCGAAGGATTTCGATTACAGCAACCAGAGGTAATTCTTAAACCTTAGATCTTCTTAATCATTTACTTGGGTCCTCAGGAGGGATTCGTGGATCTTTTCCGCGTTTAGGAGTCCACGAATTCTAACAAGCCATTCCCCATTTGGAATTCATAACATAATAACCTAAACATGATGAGGTTCCCAGTCTCATCAATAGGTTACGAACAAATGTTTATGTGTTAAATAACCCATGATCCATACCTTATTGTGAAAGACCACCATTCACATGGACCACTTATTTAAATACAATGGGTCTGTTCCAAACGAAAATCGTGCACAAACAAATAGTAAATTCACAAACAATTTTTGAAAATAAATTCTTTTATTAAAATATTCGATTTTACATCAGAAACCTAGTCTAAGAGGACATACAATCCAACAATCTCCCACTTGCACTCTAAGACTAGGTAAGTCCATAGGTGCCCACCCCTATGGCGTCTAAGTATCTCTTGAAGACTCTCTCAGCCAAAGGCTTGGTGAATGGGTCTGCTAAATTATTTTCTGAGGCAATATGCTCCACCACGACTTCCCGTCTCTGGATGAAATCCCGGATCAGGTGGTACTTCCTCTCGATATGTTTCCCCTTCTTGTGGTTCCAAGGTTCCTTAGATTGCGATACTACTCCAGAGTTGTCGCAATACATCACAATCGGCCTGTCCATATGTGGAACGACTCCAAGTTCTGAAAGAAACTTTCGGAGCCAAACTGCTTCCTTGGATACCTCCGAAGCAGCCACATACTCAGCTTCCATAGTTGAGTCAGCAATACAAGACTGCTTAATACTCCTCCATGAAATTGCTTCTCCAGACAAGGTGAAGACATATCCACTAGTGGATTTTCTCTCATCCTTATCCGCCTAGAAGTCTGAGTCTGTGTATCCTGTAGGAACCAAACCATCAGCTCTGTAAATCAGCATATAATCTCTCGTTCCCTTGAGGTACTTGATAATATGCTTTACAGTTTGCCAATGAAGTTTGACTGATATCTGCTAACTAAGCCCACGGCAAAGTAGATATCTGGCCTAATACACAGCATGGCGTACATGAGACTTCCCACAGCCGAAGCGTAGGGAATCCTACTCATTCTATCCTTTTCTTCTTGAGACTTAGGACAGTCCTTCGAAGAAAATGACAACCCATGTCTGCAAGGGATTAGAGCTCTCTTGCATGAGTCCATGTTGTACTTGGCCAGCATCTTGTCAATGTATGTCGCTTGGGATAACCCTAACATTCTCTGCTTCCTATTTCTAAGAAGTCTAATCCCGAGAATGTAGCTGGCTTCTCCCAAGTCCTTCATACTGAATTGACTAGACAGCCAAAACTTTGTAGATGACAATATCCCTACATCATTTCCAATGAGTAGAATGTCATCCACATACAGGACAAGAAAAACCACATTAATGCCTTCAAGTTTCCTGTACACGCATGGTTCATCTTTGTTTTGAATAAAATCATAAGACTTTACAGTCTCATCAAAACGAATGTTCTATGCTCTCGATGCCTGTTTAAGTCCATAAATGGACTTCTTAAGCTTGCAAACCATGTGTTCCTGGCCTTCAGCAATGAAGCCTTTCGGTTGGGACATATAGATGTCTTTGCTAAGATGGACATTTAAGAATGCCGTCTTGACATCCATTTGCCATATCTCGTAGTCTTAGTGACATGCGATGGCAAGAAGGATGCGGATGGATTTAAGCATGGCTACCGAGGAAAAGGTTTACTCATAGTCGATTCCCACTTTCTGAGTATACCCTTTCGCCACAAGCCTAGCTTTGAAGGTTTCCACCTTCCCATCCGCTCCTCTCTTTCTCTTGTATACCCACTTGCACCCAATGGGTTTTATCCCCTCAGGTGAAGCTACAAGATCCCAAACCTGATTGAGGTACATAGACTCAATCTCGGCTTTCATTGCTTCATGCCATAGATTTGCATCGGCATTAGCAATAGCCTCCTCGTATCTAGTGGAGTCTTGTTCCTGATGGTCGGAGACCAGCTCAAAGGCTTCTCCAATCCATCTATCCAGAACCCTAGACACTCTCCCACTACGACGAGGCTCCATTTGCATAGGCTCTTGAGGCTGTTCCTCTTCTTGTTCCACAATCGGGTCAGAAGAAGTTGATTCCGTAGATAACTTCTCCTCAAGTTTCAACCTCGTTGAACCTTTAGTGAAAGTACTTTGATCATCTTCTAAGTATCTAGCATTGGTACTGACTAGTACTTTCTGCTCCTTAGGATGATAAAAGTAACCTCCTTTTGTCCCTTTTGGATACCCAACAAAATAGAATAATTCTGATCTTGGTTCCAACTTGTCTCCCTTGATCAGTACATAAGCTGGACATCCCCAAATCCTGAGATGATTCAGACTTGGCTTACGCCCAGTCCACATCTCATAGGGAGTTCTAGGTACTGACTTGGAAGGCACCAAGTTCAGAATATATGCTGCTGTTTCCAGGGCATATCCCCAAAAGGACACTAGAAAAGTAGTATAAGACATCATGCCTCGGACCATTTCCATCAACGTCCTGTTCCTTCTCTCAGCTACTCCGTTCTGCTGGGGTGTTCCCAGCGCAGAGAGCTGGGATACTATCCCATGATGTACCATGCAGTCCTTAAATTCACCTAGGAGGTACTCTCCACCACGATCCGATCGTAAGGTTTTGATTAATTTACCTGTCCGACGCTCCACTTCAGCCTTAAACTCCTTGAACTTGTCAAAAGAGTCAGACTTATGTCTTATCAGGTAAATATAACCATACCTCGTACAATCATCTGTGAAAGTGATGAAGTACTCAAAACCTCCTCTAGCTGGTGTAGACAACGGACCACACACATCAGTGTGAACAAGACTCAACACCTCCTTGGTTCTATCCACCTTTGGTGTAAATGACCTCTTGGTCATCATTCCCATCAGGCAGGATTCACACTGAGGCCAACTTTCCAATCTCAATGAGCCTAAAGGCCCATCATGGATTAGCCCCTTAATCCTGGTTGAGTTAATATGACCCAACCTTAGATGCCAAAGGTATGAATCATTGATATTGGTCTTTCTCTTCTTAGTTAAAGATTCAGACTGAGCGTTATTTGATTGGTTGCTAATAGGGTTTAAAAAGAACAGATTTCCATACATGTGCCCAGTACATAAAATTTCTCCATCTCTCCTGATAGAAATACCAGAATGGAAAGATACAGAATATCCTTGATTAATAAGTTTTGCAACTGAAATCAAATTTTGACGAAAACCAGGTACATATAAAATTTCCTTTAAAACCACTATCTATTACAATAAAAAATTAGATCCAGCTCTCCCACTGCAAAGGCCCAGACTTGTGCTCCATTACCCACTCGAAGCTCATGTTCACCCTTCTTGAGTCTTCTTATCTTTCTAAACCCCTGCAAGGAGTTACAGATATGATCAGTGGCTCCCGAATCAACAATGCAAGTGGAAGTTGATCCTACCATTGATATGGACTCTAGATAGTAAACATTACCTGTAGGGTTTTTCTTGGCCTGAAGATCTGGACACTCTTTTTTTCAGTGTCCCTTCTTCTCACACTTGAAGCACTCGCCCTTTGGTTTGTCCTTGGGCTGGTTCTTAGGCTGGGCTGCTGCATTCCCCTTCTTCCTCTTGAACTTTCTGGGTTTAGGCCCAGTTCTTGAAGAAGAAGCCTTAGCAATCATGGCCTTTAACTGTGGCTTCATGACCTTCTCCGCCATCTGGAGCTCCTTCATCAGTTCAATTAAACTCATGTTCAACTTATTCATGTTATAGTTTAACTTGAACTGAGTAAAAAAGCCCGGTAGAGATTCGAGAACCAAATGCACTTGGCTCTCAGGGTCAATGACAGCTCCTAAGATTTCTGCCTCCTCGAAAGCAGCAATCATCTTGAGCATATGCTCTCGAACTGATGCTCCCTCAGCTATCTTAGTGTTCACAATAGTTCGAAGAGCCTCCTGCCTTGCGGGCCGGCTCTTGTCTGCGAACATAGTTGCCAATGATTGACTTATGTCATATGCAGAAGCCATGTGCTCGTGTTTTGATTGGAGCATATTAGACATGGAAGCTAACATATAGCAATGTGCCATTTCGTCAGCTTTCTTCCATGCCTTCTCAGCCTCTCGCTCTTCAACGGTGGAACCTTCCCCGATAATAGGGCATGTCTCGTAAAGGACATACTTAAACTCCTCAGCTGTGAGTATTATGTCCAGGTTCCTTTTCCAGTCCACATAGTTTGGACCGGTTAACTTATTCTCCCTGAGAATAACGGCCAATGGACTAAAAGAACCTCCCACCATTTCTGAAAATTGAAAATAAAAGAAAGAATTTAGTTTTTGAAAACAAAATAAAATTTGTGCACTGAAAATAATTTGGCTCTTAGGAAAACTGACATAGCTTCTTGGGAAGATTAACAGTTTCCTAAGTTAAGTGTATTAACCACCACAAATTAATTTCCCATCTAGGTAATGGTCTAGAGAATAACTCCATCGTGGGATGGCCGTTTCCTCTCATTTCCTATGGACATACCTCGTACTATAACCTCCAACGTGGGATGGCTGATCATAGTATGTGCCCTGGGTTATTAATTATATCATTCTATTAGATCTAGATCCTTGTGGTATCCCCATCCTATACGGGTTCACTCCTAGGGTGACGCGAGGGGATCCACGATCTCTAATGAGGACCGTGATGGAAGCCGTGGGGCCGTTGGAACCCCTCTCCCACTTAGTCTTTTAAAATAAAGGTTTTCTGAAAAATATCCTTTTAAAATTTCCATTAAGTTTTTCCTTAACTCAAAAATAAAATATCTAAATCCAATAAAATCTCTATGTCAAGGCTTATATCCTTTGAGAGATTTTCTCCATGGACTAATTTTATTTAAGTTAAAACTTAACGATTTCAAAAATTTTCCAATTAAAACTTTCTAGAGACTTTGGTCTCAAGTTTATTTGACAAAATCATTTTTCTAGTCCAAAACAAAACAAAATGGCTCCCCATTTTAATTTACAAAAATATCTAAATCCAATATATTTTCTATGTCAATGATTAAATCCTTTGAGAAAATATTCAAGGATTAATTTTTGTACCAATTAAAATAACCATTTAGTTTTTGAAGAAAAATATTTTTCTTGTCAAAAATGTTCCCAAAGACTTTGGTCTTTGAGAAAAAGCACACATAGGTACATAATAAAAAAATAGCATGCTAGAAAACAATAAACGTTTTCATGCTTTTCTATTTTTTAAACCTAAGTGCCCAAATAATAGAATTAAACACATTAATTAATTAATTAATGATCTTATTTAATCCTAAAATCCCTTACTAATATTTTTCATGCAAATATATTCCAAGAATATAAATATTGCAAAAATATTAACTTCGCCTGGTATGGGACCCAAAACGAAAAAGAAAAAAAATTGCAGGAAAAACGTTGGCGGTCCACTGCACCGGCCACATCGGATCCGCGTCCGCATGGCCTGCGGTCCACCACAGCCGCGGTGCACCGCGCCGCACCAGATCGCTTGTTGCGCGACCCAGGGAGCTGATCCGCACCCGCGACCCGCAACTAGTTGCCCTCTACTGCCGACCCGCGAAGGATCCGCGTCTTTGCCCATTTCGTGCGTCCGGTCCGCGCGCAACCCGCTCCAATTTGCAATTCAATTGCAAATTCCCATTGCGAAAACGGCTTGAATTTTGAGGAGATGGCTCGGCTTACACGGCTCGTTGGCAGCAGCTCCTCACAGAAACGCAGCGGCTCGACTCGGCGGCTCGGCTCCACTGCACGGCTTAGGAATAGTTTTCTTCTTCGGTTTTTCTTCTGTCCGCGCGCGAAAGTTGCAAAGGCCATTCTTTTTTATTTTTCCAGCCTTCTTTGGCTTCTTAGGACAATTTTACTTATAAAAACTCATCCAAAATAAAACCACAACCGCCTATACCCATTTAAATTGGGTTTACACGATTAAACTTCAAAGCCAAAAAATTTTACAGAGGGCTCCTATGCTTCAACGCTGAAGCTTACATCAAGCCTATCCCATACCAAAACAGCAAAGGATCACAGGTAGAATCATCTTCTCCATTTTTATTAACTATCATACTCCCTATATTAATAAAAAACCAGTGGCTCTGATACCACATTGAGGGAGACGAAAACAGAGAGCATGCACTGGCAGGGGGAAAAAAACAGAGAAAAATAAACCCCAAGCCCTAAAGGCCATACGGAAGCGTAAAGATCATACATTTGCGCTCCTTAACCCTTCTAGGTTGAGTAGGAGCAGATTGAACGACTGGAATCGTCTCGCTTCGCCCACTTGAAGAAGCTTCCGGTTCAACACCCGCTAGCCTTCTACTTCGCCTTGTTTGCATCAACGCCAAGCTTTCCAGCTCTCGGAATATTCCTCTGCCTAACCTCTAGTCGGTGAACACTATGGTGAAGAGGAACGGTCTCAATTCTCCTTGGTTCTCTCGCTATTGATTAGCAAAGAACAAGGAAAAACAACAGCAGAGGGTGGCGTGAGAGAGATGAGAGAAAAGCTACATGAGGCTTCTTAGGCTTGGGAGGATTAGGGTTTTCATCTACCAGACACTAGTTTTATTGGTTAGCCAAAACTAGGTTTCTCAATCTCTAATAAACATATCCCCGGGATTTCAAAACACTCGAATGTTATCCTGAGAATCAGTTTGGCCTAACCCTAAACTCCTCTTAACCGTATCTGGAAAAAACCCTAAGGTCCAAGCTATTGGGCCGGAAAAAATATTTATTATTTCTCTTGGACCCAAAAGGCCCAAAATAATAAATATTAATTATTTATTTCCTGGGCTTACATAAATAACCTAATAAATAATTAATGAGCTCAAATGAACCAAAATAATTAATCTTTAATTATTTATTTCTTGGGCATATTTAAATAACCCAATAAATAATTAAACATTAATTATTTCCCCTAGTTTAAGCCTAGGTTAATTTCTTAATTATTCATACTGGACCTAGGCCCTGAATAATTAATTAATCAATTAAACTAGATAATTAATTTCTCTCAACTCCTATTTTAATTAATTTATTTATTTAATTCCAATCCAATAATAAATTAGACTTCTTGAATAAAATAAAATAAAATAAAATAAAATAAATCCTCTTGAACTAAGACCAATTCCTCAACCCAAAATTAGTTAGGACTTACGGGCTATTCCGAGGACCAAAAATACACATCGCCTTGGCTGCTAAAATGACAAAAATACCCCTGCTATATAAATAGCTGTATTTTGCATTTTAAATATTTCATAATATCACCATAAGGAAATATTGACCCCAAAGACAATGCTGCATTAGCAAAGTCTCCGACCTACAGGTGAAATGACTAAAATACCCCCTACACATCACCGTACATTTAGAGAGGAAGAAGTGTACTAACACCCCTCTAAATGACATCTACCATCCTTAGGCTTCTAGTCCAATGATCCACGACTTCCTGGAGTGTTTCCACTTTCCAAGGGAGCTACTCTAAAGCAAACATCTAAGTCATGTTTCCCAGGGCCCTGGACATTTTAGACCATTCGGACAACCACAAGGGGCGATATAGTGCAGAAACTATCTTGTACAAGTCTGTCTTAACTAACTAGTCACACATACCCAACATGCAAGTATATTAGCCCTACGATAGAACCTCAAATATCGCAAATCAAAGTATATGCTTCCAGCTTCACCAAACCACCAACTCAAACTCAAGTCGTAGAGTACTAGTCCACGCTGTAGCGGTAATAGTCTAGGTTTCTATCATATAGTAATTTTAGAAACTACTACTACAGGTCCTGTCCTACGTATTCGAAATACGCTTATGTCATGAAGTGAGTGGACTACTCACTGGCTAAAGGTAAGTCATTCCCCATTTGGAATTCATAACATAATAACCTAAACATGATGAGGTTCCCAGTCTCATCAATAGGTTAAGAACAAATGTTTATGTGTTAAATAACCCGTGATCCATACCTTACTATGAAAGACCACCATTCACATGGACCACTTATTTAAACACAATGGGTCTGTTCCAAACGAAAATCGTGCACAAACAAATAGTAAATTCACAAACAATTTCTGAAAATAAATTCTTTTATTAAAATATTCGATTTTACATCAGAAACCTAGTCTAAGATGGCATACAATCCAACATAAAGATGAGACCTTTTGAAGTAAATATGTTTATTATATGAGATTAAGGGTGGGCGAATATTAGAAGTCATGGCCTAGATGAGTTGATTTGATTTTGAGCATGCATAATGATGAGACGTATGATCATGGGAAGTTATAGAGATGATTTGATGAATTAATCCATCTAGATGCCATGAATAAATTAGATGAGTAATATGATCATAGGGAATCATGATGCATGATGATAGAAGGTTAATATTTGGATTCTAATTAGAGAACCATTGATTTTAGATGAGGAAGAGAATTGAAGTAAGGGGCAAACATTACTGTGGTTGATTGCTGAGTATATTCAAGTAAGTCCCTGCATAACTATTTTGATAAATGATACGTGTTTGCAAGCAAATTTTATGATGTTATTTGGAATTGATGTCAATATGATGTTTTGGCATAAGGATTGAGCCTTGGCTGAAAATGATGAGTTATACTGGATTGTTGTGAGATTTGGATTGGAAACGTGGATATTTTATTTTCAAAATGAATTTGCTAAATTTTAATTGTTCAACTTCGAAAATGATTTCTTAAACCATTGTCAAACAATTTGAAAACACTATTATGAAAAATCACGTTTTGCAATTAAATTGATCAAGACTTTCGAAAAAGAAAAAATGATTCTACCCCTAATCGGGGAGCGTTGAGTACTCAACGAGGGTAGGCTAGTGGTACTAGTCTTGAAGAGCAAGAACGAGTATTTTGGCAAGAAGCCACCTCTAGAAGATAAACTCAACTAGGAGAAGCGACAGTACTACTTAGTCAGGCCGGTCCGCACTATCATATTAGTCCATGTGGACATTGTTGACCCGAGTTGGACAACCAGATGTTGGGTGTAGAGATGGAGGAGTGTCTCACCTAGTGGGTGGTGCCCCCACTGCCCATTATTGAAAGAATACATTGGGAAGCTATCATAGTGGTAACCATAATATGGATTGTGTTACTATATTGTTGAATCATTTGCTAATCCCTACTTAATGAATTATGAATATGATAAAACAGTGATTTACTGTGAACTGTTTTGGATTTATTGAGTAAGGCTCCTTTGTATAACTATTATTGATGAAATTGACTTGCAAACATGATTTTGTGATTTTGATAAACCTGCATACATGAAATGGTTATAATTGACATTTGCACACACGGGACTTACGGAGATGTTAATCTCACACCTCTTATATCATGATTTCAGAAGATTGCTAAAATTGAGCAGGGTGAAGCTAGGGTTGAGCTCCAGTTTATTTATTTAGTTATGTTTTTTTAAGTTTGTTTCAAGTGACATTTGCTAGTTTTGAGTTCCAGACTTGTATAAGTTTTTCTTTCAGATGTAATGGAGTTATTCCTTTAATTTTATTTAGCAATTTTTATTTTATTTGTACTTCGTTATAAAGACCCCTGGTCCTTTGGACGAGGCGACATCCTGCCCTATCTAGGTACCTAGGGTGTGGGGTGTTACACTTGCTCTCCTATTACAAGACCAATAAAAAAATACATAACCTTGTATAACAATCATATTACAGTTCAAGCAAATCTTGCATTCTTTTCATCAATTAGTTCTCAACTCCTCAATCATATTACACAAGATCATCAAAATTTTAGCAATTCTTATTCCAACTCAACCAACATTCTTCCTGTGCTCTTCTTTTCTTTTTCTTTCAGCTTTTCTTTTCTTTTTCTCTTCTTTTCAAATGCTGCTTTTATTTGTTTCTCAGTTTTTTTTTCTTTCAACATTTTCTACCAACATTTTGTTTTTCTCAATCTTTCTTTTTCTTCCACCTTTCTCATTTCACAATTCCAACTTAACACATGATGCATGACTGAAAGTAACAAGTCATGACATTTACGCAAGCATTCTACCTCATAATTCTTCTACTTGTACTTTTATCTATCAATAGCAATCAAAGATTTGGAAGGTAAAGCAAACTCTCAGAATGAAGTAATGGACAAACTATGATAACGGGTTTAAGAAAGAAATTAATAATTTAGGCTCAAAATAGGCACTAGGGATAATATAAAATAGGTAGGCTTGAAAAGCTCAAATCCAAAGAAGGCCTATTACTGTCATCTCTAAGTTAAATCATGAATGTCTTTCTTATTTCGCCTCGAGAGGTATTCAAGTAAGTTCTAGAATGCTCAATGAATTTTAGTAGAAAAACATATTTAAGAACAATGTAAAGCATTTGATCAAGAACTACTTAGTCCAAGTGCATGCAAAAAATCATGCATAAGCCACAAAAGATATAGAACATTTGCTCTATGATCTAGCACAAAGACATGCATTAAAAATACATCTTGAAAGCGCAAAAAAATAAGAAAAAATTTTGAAAATTTTGCTCAAAAAGTTCAAAGAATTTCAAGAAGAATGAAGCATATAGGAAATCCCATTCTAACCACTCCCCCACACTTAAACTGGACATTGTCCTCAAAGGCCAAACAAATAGAGCAAGGAAATATTGCCATGGGAGAAAAAATAAAGGGGAAAAAAAAGAAAGAAAATACTTCCATTGCATTGTGCATTCTCCTACAAAATAGTTGAATTCCAGCAGAAAAGAGCATTGTTAAAGTACCTAGAAAGAAAAATACACAAAAGAAGTACACCCAAGCATAAAAACTAGAAAAGAAAAATAAGTAAAAAGTAAAGAAAATAGTACGAAAAAGAAAAGTACAAGAAATAACTAGAAAAGTCATGAAAATATAAAGGAAAAAGAAAGTTAGCAAGGCTAACACCTAGAAAAGACAAGAAGAAAGTTAGACAACGAAATTCACAATTCAAACAAAATTAAAAGAACAAATTAGTCAATTAAACATCAGTCAAAGTTAGTAAATTAGATTACAAAGATACAAAAGATGGCACATTTTTGTAAAAAGAACAATTGTACAAATTTACATATTTACATAGTTAAATCAACAAAATCTAAGCTTTCATGATATTGTTCCCCGGCGACGGCACAAAAAACTTGATGTGTATGAATTTGGGTATAAAAAATCATAAAAAAATAAGCACATTCCCAATCAAGTTTAAATTAAAATGTAAACCCCAAATTACACATATGAGTAAGCGTACTCATCATTAAGCATAGCATAGGGTTTAAAACGAGTATCAATCCTCAAGGAACAAGTATGCAGTAATCACTTTTCTTTTATTATTTAACCGACTCCATAAAGTAAAAAAGAATAAAAATAAAATAAAAGAATATATACATGTCAAGGATGGAGAATTATGTAACTCAAACCATTAGTTTGACAAACATAACCTTAAAGTACCCAATCATTATTATAACTAATCATTCTCTTGGTATCATGAAGGATTAAGATAAATTCACTTTTTTTCCAATCTATGAAATCACTACCTTCTAGACAAATTAGCATAACATATCCTGTCTCAACTAATTCACCCAAAAGATGCATTAAACACAATCATTGATTAAATTCTCATATCCTAGCAAATTCAAAACATTAAATTAACTAATGAATCCATATCCTGGTAGATATCAATTAACCTTTAATTACCCAATTCTTAGCGATTAACCCCTTTTTCAAGCAAGTTAATAGACAAAAAATATGAAATTAATAAATTGAGACTACCATCAACCCCTTTTCCAAGCAAGTTAATAGAAAGAAATAACAAATTAATCTTGTAATCAGCATAAGTAATTAAATACCAAGAATAACAATCAATTAATCAAGAGATCAAAGTAACTCTAAAAATCATGAATATAAAAAATAATGTCAAATTACAATAAAACAATTAATGCATCATTGTTTAAGAAAAAAAAACAAAGTTAAAAGAAATCACTCATAGACAAGTCTCTTTCTTTTTCCTTCATAAACCCTCTTGTACAATCCTCCTTGATCTGATGAATTCCTCCTTGATTTTGAGTGATTTTATGTTTTGCACCGAGAATTCATTCTTTTAGCTTGTGTTTTTCTTTTATTTATAGGCTTTATGAATGCCTAAATTCGTCCCTCTAGAGTTTCTGGCCGAATAGAAGTAGGAAAATAACAAAAAACTCTGAAAATTGCCAAAAACGTGCACAAAAATCGAGCCACTGCCTCAGTACCAGTGCACAGTCGGTGCTGCCTGTCCTGCCTAGGGCCGGCACCGGTTGTGTTACGTTTTTCTATCCGTTCACCGATTTTTCATGATTTTTGTGCCAAGTCTTCCAGATTGCAGCCAGCGCCGACGGTGTTCTATTCAGCTCCTGTTTCGCTGATTTTTCATTGCCTCGAAGTGCATATTAGCAGCACGTAGCCGCCTCACTTGTCCTGGCTGGCGCCGCCTCTAGTCTGTTTAGCGATGATTTTGCCTTATTTTACCTCTAAAATCTAAAATAATGCACAAAATACATTTCCAATGGTAAAATCTCAAATACGAAGGAATTTGACCAGTTATTACACAAAATGTATTACCAAATGGCCTCAAATAACTATGAAATATATGACTAATTTAGGCCCTATCACCATACCTTACTGTAAAAAACCTCCATTCACATGAACCATTTACTTAAACACAATGAGTATTTTTCAACAAAATCATGCACAATTATAAGGAAGATTTCACAAATAAATTTTGAGAAAAATACTTTTATTAATATAAGTCAAAATTACATCAGAAACCTAATCTAAGAAGGTATACATTCCAACAACCAGAATATCATCTATAAAAATCATAATAAAACTATCTAGATACTTTTGGAATACTCAATGCATCAAATCCATAAATGTAGCAGGAGCATTAGTAAAGCCAAATGGCATTATAACAAACTCATAATGCCCATATCGTGTATTAAATGTAGTTTTCGAAATATCTTCTTCCTAAATACGAACTTAGTAATACCCTTGCCTCAAGTCCAGCTTAGAAAAGCATCCTGCTCCTTGCAGTTGATTAAATAATTCATCAACCAGAGGCAATGTGTATTTGTTCTTTACTGTCACTGCATTTAATCCATGATAATATATACACATCATCAATGTTCCATCCTTCTTTTTCACAAACAGCATTGGTGCTCTTCAAGGAGATGTACTAGGCCGAATGAACCCTTGTTCCAACAACTCCTCTAATTACTTCTTCAGTTCTTTCAATTCTAACGGTGACATTCTATAAGGAGTTCTGGACACTAGTTTTGCTGTCAGTAACAAATAAATGGTAAATTAACTTCCCTCTTTGGAGCCAATTCTTTCAATTATGTGGGGAAAAAATCCAAATATTCGTATACCACAACAACATCTTCTAGCTTCTTTATCTTACTTAGTTTATTCATAAGATAAGCCAAGTACCCCATGCATCCTTTTCAGATTAATTTCTGAGCCTTAACTTCTGATATCATAAAATTATCCTTCTTCCTAATTTTCCCCACAAATTGCAATATAGGTTTCCCTAGTATACAAAATCGCACCACCTTATGTCTACAATCTACTTGGGCATGGTGTCAGGACAACCAACCCATTCCCAAAATGACATCATAATCCTCTAGAGGCAAACATATCAAATCTCCTCCTAACACAGTGTCACCCATCAAAATTTTACACCCTAGATATACCCAATCACTACTCATTTGCTTTCCCAATGGTGTACTAATAATCATTTCGTATGGGACTTCTTCACTCTTAATTCCCATAGATTCAAGAAAAGGATTTGCAATAAAAGAATGCATAGAACCTGCATCTATTAAAAATTTAGCTTCCTTATCATAAATAGAAAGCTTACCTTCGGCCACAGCTGGGGCATCAGAGTTCACTTTGTCTAAGGCAACCACTCGTGCATTCACCTGGGGCTTAATGGGTCTTGGTTTAGTGGTAGAAGCCTATTCTAGATTTCCCTTCATTGGTCCTAACTTCTGGCCAATATATCCTCCCTTCGAACCAATCCATCCAAATGAGCGTCGCAGATATGGACAATTGATAATCTTATGTCCTTCTTCACCACTGTTGAAGCACTTCAGGGTTGTTTTCCTCCCATCGTATTCCTATTCTTTGGAATTTTCCCCTCTTTTTGCCATCATAATCCTCCAAGTCTCTTTTGGTTAGCATTCTTAAATCCACCTTTGTTATTTTGTTTGGCCTGATTAATATCCTCACCTTCTAACCTAAAAATAATTTCAACAGCAGAACTATAAGTAGTTGGATCCATGCTCAACAATACTCATCGTAACTCTGGTTGTAATCCCTTCACAAATTGCCTTGTCCTGTCAGCTTCGGATTACACTAGCAGAGGATAATATTTTGACAACCAAGTAAAGTCTACTGCATATTGACCCACTATTCAACCTCCTTGGCAGAAATTTTGAAATTCATCCTCTTTTTATTCCACAACCCAACGAGGAATAATTCCTTCTTAAAACTAATCTTAAAATCTATCCAACCCCACTCTTTTTGTTCCTTCTCCTGAGTCCACCAATCTCAGGTAGGTCCTTGAAGTCAGAATATTGCAAACTATAGCTTTCTGCTGTTCAGAATAACTCAGAGCAGCAAAGATGTTCTCCATCTGCTCAATCCAAGATTCGGCATCCTATTCTGAATCAGGTTTACCACGAAATTGGGGAAGGTGGAACTTCAAAAAATGCCCTGGGGCTTCATCATCTGCCATCTTACCTCTTCGCTCTTGATGGTTGGGATTATCTTATATTTGCTGCAAGGTGTTTGTCATCTTTTAAAAGTTATTCAACATTGCATTATCTAAGGCTATAAACTAGGTTCTCCCTATTGAGAAACCTTCGACAAGTGATTCAGGGTATCGACGAGTTACTCGTTTAGGCGGCATCTGTAAGTTTTTGCAATATAACTCAATTAACCTTATAAGGTAAACACAATACAATTAGCAGAAAATATATAGGTATCTCATCAAAAGATATAACTAAGGCAAAATTTGGTGCATAATACACCTAATCTAGCCAATACATGTATCGCATTATCCAATATCTCATTTCCACTACTACTCAATACAGAAGGGTTAGGACTAGAAGAAATAGGGTTGGCCTCAAGTATATCAAAATGATGACCATTTTGCACTTTTTTTTGTTAAACCTTATCATCAAAATTCTCAAGATTAGGATCATTCACCAAAATCTTAATCACCCTTTATCTCTTGCTCCTTATTAAGCTTTTCCTCAATAATGCATCCACCTACTCACCATTAGTTTCTATACTTATACTATCGATAACCTATAAATCTTGCTCTAATACCAATCGTAACACCCCTAACAGTAATCATGATGGAACCGTGCAGTGATGTTGGGGGTCGCCCCATCCAGTTTCCTAGATCGAGCATCTTTATAACAAACAAAGTAATGAAAATAAGAAATACAACAAAAGCCATACAAAACCATATTGTATTATACAACTCCAAAACAAAGTACATAGGTCAGATCACTATGTCTATATAATTTACATGTACAACTGAGGTGTTTATAGACTCCATACCATAATAATCTTCATTCTGGTCGAGTCCTAGCTTCCAATCCTAGGAAAATAAAACGACACAGGTGTGAGTAAAAATCATTCAGAGAGTCCCATGTATGCTAGTGATTTCTCAGAAAAATTTAGTGAAAAGAGATTTCCAAAACATTTCCTTGATAAAACAAATCATATGAATTAGATGTGCTTTTCCACTGAAAACAACTGTACAACTTAACAAAAAGGTTTGCTCAAGATTTATTTCAGAATGTCAGGCACAGATGAAAAATCAATGTTTAAATAAAATGTTGCCCTGCAGTCTGGGCCAATTTGGAAAACCTAGTTTCAAATAACAAACTTGCCCCATTTTCAGAAATACAGGCACTTCTCTCAATAGAAGTTTGGTCTACGTGCAAAGCTTCGCCTTTGACATCATAGTCTTGTTGTGCTAAGAAACATGCCTTTCCGCACTCAACTATGCATTATTAGAGCGGCAAGTGCATATCAGCACAATGCCTCAAAATAGAATCTTTTTCATGTCACCATATGCCTAGGGGTCCAACTCCTGACGTCAATCACTATCGTGGTGGCAAGGAGTTGAACATGTCAAGTGTCCCCACCTAGCATCAGTGAACAACTAAGAATAGTATGTACACAAGGCATAGGCAATTGCCAGGTGGTACATGGATAGCCAGGATGGCTAATCTCAATGCCCTATCACCCTGTTTGGAATAGGACATTCCCTAGAATCAAGCCAAATTACTAGGGTCGTCTATCTTTAATGTAAGCTAGTACAACGATCAAAGTCTCTACTGAGTACTCAATATCTTCACTGGTTCATATGACCAGTACAATTCCATTGGCACACAAGGCCAACTAAGTAATTCATTCCCAAAGGATTCCAAATAAAATATTTTCCAGGGCCAAAATATCATTTTTCAAAATTTATTTCCACATCAAGAGATTTTTCTCCAAAACAAGAGCGTAGAAGGATATGAAGTCCTTCCCACATCATAAAATCATTGCTCAAGGTTATTTATGTAAATTATGCAAATTTAATATACCCGAGTCCAAAAAGAATTACTTTTATCAATCCAAAATTCTAAATCCCATAATGGAAATAAATTCAAGGATTTCATAATTTTATTGTGCCTGAGTGCTTTAGAATAAATGAAGGTTCAAGAAAGTAAGAATTCTTAATTCTGTACTTTTTATCAGAACATGGAATAAAACATACTTGTACGAGTAAAATATTCATATACTACACACGTTCCATAAATTCAGTCATTTTCCATGCTTTCATAACCAGAGAATATTTTGTCGTACAAGGAATTAAAAATCCTTTATAAAATATTCCAATTTCTGAAATTCACCAATTTATGCCTCAGAAAAATCCAAACTTTGGTTAGAAAAACCAAAAGGTTACTATTCATTTTTTCATGCTTCAGGGAAAATACTCTCAGTTACATAGTTCAGAAAACCATTAAGGTTTATCGACCTTTCTTTAGAAATTAACCATTAAGGTTAAATATCCTTGAATACGGAAATCTATATTTCTCAGATATTCTTCTATAGAATAGTGTTAATTCTATCTCAAAAAAATCACACTTTTCCACCGAGAAACCAAAATGATCCGTAATGAATTACTTTAACAATTAAAGAAATTCACCATCACTTTCGGGAAAATATTTTTCAGGGACTCACCTTGAATCGCTTGTCACTTAGCAATGTAAATATTTGATAAATCACCCAACTCCTCACAATGAATGGCCTACAACCAACAATCCATATAGTATTTAGTATGCTATACCTTTTGACTAAATGTACATATGGCTAAACATATATATATCTAAGGAAATCGCTCCATTTATTATTTCAATTCATGCTTGAAATGAAATATAATCCTTGCACCCTTATATTCCATTTCATTAATTCATCTTCCTCACATGAATATAAGGTCTTAACAAGTCCATACAACTTCTTATTCAAGCCATGAACACTATTGAAATCAATCCATGAATTTATTTTCTCTTAATAAAATTCTGCAATTTCCAGATTTGGCACATGAATTTATTTTGTCCATAACTTTCAATCTGCTTGTCCTATTTACTTCAAATTTGTACCAAATCGCTCCTAGAATCCTTAACTTTAATCCTGCAAGCTTGATTTGTCAAATTCCAGAAACGTTACAGATTTACTGGGGGTTAAATCAGCCCAAAATTTTTTGGAAATAAAGCTGTTTTCCAGCAAAACACATTATATCTTCATTCCTGTTCATCATAGCACATCATTGCTAATTAATTCAATCCAATATCCCTTTTAACACCCTTAAAGCCACTGATTTTCAGTTATATATAAACCAGAAAAACCACCACATCACAACAAGTAAACCGGCAGCCTCAACCATAACATATATCCTTAAGAGTTTCTTAACAAATATATTATTTCCAACTTTATTTCTTCTTCTTTTCTTTCTTTACATAATCAGCAATGCTCAGCCTAATATTTAACACCTTCAAATCACTTCTAAACTTCATATAATCACAGCAAATACACAGTTATATCCACTGCCGCACAACTCTCCACAAAACAGTCCACAACATGAAATTTTTACAAAGTAAATTTCATAATTCATGCCTAGCTTTTTGTAATATGTGTTCCAAAATAATCTCCATGAATCAAATAACAACTTTGATTCAAACAAGGAAGACTTTTACCTTCTACTTGTTAGAAGCTAAAACAATCTAGGTTTCTCTTGTTCATCCTTGTCTCTCTTTCTCCCTTGTTCTTCTCGATTTTCTCTCTATTTCTCTTCTCTATTGTATTTTTCTTTTCTTTTCCTTATTTTCTCTTGTTTGTTGTTGTACTTCCATTTCCATGGGCCATCTATGGCTATATATAGAAAAAAAATGGTCTTGAGGTCAAACAAGCATTAAATGGTGGCACATGCTTTGAGGCTTCCTATTGGTCCACTTTTATACTTAGGTGTTCACTTGGAATTCTCAAGAATTCTATGGAATTCTATAGAAAATCCTTGCATGATTTTTCATGCAGTCAATCATGGACCAACACATGTTTCATTCCACCAATCATATGTCAACACTTGTTCACTTTCTATTCTTTTTCCTTTATTTCTTCAAAAATAATTATATTTCCTCATAAATATACTTAATTCAATGTGTTATCAATCCCACTTAGGAAAAATTTTTATTTTACCATCTTGACCCATGCGTTGAATGGAGCATAATGGTGTCTCTCAAAATCTCTAAATTCTTGCCCAATTTTTCATAATTGGCGTTCAAAATTCCAATGATATCCCTAAAAAATTTTATGGCACCAAAACCTTTATCTCATTTGTAACACCCCACCTTTAACTTTCAATTGGATACTATTTGTAATAGGAAGAGAATTTATATCAATGGCTAGAACAAAAGATGATCGGTATAATGAGACGAATATTTTGGTATAATGATTTCTTGTCAAGACCTGGACGTAATTATTGAATTTATTCTACCCGTGCCTTAAATTTTTGGAAGGCTATTATTATTAACAAAATAAGAATTGTAGGGTACTCTGAAAAGAGAAATTTATTAGTGTGATGAAACACACATTTTGGTGTGAATTATGTTACCTAGGGTATCGAGGGTATTTTTGTCATTTTGATCCTGCCCACGACTTTCACGGTAAATTTGACCAAGTAGAGAAGGAATTGAAGAATTTAAGTATTACCAATGAATTCAATGGAATTTTTTGAGTTGATTGGTGAAATAAAATATTTTCCCGTTACGGACCCGATTTTGGTCATTTCTGAAGAAAATAGGAAAATACGGTTGAAAATGGGATGTGTGGCTTCTTGTGATTAGTGGCCAATGACAAGTGTCAAATAATAAGAGGATGCATGAAAGATTCATACTTTCAAGACTTCTTAAATAAGCTTTGCAAAATAAATGAAGAATGATGTGCAATTTTGTGATTGGAACCTATCATTTTGTGGGCCCGTTTAATTAAAGTCTTGCTCATTTTGATTGGTTAATTCATAGACCAAGAAAAGGTGATTGAATGGCTAAATTAGGCCAAGACGTCGGCAGCCATGCAAGAAGAAATAAAGGAAAATTTTGTGGAAAAAAAGTGGTTGGTATGTAAAAATCCTATTGGAACACACTTAAATATATCCACCATTCAATTAAACCAAAACATGAAATGAAGGGCCAAGATTTGAGGGTGAATGGTGGTGGAAAAGGGTTGTTAAATAGACTAAATTAAGGCAGCCAAGAGAAGGAAAAACCAGGAGAAAAAGAGATCAAAGAAGAGAAAACAAAAAGGCTAGCTAGTGTGTGTTCTTGGTGTACTAGGTGAAGCCTTGGTGTTCTTGGAGCAAATCACACCAAATAGTCTCAAATACAAGGTAAAACCCTACCTTTCTTGAATTAAAGTTGTTTTTGGGTGAATGATGATTATGATGATGTGAATTTTAACATAAAAATATGACTTTCATGTATTGATTTCGGATCAAAACTAGGGTTTGTGAACTTTTGTGTATGAACTTTATATATGCTTGTATAAGTGTCGGCTGCCTAAGGGCCTTTGAATGATGTTTTGTGTGAGGAAGAACTGAATAATTATGGTAGCTTGAAGGCTTATTTTTAGTTGAAGAGGTGATGATTAAAGTAGAGTAAAAATGGAATTTACTTGATTGGAAAAATGGTTTAAACTAATTTTTTATTAGAAGAGATGAATTTGTGTTGAATAAGTGTCACTTTTGTGAGCTACTGGAAATCTAGCAATTCATAATTAAAGATGATTTGAAGGAGGATTGAATGAATTAATGGTTCCAATGTGCAAAAGGTTAAAGGAAAATAAAGGAAAGCATGAATAGTGAAATTGAGACAAAACTACTGGGGCTGATTTCGCCTAGTAAAATGTCACGGGAATTAGGACAATGAAAAAGGCCAATAAAGAATTAAATTTAAGAGTTTTACGGTCATTTTGGTATATCATAGGGCCAAATCGGAGTTGTGAATTGAAAGTTATGCGCAAAACAAAATCATGTGTCAATCTGTGAAATTCCAGAAAAATGAGTCCGAAAATGGATGAAGTTAAGGATGATTAATTGTGTGATCTTGGATGAAATAATTGGGAAATATGAAGTGAATCCCTTGTTTATGAAGGGAGAAAGTACGTGGAAAAATGAGAATGAAAGAATCGAACAAACGACCTGAACGAAGGTTGAACGTTTTCCTTAACCGTCGGCCCCCGTCGGCTAAACGTCGGTTAAATGTTGGCTAACCGTCGGCTAGACGTTGGCCAACTGTCGGCTATTTTTTGGCCAAACAGGAATTGATCCGAAAATGATGTTTCGTGTTGGTTTAGCAATAAACTGCCAACGGAACGTCAAAAACAATAGAGACGGATATTAAACGGCCATGAACGGAAAAGGTTACTTAGGACACGAGGTGAGTCCTTTAGATTTCTAAAACCTTTTTGAAAACTAGTGTGCTTTGTTTTTCCATAAAATGCTATATTTTATACCATTCTGGAAATCCCTAAATATGCTTAAAGTTTATCTGAGTAAAATTTGCTTTATGCCATTTTAGGCCTAAATGAATTTCATAATTGGCTTGGAAACCTTAAAGGATGATTAAAGTATGAAATTTGTGAATTTAGTCCTTTTGGATTAAATACTTGAGATTTTTAGAAAATGGTAATTTTTAGAATCGGATATTCATAAATTGACTGAAATGCCCTTATTGAAACATTTTATGGAAACGTGCTTGGAAACTTCGAATTTAATCCTCTCTTGGGATTAGAATTCTGGCATTTCTTAAAATAAGTTCCTTTTGGAATTGAGTATTTGAAAAATAATCCAAATGTCCTTGTTGGAATGTTTATGAAAACCTTTGGAACTCGGGCATTCGGTAAATGACTGAACTATCCTATTTGGAACTTTTGAGAACACTTTTCAAATCAGGTTAGGGTAAAATGACCTGAATACCCTTGAAAAGTCTTTTAGAATTGGGTATGGGTAAAATGATCTGATTACCCTTGAAAAATGACTATTTTGATCGAGTACGGAAAAAATGACCCAAATACTCTTGGAAACATGTTTTGATGTGTGAGTAGAACTCTTTATCCTGTTTCAACATAATTTTGGAAAATATTCTCTCATGATGAGATTGACTTTTGAAAAACGACTTTTGATCCCTGAAATTGTTTTATTGGCTTGATGTGCCTATGGAATGAATTGATTGGCTCTACAGAGCTTATGTGAATGATTATCTAACTTGCAAGTCAGTGAGATCAAATTCTGAAAAATGTGATTTTTCTCCAAAAATATTTTGATTTGAAAATCCTGCAGGATCAGATAACCCTCTGGTCTTGATCAGTCAGAAGCGGTTGGTATTGGTAACATTGAGTACTCAGTAAGGACTTTGATCTTTGTACTAGCTCATGTTAGAGATAGACGACCCTAAGTAACCCGATCAACTCTAGAGATTGTCTTACTCCAAACAGGGTGACAGGACATTGCGATGAGTCATCCTGGCTAGCCGTTTAGCATCTCGCAATTGCCGCTTGTGCGGGTGCTTCTTGATTGTAAATCATTCACTGGATGCCGGGCAGGGACACTCAGCGTGTTTGACTCCTTGCTACCTCGATAGTGATTGATGTCAAGATTGGAATTCCTGGCTTATGGTAGCAAGTAAAAGATTTCCTAGCAATGCACGGATCGAGTACTGTAGGCTGCAGTCTCAGTACGATGACACGATGCAAGTTGGTGTGCTTATCCAGTGACGCACGGATCGAGTATTGGAGGCTTCGGTCTTAGTACGATGACACGGTGCAAGTTGATATACTTATCCGACATTACACAGTTGAGTGCTGTAAGGCAAAGACCCTGGCACAATAAGATCGTGATGCCGAAGGCGAAGCCTTGTGAGCTTTACATACAGGCCGACCTTCTGTTGGAGAAGTGCTTGTAATTTGAAAATTGGGGTAATATTTTGAAAGTGAAATATAGTTTTTCAAAAACAAATGAGTTTTGGATAAACTCTTCTTTAGAAAATTTTGCAATTGTTTCCAATGAACAAATGATATGCTATTCCACAAAAGTTTTATGTACTCTATTCTTTTATAAAGCACTAGCACATACTCACTGAGTGATTCGTCACTCACACGTATCTTTTATCTTAACTTTTGTAGAATCCAAAGCTGAGTAGACCTACGGATAGAAGGACGATACCACAGAGTCGGCAGCATAGGTCTGCATAGCTTTCCCTTCGATCATGTACTGTATTTTGTTATAGATAGAGATGTCATGTATGAGATTCACTAAAATATGTATATGTGTGGCCATCAGTGTGGGTTATTGTCGAGTCCTGACTTTACATATATGTATGTACCCTATTGTTTCCGTTAAAAAAATCCCTTGTCCGGAAAACTAGACGGGGCGACACTCGGGTTGATATGCTTCCACTATTGTCTTTAGTAGGGATGTTATATCATTAAACTGATAATTTCTTGTTCTGGCATTACATCTAAATTCTCTTTCTATACAAATTAGGCACACTTTAAAGTACAAAATTTTGGGGCATCACACATAACCTCCTCTAGCTAGTGTAGAGATAGAATCACAAACATCAATATGAACTAACTCTAGTATTTCCTTGGTCCTTTCTGTATTTTGAGTAATGGACTTTTTGTTCATTTTACCTATAAGACAAGATTCACACCAAGGCCATTCCTCCAATTTCAATGAGTTCAAAGACTTATTTTAGATTAACCTCTAAATCTAAATAGGATTTATACGTCCCAATCTTAAGTTCCATAAATACGAGTTATTTGAGGTAGTCTTTCTCTTCTTATTATTAGATTCTATCTGAGTATTATTTATTTGATGACTAATCGAATTAACATTAAAAAGATTTCCATATATGTTTCTAGAACAAATAATTTTTTTTTTATCTCTACTGATTAAAATATCAGAATAGAAAGAAACAGAATATCCTTGATTAATTAATCTTGAAACTAAAAGCAAATTCTGTTTAAAACTAAAAACATATAAAATATCTTTTAGAATTAAAATCCTATTACAATCAAATAAAAGCTCCAAGTCTCCTACTGCTTCGAGCCACACTTGTACTTTGTTGCCCACTTTAAGTCCATGCTCTCCTCTACTGAGTCGCCTTATCGCTCTTTACCGCAATAAGTTACAGATATAGTCAGTGGCTCCAGAATCAGTAATCCATGTGGATAATGGTCCAAACATCAAAATAGACTCTAAGTAAAGAGCAATACCTGAAGAGGACTTGGCCAAGAAGTTTGGACAATCTATCTTAAAGTACCTCTTCTTGCCATACTTAAAATACTAGCCCTTGGGTTTGGCATTGGGCTTAGACGGACCAAGCTTAGACCCTTTGGGTTGGGCCCCTGCGTTGTTCTGGGCCTTCTTTTTCTTGAACTTTTTAAGCTGGGCCCTAATTCTAGAAGATGAACCAGAATGAATAACCAAAGCCTTTGACACAGGCTTCATGATTTTCTCAACAACTTGAAGTTCTTTCATCAATTCTGTCAATGACACACTAAACTTGTTCATATTATAATTTAACTTGAACTAAAAGTACAAATCTGGTAAAGTCTTAAGAACCATATCAATTTAGCTCTCAGGATCGATTGTTGCCCCTAGAACCTCGGCATCCTCGAAATAAGCAATTTTTTGAGCATATGCTCATGAAATGATATCCCCTCAGCCAACCTAGTATTTATGATTGCTCTAAGAGCTTCCTGCTTTACGTGTCAATTCTTGTTAGCAAATATGATGCGCAACGATATTCGATATCATACGCAGTAGGCATGTTCTCGTGCTTAAACTAAAAAACACTAGACATGAAAGTTAACATATAACATCTAGCCATTTCATCGGCTTTCTTCCATGCCCTCTCAACCTCACAATCTTGGTCTGTGGAATTTTCCCCAATTTCAGGAACCGGGGTTGGTCAGAATGTACTTGTACTCTTCAACAGTAAGTACTTTATACATATTCCTTTTGCAATCCACATAATACTTATTTTTCTTGAGAATAATGGACAAATGATTGAAACTACACATTTTTGTTGATTAAAAAAAAAAAAACTTCATTCATTAAAATGTTTATTTTTGAAAAACATATAAGAAATGAACATTTAAACATCATAATATATCCATGATTTGGTTAATATATTAAAACCATTATAAAAAAATATGAAAAAATTTACTCTTAGAAATATTGACAGAGCTTCGTAAGAAGGAAAACAATTTTTTAAGTTTAGTGTGTAACTATCACAAATTAAACTTTCTTAATAGTTAATGATCTAATGATTGTTCCATCGATAGGATGGCCACTACTTATATTACCATGGATAATCTAATATTAATACCTCCGACGTAGGCTGGTCGATAACATATATCTATGGCTTTAATTATAATTCCTCCATTAGTTCTAGATTCTTGTAAAAATCCATCCTATAGAGGATCATATTCATAATGACACGAGGATAACCACAATCTCTAATAGGGATCCGTAATGGAAGCCATGGGGCTGTGGAATTCTTCTCCCACTTAATCTTTGAGAAAAATATTTTCTTTAAAATATTTTATTTTTATTAACTTTAGTAAAAATCCAAAAATTCAAACATTACTCTCTATGTCAAGAATAAAACCTTTAAGAGAATAAATCATGAATTTTTATTTTCACTACTTAAGTTAAAACCATAGGAACTAAATTTAAAATACTTAAATTCAAAATATTCTCCATGTCAAGAATAATATCCTTTGGAAAAAGAAATCATGAATTTTATTTTAAATTCTCAAGTTCCTTTTTAAAAAAAAAATTCTTAATTGTTTTATCTAGAGAAAAATTTATTTCTGAAAACTTGTGCATTTGATCACAAAATTAAATAAAAGTCATGAAATAAATTTTACATGTTATTTCTATCTTTTAATTCTTATGTGACCAAATAATAGATTAAACATGATAGTAAGAAAATTAAAATGATCTTGTTTAATTCTAAGGTGGTTCCTCTTTTACAAACCATTTTCATGCAAAAGTATTTATCATAATAAATAAATAATTGAAGAAAAAATAATTTCATGTGATATGGAACCTAAAAGAAAAGAAAATACAAAGAAGCATATTAGAGAAAAATGCCATACATAGCTTCAAAAGAACCGAACCATACAACATAAAAAAACGAACCGGCTTCCTTTTTACACATATAACTAGTCCATGGCTTTCCTAGCCATGGCTAGGAAAGCCATGGACCAGTTTCATCTCTTGTGAAGCCAAATCTGTGGCCGATATTCTATTTCTCTTCTCACAAAGCCGATGGTCAGCTTAGTCCATCATTTCTCTGTTGGTTTCATGTAGGCATTGTTTCTTCGTCATTTCTCCTCTATTCTTCCTTTCATTCAGTTTCATTCCTTTTCTAGTGGAATTTCAATGTTTAATCTGGATCCAATATTGTTACATAAATCCATAGATAAAATTTAAATACAATATCAATCCCCTATACCTTTCAAACTGAGGCGTACACGAATTCTACGAAAAGCGATTAACAATAAATTACAGAGGCATGTGCCTCTAAACGTAAGACGTACAAAACATCTACCAATATCAAAAATTACAAGGAATCCATACAATCACAAATATTGAATTTTTAATTTGTAAAGGAACCACATTTTTTGTTATTAACCCTAAGCATGCTCTTAGATTATAACCCTAACTTTTATACTACTTGAAGGATCGTGGGAAACAAATGCAGCGGAAGTATGCAAATTAAAATTTTTCCTGAGCCAGAGTCTATGAATACTTGCTTTTGGAACATTGAGATTGAAAATTAGTGCTGGATTCGAATACGATGGAGCTTCTTGGATTGGAACGTCTACTTGTTTTACAGGAATTCCAACTAACTGTTAGGTCTATTGCATCAAACACTTACCATGGTTGCTAATTCTTGACCTTTTAGAGTATTCGCAAACCTTTTATGAACGACTACCGGTGAAAGTAGAATACAGGATGAATTAGTTGGAAGAGATTGGGAGAGCTAATTCTAAACAAAAAAATGGTGAGAAGATCGGGACTAAACTAAAAGAACTGAAGCACAAGATCTTTTGTTCAATATGTGAATTAATTGTTCATAGTAGCATGCATACAACACCAAAATCCAACAGCTTCCTTAATAATTTTCACCGCCACTTCCTTTTTCCTTTTTTTCCTTGTGACGACTGCGTAGGTTTTTCAAAACCTTTTTAGCCATACAATTCTTAACATGGTGGACTAGGGTTATTTCTAATTAGCCCATGACTAATTAATAATTGATCCACTTAGGCCCAATACAAAATTATCAAAGATTAGTAATTAATAAATTAATTAAATAGGCCTAATAAATTATTCTAACCCAAATAAATAATTATTAGACTCCTAGAATAATTCTTCCTATATAAATTTCATCCAATAAACCCATATAGTAAATTAAATTACTAAAGTTACTCGAGTTACTCTGGGGACCAAAAGACATATTATTCTTGACTATTAAAATAACATAAATACCTTTACTAAAAAATAGTCATATTTTATTATTTTAAATATTTTATTTATCATTATAAAAAAAATATTAACCTCAAGAGTAATATTGCAAGTACAATGTCTTTGACTTATAGGTGTAATAACAAAAATACCCCTCTACGTGGCACCCATCATTGAGATAGAAAAATTATACTAATGTCTCTCTTAATGATATCCACTATCTTTTGATAATTAGTCTGATAATCCATTACTTCCAGTATGTACACACTTATCTTAGGAAGCAATCCAAAAGCATACATACTTACTCACGTTTCTCAGGGCTCTAGATTATTTAGATTATACCGGATAATCACAAGAGGGTGATATCTTCACAAAGTAAAGTATAGAAACTCTATTGTATAAGTCAATCTTAATTAACTAGAGTTGTACACCTAACTTACAATGTTATTAGCCTTATGATAAGACCTCATCCATCATACATCAAAGTGCACGAGTATAACTTTACCAAACCACCAACATATACTCAAATCTTAGAGTACTCGTCTACGCAATAGCAGTTATAGACTTATCTTTATTTATTATAGTACTTTATTAAAGATTACTATCACACGATCCAATTCTACATATTCCGAAATACGCTTACACTATTGGCATGAGTGGACTACTCACTAATTAAAGGTAAATCATTTCCTATTTAAAAACAATAGTGTAATGATCTAAACCTTGATAAAGTTCCCAATTTCATCAATCAATCAAGAATATTTTTCGCTTATGTGTTAGTAGCTCATAATTTATACCTTACTGTGAAAGCACAATCCAATCACGTAGATTACTTACTAACATACTCAGACCTTTAATGTGCAAATATATGTAAACAAGCAACTAGTAATGAATGAAATATTTTATTAATTTCTAAAATATAGAGATACATGGTACATTTTAGAAATAGATTCCAATAGATATTTGATTCTCTGAATGTCCTTCTGAATGGTTTGCTAGGAGTGAAAGTTTCAATCTCCTCTGTTTGATAAGATTAATCTGTGCAAGAGATAGAGAGAGGAAATAGAGCATTAGAGAAAGAGAAACCATCAGACTCAATACAAAGAATAGCGAGAATTAGAAGAAAAAGAAATGAGATGTTAATACCTTATTGTAATAAAAACTAAAAAGTTGATGGCCTTGAATATTGATCTTTGGAAAAAAAAAATGTTCCCTGCCTATTTGATGGAAGAATTCGAGAAAGAGAGGTTTATAAGTGTTCTAAGTGTAGAAGAAGCTATATTGCTTGAGGGTGACAATATGTTTAAGAATTTGAGAAGGTGTTCTTCGTGCCATCGGTGTGTTTGAGAGGAAGAAAAAAGTATGAAATGCTAAATTGAGTTTAAGAGTCTAGGAATGAGAAGAACCAAGATTTGTGTGAGTGTTTGTGTGTCTAATGTTCTGGTTGAACAAGTTAAGAGAATATCTAGGAGTTTTCTCTGCCTCCTTTGAATTTTAAAGTTCAAGGAGAAGTTAAAGGTTGAAAGAGAGTTGAGTTGATGATGCTGACCGAGAGGGTATGATGAAAAAGAGTGGGAAACAATGAAAAGAAGAAATGGAAGGTAGTGCTCGGCTAAATAAGAACCGAGAGCTAGAAGAAAGTAAAGAAAAGGAAAATGATAGAGATTTAATATAGAGGGCGCTCAGTTATAGGAGTTGTAGGAAAGTTCTAGTGCATAGCTAGAATTTAGATTTCAAATTTGAAGATTTGAAAAGGAGAGAAGATAGCCAAGGGTTTAGGAGAGGTTTGAGGTGCTTTAATGGTAGTGGTTCACCTGCTGGAATGGAAGAAGAGTAGAGAAGGCTTTGGTTGCTTAAGGGAGTTCAAGAGCTTTAGAAGGAAATGAAGAAACTTTAGCTCGGTTGCTAGTTTAATGTTAGAGAGCTAAAATTGGCTAAGAGTTTGCAAGAGAGTTCTCAGGTTTTTTAATTTCAAATTTAAAGTCATTTGAATTGAGAAGAAATGGAGAAGAGTGAAGGTCCTTCTATAGTGTTTTCTTGGCTGAAATGCAGTTGGGATGAAGAAGAAAACCTCTTTAGGCAATAGCCGGTTAAAGGCTTGGTTGAAGCCTATCTAAGGCTTCATTCCTTGTGAGTAATAGCCAGTCCAAGGTAATTGATAGTCGGTCTAAGGCTTTGCCTTGTAAGTGATGGCCGGTCCAAGGCTATTGATAGCCAGTCCAAGGCTTTCTTCAAATGGCTTGGTTTTTTGGTAAGAAAGTTGAAGACATTATAGTGCATAAAGCTTGTAGAATCCATGAGGGTAAAGATTGGGAACTCGATTGATCAACAAGTTGAATTTCCTGACAGCTAGAAGGTTAGATGAGTAAAGAATTTGTAAGGATTTGATTGTTCACTTGTATTTGAATTTACAGGATTTTGAATGGATAATTTGCAGCTGGAACGTAGGATGTTTTGAATGTGCTGTTGTGGAGGATTTATCTCAACTGCTAATAAGAGAAGAAATGGAAAACATGCCTCAGCTAGCCTAGATGTCAAAGAAACCAATTAGAAGTGGGAAAAATAGAAGAAGTCTTGATGGACTTATTCCCTAAAGATCCCAAGACCCAAAGATATATATAAATGAGTGAAAACCATAAATGGCCTTGTGTGTTAGTTAGGAAGCTATAATGTTTGCCCAGACAAGAAAAAGACAATCTTCAAAAAAATTCTATTATCATAGAAGACTACTTCACCAAATGGCAAGAAAGAGCCTAGTTATGCACACTGTAATTTTAAAATTTGAAAAACAAAAAAACTTCCACTTTGAAGTAAGTCTAGAAGAGTTTAAAAAAATTTAAAATAAGCCTGTTGAGATGGGATTTTAACTCAAGTCACTAGAAATCAACTACTAAGCTCTAAACATTTATCCTTAACAATCATTGTGTCCTATTTTCCAAAATAATTCTCTTCTATCCAAATTTAAAGTCACCTATATTTTCCTAGCCCAAAATATATAATCTAAAAGCCTTCTCAACTTAAAATAAAATTTCCTAATTATCACAAACACTCAACAAAACACACAAGTAAGCAATATAGAGCACAGATAAATTTAATTTGAAAATCACATGCATATATGATATGTTATGAAATGCAAACCCTTTTCCTTTATTTTAAATGTAGTTTTAGGTGGGGTGTTACAGTGTATCTCTTGTATCTTAGCTCTTGGCCTTTGCCTGCCTTCTGAGTAGTTGTTCAAAGTAATGTTTCCTATCAACCCAAAAAGCTCTTTTGGAGTCTTTGAAGAAAGTGTTCCTCCCTATGAGGTATCAATCATTTGTTTAGAAGAAAATTCCAGTCCATTGTAGAAAGTTAACATTTGTAATCCAATATCAAGACCATGATGAGAACACTTTCTTATCATTTCCTTGTACGTCTCCTAAGAATCATGAATTCTCTCTCCATCCAATTGAGAAAATAGGAAAATGTCATTCCTTAACTTAGCTACTCTAGCTGGAGGGAAGTATTTTGCAAGGAATTTCTCAACTAATTTTTCCTATGTTGTGATAGATCCAATTGATACAAACTTTAGCCACGACTTTGCTCGATCCTTTAAGGAAAATGGAAACAACCTAAGACATATAGCATCCTCCGATACACCATTAAGCTTAAGGGTATCACAAATCTCTAGGAATGTTACCAAATGAGCATTAAGGTCTTGTAACACCCCGCTACCTAGGCCCAACAGGGCCGGGGATGTCGCCCCGTCCAAAGGACAAGGGGTCTTTATAACTAGGTCACACAAATAAAATAGTAGAATAAAAATAATAACTTAACTTAAAATTTATTACAACCCAAGAATAAATCCACGAATAAAACCATGAAATCCCAAAAGAGAAATAAATCCATAAATAAAATCATCCACTCTCAACTCCCCAAAGCAATACATAAAAATAAAATACGACATTCTCTTCCAAGGCAGATAACACTAGCTACTCATCCCCACAGCAGGATCGGCCTAAAATCATGGTAAAAAAGTGATGAGACAAAAATCTCAGTAAGTCCGTGTGTGCTTTGGGTGTTCAGTGAAAACAGTTCGTGGATGCAAAGTATGAAATCTTTATAAGAGAGATATTGGCATGCAATAAACATTAGTCAAAAGCGAGAGTGGTGTTTTCCTCTTTTTGAAACCATACAAGTGCACAATAAAATCAACCACTCAAAAGGTGGTTATGGGTTACCACACGTTGGGCCCCAAAACCATACAACTGTCAGAATGCCACACTTTGTGTAGACTGACAAAAGAAATACTGGCAAGCAATGAATGATGTTAAAAAAAACAAGAGTGGCGTTTTGGCTTTCAAACTATACAGGTACAATAAAATCAACCACTTAAAAAGGGTGGTCATGGGTTACCACACGTTGGGCCCCATGTCCACATGGTCAGTATGCCACACTTTGTGCAGACTGACAAAAGGTAGGTGATCGGCCTACCGGGCAAGATACTCCTCCTTCTCTATACCCAAACAACAACCAGGTGTCCATTCCGGCAAAACACAGTCACTTGACTGAAATAAAAACTGCTAGCTCGGACCGACATGACTAAGTAGTACTGACGTTTCTCTAAGTTGAGTTCATCTTCTGGAAGAGGCCTCCTACCAGAAGACTCACTCTTACTCTTCAAAACTAGTACTACCAGTCTACCCCTGTTGAGTACTCAACGTAACGTATCCCACTTGAGAAAAATGAACAAAACATAGTTCCACTTGAAAATGGCAATTAAGGTTTTCCAAAGTTTGAGGCAAAACTGGTTTTAGAAAGAATTTTAGGTTTTGAATAAAACCGCCCCTTGATTTGTAAATAATTTATTTGTCTAAAATGAGAATGGAAATAATCCTCAATTTCCTTTACAGAAATGAGTGACCATGCACTCTACATTTGACTTGCTATAAAAAAAAATCATTCTTTCATTAAACAGGTTTTATGCAGGAGCTTACCTGATCCTTGCTCACAACAAAGGTCTCCAACAGCTGACCTAACCCCGCATAGGGCAAATACAAACCACAATCAAACTCAAGCCAAGATTCACTTTCACAAATAAAACAAACTCAACTTACTACAATCATGTCCCTAGTGTCCCAAGCTTTAAGGCTCAAATATAAATAAAAGGGGTTTATAAAATAAATCTAGTTTGATATTAAAATAACTAGAGTTTGGAAAATAGGTACAATATGTTGAAGGTTTAAATCTTGCTAAAATAATTTAGAGTTTATTTAATGAAAAGTCCTAGGTGGTACTAAGTAAAATAATAATTTATTAATAATTAATTGCTAGAAAATAATTGATAGTTAAAATTAGTGGAAAATAAATTTTAATGAGTCTTGCCTGGAAAATAATAAATAAATTTTAATAGGTTTGATTAATATAATAATTAAATTTTAATAATAAATATTTTACCTATTATGATTATTTTCATAAAAGACTTTATTTGATATTATAATATCTATATATTTTATTTTTTTTCTAGCAAAAACTATTATTTATTTGACTAAAATATCATTTATATATATAATAATCCAAATCTACCCTTCTTAGGGTTTTTCGAAATTACTTAGCAAAATCATATTATTAAATATTTTATTCATGAAATAAAAATTAGCTTAGGGACAACTAGATCATGATCATATTTCTATGGCTAACCACAATCATGAACATATAGAATCATTCAATTCATTAAATCATCCAAATCATGCATATATGCATAGATCTAAATTTTTCAAGACATGGTCTAACCTCTACTAGCATAATTATGATCATGGCTTTAATAATCCAACACGCATATAAATCCTATTCACCAAAGGTGGCATAATCTCTAACATACTTTATCACAAACACTACCTATGACATGCATCAAGCCTCAAATCATCATACTATCAACCAAGACAATCCTTCCATGCATACATCCCATCTCATTCACAATCATACATATATTCATGCTTCAACCCCAACAATACATACACAAATCCTATCTCCATCCACCTTCTAACAACATCACCCTAGAGACATGAATCTAGGATTTAAAAGAAAGATGGAAGGCACTTACTTGGTTGATGAATGCCTTGAAGGAGTTTAGAATGGATCTCAACTCCTAGATGTCTAACTTTGTCCAAGGGAGATGGCGAAAACATGATCATGAGAGGAGAAGCATCCAGCCAAGAGAATGAGGTTTCGGCCATGAGAGAGAGAGAGAGAGAGAGAGAGAGAGAGAGAGAGAGAGAGAGAAAGAAACCATTAGCATGCTTATACACATAGGTTCTCATTAGAGATCAAGATTGGAGGAGATGAAGTTGTTAGAATAAATTTACCGTGAAGGTGTTCTTGTCCTTCACAGAAATTTCTGATTTTGATCCGAAGTAGCAAGATGATTTGTGGAGTTTGATGTTAAGAATGGGGTTGATGGACTCACGGCAGTGAGTAGGTCAAATCTGGAGATTTTAGAGAAGGTTTGAAGTGGTTTGGAGGGGTATTAGGTGAAAGGAAGAAGTAGGTGTTCTTAGTGTAGTGTGTGTGTTCTTGAAGGTTGAAGAAATTTGAGAGAATTTAATTTACAGCTGCCGAAATTCTGTGAGAACTAGGGCTGGCCGAATTTCTGTAGGGTTTAGGAGGTTGATTCTCTGATTTGGAAGGGAAAAGGAAAGGCTAGTTGTTACAATCCTTGAAGAATATTTTTGGGAAGCAAATTTGGAAACTAGATATCACAAGAATCTCTTTGATTATGGAAGAGCTTTTGGAAGTCTGCCATGGACAAATTTCTAGTAGTGTTTTGGCTGAATGAGAGCTGGTTGAAGGAGGCTTAGGGTGGCCAAAATCATGGAGTATAATGGTGAAGAGAAGGTCTGGTTGTTTGAGATATATTTTATGAAAAGTTGCTGAACTATGGTGGCTGGAATTTTGGTAATCAATCAAGCATAATTGTAGGGATTTGTTGGAGAGATTTTCGGACAGCCATGGCTGAGTTTCGTGCAGAAGCTTAAGGGGAACAATGGAGCTCTGTTACTGAAGGTTTAAGAAAGGTTTATGCAGAATAAGGTTGGTGTTTCGGCTGGAAGAGAAATAGGGAACAAAGTTGGAAAATTTTCCTGCACAGAATTTTCGCTGGGCAGAATTTTCTGGACAGATTTTCGGCTGCCATTTCCAGCCATCTTACAGAGAGTTTGAAGGGGAATTTCAGGGGCTTTCAAGGCTGGTTTCCAGCCTTCTTCATGGAGGAAAACACATGGCTAAGGTACTGAACAAAATCTGGAAGAAAACAGCTTGATTTTAGACTCTCAAAGTGGCGATTTGTACAGGATTTTTCCTGTTTTTGCTCCAGCTTTGAGCAGTCCGAAAATGGCCAAGAAATTCAGATTGCAAACTGATCCTAAAGACCATTTTTCTGGCAGCATTTGGGAGGGAATATTAGCTAAGAAACTTGACACTTTGAAGGCACAATAAGCTGGAAAATTTCAGCTCATTTCAAGAAGGAAGATGAACTAGCTAGAGTGAATTTTACCAAGCTCACTAAAAGGATTTTTCCTCTTGAAATTTCCCACAACTCTTCCACATTTTCAGACCATGAGAAGTCTTTTACTAAGAAATTTTGATCCTACAAGACCACAACACTTTACTGAAATTTCTGGAAAGAAAATGGCTAGAACAACTTGATCAAACTAATGAGTTGAGAAATAAGAAAAATCAAATATCAAGGGAAAATGAATTCCCTTTAGGAAATTCGAGTAGGGCAAGGGAGTAGAATGAGGTTACTCCTAACATGTCTCTCTTAGGACATCATCACTACCTTACTCTAAGCTCATAAGGCCGAAACTATTTCTCCCTAAGCAAAAATAAAATTTAATCAAGCTAAAGCTCCTATGATAGAATTCGAACTCAAGACCTCAAGAATTAATTCCAAGGCTTTAACTACTAAACCACAACAACTCTTGTTCTTATTTTCTCTCCCAAATATTTTTCCTATTTAATCCTCAAGCTATCTCCCTATTTTCACCTCAAGCAAAAATGACCATTTTGCCCTTGTTACTCAATAAACATAATCAAGCCCTCAAGACTATAAAACACAAATCCAAGGCACATAAAATTATACAAAAATATATTTAAACATGCAAATAAATATGCTATGCAACCAAACCCCCCTTACTCTAAGGTTGGTTTCGACTGGGGTTTCACATCTTTATCTTGCAATCCATCAATTTTAAGCATTTGTTGAATTACTTGAATGAAATTAGGCTTGATCTTAAAATTATTAGCATCAACTCTAGGCCTCACAATACTTGAATTAGTACTGATGAGCGTTTTTTAGTGTTGAAAATTAACAACAAGGGGCCACAATCAATCAAGTTTTAATTAAAATACTAACCATTAAAACCACACATATGAGCAAGTATATCCATTATATAGTATAGGGAATAGCATGTATCGAATCCACAAGAACTTAGGCTCCTATCTTACTTTACCCAAATCTTTATTGTTTAGCTAATAAAATAAAGAAAACAAAAAAAAATAACCTATTAACATAATATACTAGAGAATAAATTAAGTTCACCCAAGAAAAGTCACAAGGAATACCAAGGAATAAGAATAAAGAGAAAAGATATGTAATAAAGAAATCCTCCAAATCTACGTCAAGTAAAGAAAATATCTTAAACATATTAAGTCCTAATTCAAATACCAATGAGTTCAAGATAAATTTCACTCTCTCTCGAGTAATGAAATTCTATTCTTAGCTTAATTAAAAGGTATCACTACCCCCTAATTAAATTCAAGAAGTATTAAGATTAACTCAATTAAACAATGAATGTCCCTATCTCTAGTAACACTAAAGTCTTTATGGAAGAGATCAATAACCTTATCTCTAGGTGAAATTAACTCTCTTTGAGTACCTAGTCTTTACCTTTAACCTCTCTCTCGAGTTAATTAAGAGAGAAAAATATTGAATTAATAAGTTGGTACCTCTCTCCTAACCTTTCTCTCAAGTTAATTCGAAAAGAACCAATCAATTCAACAAAGGAATAAATTCAAGTAATCAAATATTTAGAGTTTGGAATCACTAGATCAAAAGAAATCCAATCCAAGAACATAAACTTAGGATTTAACCCTCAAATACAATTAAAATATGATAAACTAAAATTGTCAATAAATTACAAAGAATAAAAAAAAGAAACCACCCATAGATAAGTAAGCCTTCTTCTTCTCTTGATCAACCTCCTCTTGTTCTCCAAGAATTCTCCTTTGATCCTCCTTAATTTTGGTATTTCTCTAAGAGTTTTCTAGAAATATTACATTAAAAAACTGAAAACTATTTTGTACAATGTTATGCTCTTATATTTATAGGAGTTTAGACTGCTAAAAAATCAATACAAAAGTCCTAATTCATGTCCAAATTAGTTCCCAAAAGAGCCCTAGTAGAAGTTGCTAAATTCTGAATTCAAAAGAATTTCTACTGACACTGCAATAGGATGGAGCTAGCGTAGGTTTAGATGCTTGTGCCGACGCCGGCCTAACTCTATCCACCTCTAAAATTTCTTTGTTTTGCCCCTATTTTCCAAAATTAAGTCAGGGCCGGTTCAAACTTCTTAGGGCGACATCAAGTCAGTTTGGAATCGCACAATTAAGCTCCAAATTCTTCAATTTCAGCATAAAGTCACCAAAAATACTTTCCACAGGTAAAATATTAAATAGGAAGGGAATTGGATAGTTATTGAATCAAAAATATCAAAAAATAATCTCAAATATCTAGAGAAATAAAGGTAAATTTAGGCCCTACCCCGAAAGAGCTAATCTACCATAGTTATTAATTATTCTCCTCTCATTGCCATTAACTCCTTGATTTACCTCCATCTTTTCACCAATTTGACTTGAAGTATCTAATTATTCAAAAACTTTCAAAGCTTTTTGTTTTGCTCCCTACACAATCTCCAAAAAGTCCTTTCTATTTCACTATCAAATTCAGCCAATTCTTTACCATAATGTTTTTTATGCATATATAAAAAGAATTTCCTACAAAATAAAGCAAAGAGAAACTCTACTACTAGCAATCCAAACTAAACTAATCAAATCAAAACAAACAAGTATAGTAATAATAAGATAATAATCAAATAATTAATATAAGAAGAATATATCAATGAATATAAGAAGAGTAAATAATCTATGAACTAAATAAGTATATCAAGAACTTAAGCAAAAGTTAGTATTGCAACTATTCACAGGAAATCAATAAACAAATGTGTAAAAACGAAAACATCTAAAATCAAAGTATCCTAAAAATAAATATATCAACTAACTAAAGAAAGTAAAAAGTAAAGATACTAACAAGTTAAAACAAAGATTGAATCAATAAAACTTATGTGTTTTTAAGATATTGACAACCAATCCTCGGCAATGGCGCCAAAGACTTGATATACTCGTATGTTTGTGTGATAGAGAAATGAATCCAAAGCTTAATCAAGTTTTTTAATTAAAATACCAATTTAACTCACATAACACACAACTTTGGGTAAGTGTACCCATCATGTAGTATAGATTTACTTTGGTAAGTATCGAAGGATCCTTAGGAACCGCCTCAACTACTCATACTTCTAAATTTGTTTTATTATTCAATCAACTAAAATAGAGAAATAAAGTCATTAACTACTATCAATTATAGCTTATTATCAATGAGCACAACAAGAATACAACAACCCATTCATAAGGTAGAGTCTAGAAGATCACAAGAGCAAGATATAAGTAAGAAAATGAGATTGGTCATGTAATTATAGTGAATTCCCTCAATCATAATCATGAATCAAAAATTACTCAATCCATTAAATTAAAATCTAAGAATTAGCAAGGGCACCTTAAATGCAAAACCCATACTCTCTCAAGTAATAAGTTTCTTATCCTTGAACCCAACCTATAGATATCTCTATCATACAAATTAAACCTAAGGAGTATTAAAATCAAAGACCTGCAAATCTAAAGTTAAAAAGTGTAAAACTCCTACCTCTAGGTACTTAAACAACTCCATCAATCACAAAGTTCTCATCTTTCAAATCATTTCTCAAGTTTATTAAAGGAAAATAAATCTATTGAACCAACATAAATGGATATACGTCTAATAAATCCTTTTTCTCAAAGTCAATACAAGAGAATGACCCAATCAATCAACTCAATCAAATAAGCCCAAGTAATAGATTACTCAAATAAGATTCAATTGATTAAATGATAATCTAATTCAAGGTCAAATTAGAGTACAACCAAGGTTGGTCTGTGAACCGACCCTGTTGCTGGTCCGGTTCTATCCTTTGAACTATGAATCTCAAAAATTGCAGTATTTTGTGTAAACCATGTCAGACCGGCCGGTCGAACTAGTCAGACCATGAACTGGCCAGTCTAATACTGGTCTAACCGATTAATTTTAAAAATAAATTAAGGAGGTAAATTTTGAATTTATGTATTATTAATAAACAAAGAATGGCTACTTTTCATTTTGTACCTGTGAATTGTTTGTTTTATTGGTAATTTATCATTTTAGTACATTATATTAGTGATGGATTTGATTTTTTATACACTTATGGACTTGAATTACACTATATTATTAATCAATTTTATTCTTTACAATAATTGTATTTTTTTTAAATTATAATAATATAGTTCAATTACAGTTCAATTATGATCTAATTGTGGTCGAACGATTGAACTATGAACCAGTAAATTTTTCAACTCGATGTCCGGTCCGATTTTGAAAACATTAAGTACAACCCTTTAATTATAATTAGATCTAAGTAATGTAAACATCACCAAATCAAAATTTCAAAGCAAAAGTAAAGGAAAACTCATAGACAAGTATCATTCTTCTACTTTAGGTTCTCTTTGAGATGCTCCTCTTCTCATTCAATCTACCCTTGATCTTCTCTTTCAGCCTTCCTTGATGTTTCTAAGGGGTTTTTAGATGTAAACCTCATGTGGCTCTCTCTTGAAATGCCCCAAATGAAAGGTATTTATAGTTTCCTCTTAAAAATCTCTAAAATCCCTAAATAGGGGCTAATTGCGATGTTGCACTACTCCTAAAGTACTATACACAGCGCCGTGCATGCTTTGTATTAATGATATCAACTCTCAAATGGCGTCGTGTAATGTGACTTTCACGGTGTGTTGTAACCTTGCATGGTAGCATCTAAAATGAGAGGCATGACGCCGTTTTAGGTCTTAGTAGTTTGATTCTAAATTTTAGGCGACGACACGGTGTTGTGTGATATGATCTGGACGACGCCATCGGTGCTCCTTGAAACTCTTTTGAAGTTTTTTTCACCTTACTTCCACTTTTAATCTCAATTCAATGCAACCTATATCAAACAAAGTGATAATCGAGAGATAAGTAGCAATCCATAATGGATTTCTTAACATTTTAAAGCACAGATGATATATACAATATGTATATAATAAGCAATCATCAGATGCATCGCCTGTTTTCGACTTAGAACAGGAGCGGACACACATTATGTGCAAGGGCCCAAGGCCCCTCCCCCTTTTTTTTTAATCTTTAATAATTATAGTATATTATATTATGGGATATAAAATATTTGTCTTTTTAGCCCTCCCTATTTTTTTAAAATCCTTACTAATTATAGTATATTAAATTGTGAGTTACAAAATATTTGTATACATGTTATACTATTGGAAAATTCTCAAATCTATTAGTCATTGTGTCTTCTTTTGTGTTTATTAAATTCTAGAGTTCTAATATCTATTGGCCCACCAAAGTATTTGTTTGAGACTTTTTTGTCTCATTCAATCATTTCCTTTCGACTCCTTTTTGTTAACAAGATAACAAATAAATCTTCTGCGTCTGCTCCAAATTTCGACCCTCCAAATTTTTTGTCTTGCATCCGCCCCTAACTAGGAAGGAGATTTTCTTCGGTAATTTAGCAAAATAAATTTCTCTTAAAATCCCGCTATTTTATTTTTTAAGCAAATTTTTAAAAGCATGTCTTTTCTTTTCTGATAGTAAGAAAATGTCATTATATAATGTTATTTGTCATGACACTTAAAAATGTCATAATATTATAATAATGTAAACCAAACTAATAAAATTATGTTGTTTTGGTTCTATTATAATGACGCGAATAGACTTATCATTATAGGTACTATATTATGACACTTCGTAAAAAGTGTCATTAAAAATGTATCAAGAAAGTCATATTTTTCTTGTAGTGTTACTATTGTAGATTTAAAAAAAAATCATGACGATTATTTTAAAAATATCCCTAAATTTTTTAATAAGACGACACTTATGTATTGTATTATTTAACATAACCAAATTATTACTTTTTCAAAAAAAAAAAAAAAAGGTGTCGAAAATAGTTGTTTATTCCGAAACTTTTTTTTTTTTTTGGTTAATGTCGAGACTATATAAATATATATTGACTCTTTTATTTTATGTTGGAAGATTTTAAATTAGTAGACATTTTATATTAAATATCGAAAATATCTATATTGTGGAGACGCTTTTAATTAATGTCGGTCAAAAAAATTCTTTTTTAATTAGGACAATTAATTTTAAGGTGTCTCTATGAATTTGAATGAAATGACACTTATATAAAAAAACATTGTCATTATTGACATTATTTAGTTAAACGTTACTTTTTTAAAGGGTGTCGGAAATATTTTTAATATTACGACGTATTTTTATTAATGTCAAAAATATATATATAATATGTCGACGCTTTAATTGAAAAATGATGGGATATGTTTTTATCTGTGGACGTTTTATTCTAAACGTTGAGAATATCTTTATTATAGGGATACTTTTAATTAATAATATAAAAAAAAGTATAGTTAAATAGATTTTTGTTGTAGTGTAGGTCTTCTCCTTAACCTCCCAAGTATGGCTCCTAAAGCTACCTCTTCACTATTAACAACACTAGCACTAACCACCCCATAGACCGCAATGTCAATACCACTAATATCTGCACCTGCAACAACACCGACCACCATACCAATGAAACTATGGCCAACATATACAATGACATTAACACCAATACCATCTCTCTTAACTATCCTTTTGCCATCAGCATCCTTATCAGGTGCTCCTTCTCCTGTTGGACCTTTAGGTCCTTCGTAAATACCAGCCTCTGCACCAAGCATACCAGGTACTAGCGTTAGTTCTCTTGTAGCCTCTTTCCAGGTTATCGAATCCTTCTTGATCACAAAATATGTAATTTGTTGGGATGGGCAATGGAAGCAATACATAAATATATAGAAAGAAAAAATAATAAAATAATAAAACAGAACACAAAAATTTCACGTGATTCAATCTCTCAATTAGACCTACATTCATGATCCCAAAGGGAAACACTCCACTATGTAATTTTTGGATGAACAAAATTACAAACCCTCACAAAATAACTTAATTGTTGGAAAATATACCCTCAAAGACTATGTATTCTGTGTAAACATATTGCAATAAAATGTTTATTCATTCAAATTAGTTTGTTTCTTATATTATTGCACATTTAAGGTCCAAGTATAACAAGTAATGGTCTATGTGTTGGGTCGTTTATTATAGTAAGGCGTAGACCATGGGTACTTATCATATAAGTAAAATTGAGTTCTTAGTCATTTGATGAAACTGAGCATTTCATCAAGGTAAGACTATTATGCCATGATTTCCAATGAGAAATGGTTTACCTTGAATCGGTGAGTAGTTCACTCACATCATTGGCATAAGCGTATTTCGAATACGTAGGACTGGACCTGTAGTAGTGGTCTCTCTTAAAGTACTATAATTATAGAGATCAGACTATTACTGCTGCGACGTGGACGGATACCTTCATACTTGAATATGAGTTGGTGGTCTAGCGAAGCTAGGGTTTTATCCTTTAGTGTATGTTGGGTGAGATTTCTTTTATGAGATCAATATCCTTATACGTTGGGTGTATTTGTCTAGTTAGTTAAGACGGACTCATGCAACAGAGTTTCTATGTTTCATTTAGTAAAGTTAAATTACCCCCTTGTGTTTGTTCGGGATAATCTAATGATCTAGGGCCCTGGGAACGTGACTCTAGAATGTGTGTTTTTGGGTAACTTCCAATGATAAGCATGTATATTTGAGTGAGTCATGGATTATCAAACAAGAGATTTAAGGATGGTAGATGTCTTTGAGATAAGTGTTAGTACATTTATCCTGTCTCATTGATGGGTGTTACATAGAGGGGTATTTCTGTTATTTCACCTGTAAGTCAGAGACATTGCTTTAGCAATATTATTCTTGGGGTCAATACTTCCATATGGTGATAAATAGAAATATTTAAAATTATAAAATGTAGTTATTTAATAATAAGGGCATTTTGGTCATTTTAGTAGTCATAAATAATATATCTCTTAGTCCCCGGAGTAGCTCAAGTTACCTTAGTGTTATTTAGACACAATCTGAGCTTAATAGATAATTATTTAGAAGAGAAATAAAATTTATTCTGAGAGCCCAATTAGAATTAATTAATTAGTTTTAGATTTTAATAAGGCCCAGAAAAGATAATTAATTAAGATGGTTGGAATAAATAAATTAATTGGGTTGATATATGTTGACATCTATTAAGAGTCCAATTAGAATTAATTAATTAGTCTTGAGTATTTAACGAAACCCAGAAAAGATAATTAATTAATTAAAAGGATTGGACCAGTCTTGAATTAATTATTGAGCACAGCACCTAGCCCATTAGGGATTGATGGTTTTTTGCCATTAGAGCTTATAGAAGCCTTAGACTGGCAGAAAAACACAGTGCAAGAGAGGAAGGAAAAATAATGTGGTTTTTCCTTAGTTCTCTCTTCTCCAGTGTGCCGTCTCCTCTTATTTTCTCTTCCACGTTCTTTCTCTTCCTTCTCTATGGTAGAGTGATTTTATCCAAGAAATGAGCTATCACCAAGCTAACGCCTAGAGTAAGGTAGAGTTATACTCTGGAAGATGAAGCTTGGAGATGCTTAATGCACAGGAGTAGAAGATTGGCGGGAGTTCCAATTGAACAACAGGCACCTCATTCTCCCTTTCCAACGTATTCCAGTGCAACTCGGCCCCTCATTGGTTAATCCGTGACCAATAAAGAAAAGTAGGTACTCTCTCCTAGATATGGCTCAAAAAATTAAAAATTTTCCGCTATTCCTTCAAGTGGTATTAGAGACACGGTTTTCATCTAGGAGCATGTACTAGGGTTAAAACTTAAAAAAGGTGGTTCCTTTACTATTTAAAAAAATGAATCTTTTGTAATTTCATGTGATCCCTCATATATTGGTTTCTAGAGTTCATGTACGCTTCGCAGTTAGAGGCATAGGATCATGTATTCCAATGGTTTTCTCATTATTTTTCTAGTTTGAAGTAGATTCGTTGTACGCCGCATAGTTAGAGGCATAGGCACTTGTAAATGTATGTTTTTAATGCCTAGTTTAGCATTTTGTTGTATTCTTTTAGCTTGTAAATCTTGGGGACTGAAGAACGTGATTGCTGAAATTTTTGAGGGGTGAAAAGTGACTGAAAAGCTAAATTTTCTAGAAATCGGAGAACTCCAGAGCAGACCTGGCGCCTGGTGGGCTGATCAGACCAAGCGATAGGTCCACTCTGCTCAGCCGGAGGTTTTGGAGAAATAGAGTAGACCCAACGCCAAGTGGGTCCAATGGACCAGGTGCCAGGTCCACTCTGTCCAAAGGCAGTTGTGCACAAATTGTCCAAGAAAAAGGAGAGCATTGCTAAAGTTCTGTGCCTCAATATGTTTCTTGATGTAATCATGTTGTGAAACCATTGTATAAGGTTAATTTTCTGCAATAGTTTTATTTATCTGTGGATGAATAATTAGCATGAAAATAAATAGTAAATGATGGAACCACCTTAAGATTAAACAAAATCATTCATTTTTAATTCATGATGTCCAATCCATTATTTGGTCACTTAGGAAAAAATAAATAGTTAGAGCATGAAAAAGTTTACTTTTGTTATCATCCTTATTTTATTTTTGTGATCAAATGTGCAAGTTCTTGTGAGACCAAAGTCTCACTAGATAGAATAGTTTTTGATAAAATGTTTTAATTTAAGAGACTTTAAAAATAAAAGAGTTCATGATTTCTTCTCTTAAAGGGTTTAATCCTTGACATAAAGAATAATGTTGAACTTAAGGTTATTTAATAAAGTTTTACTTGGTTATTAACTTAAAATAGTAAAATAAATTCATAGTTTATTCTCTCAAAGTATTTAATCCTTGACATAGAAAATAATATTGGATTTTAAATTTTTACTATATTTAATGAAACCATAAGATTATGAAAAATGTTTTTGGGCTGAAAACTCTATTTTTAATAAAAGACTAAGTGGGAGAGGAGTTCCAAAGACCCCATGGCTTCCATCACAACTATCATTAGAGATAGTGGATTTTCTTGTGTCATTCTAAGCATGACCCCTTATAGGATGGATTTCCACGAGTATCTAGAACTAATAGAAGAATAAAATTTAAAGCCTAAGTATTTTTTAGGAATGACCAACCTATGTTGGAGGTTTTTAGCATTAGATTGCCCGTAGGTGGCGTGAATTAGTGGCCATCCTATCGGTGGAACTTTTTCAAGACCATTACCTATTTTAGAAAGTTTTGATTCGTGATGGTTATGCACTTAACTTAGGATGCTACTAGTCTTCCTATGAAGCTCTGTTAGCTTTTCTAAGAGCCAAACTATTTATATTATTGATAATGGTTTTAAGAGTTATCTATTATCAAATAAATAATATAAAGAATGTGCATTTTATTTCTTGCAAACTAAATGAATGTTTTTTCACAATATTTCAGAAATGTCTAGTTTCAGTCCATTGTTAATCATTCTCAAGGAGAAAAAGTTGACAGGCCCAAATTATGTGGACTAGAAGAGGAACCTGAACATAGTATTCACTGTCAAGGAGTACAAGTATGTTCTTATGGATCCCTATCTTGAGATTGGGGAAGAATCCACTAATCAAGAGCGAGAGGCCAAGAATGCATGGAAGAAAGTCGATGAGATAGCTAAGTGCTACATACTGGCTTCCATGTATAGTGTGCTCCAATCTAAGTATGAGAACAAGGCTACTGTGTACGATATGGATTTATCATTGCGTGCCATGTTACTAACAAGAGCCAGCCCATAAGGCAGGAAACTCTTAGGGCAATCATGAACACTAGAATAGCTGAGGGGGCATTGGTTCGAGAGAATTTGCTCAAGATGATTGCCTACTTCAAGGAAGCTAAGGTCCTAAGTGCAACGATAGATCCTGAGAGCCAAATTGACATAGTTCTTAAAACTCTACCTGATTCATATTCTCAGTTCAAGTTGAACTACAACATGAACAAGTTGGATATGAATCTCACGGAGCTTATGAAAAAGCTCCAGGTGGTAGAGAAGATCATGAAGCCCGTGTCGAAGGTTTTGGTCTCTTGTTCTCTTCTTCTTCTGGAATTAAGGCAAAGCCTAAGAAATTCAAGAAGAGTAAGGTCTAAAACAACGCATGGGCCTATCCCAAAGTATCTTATCAGGCCAAGCCCAAAAGCGTATACTTCAAGTATGGCAAGAAGAGGCATTGGAAGAAAGATTGTCCAGACTTCTTAGCCAAGTCTACTTCAGGTATTGTTTTATACCTATAGTCTATTTTGATGGTTGGATCAACCTCTTCCTAGATAGTTGATTCTGGAGTCACTGACCATGTCTGTAACTCTTTGCAGGGGTTTAGAAGGATAAGGAGACTCAGTGAGGGTGAGCAGGGGACTTCAAGTAAGCCATACAGCAAGAATATGGGCTAAAGCAATAGGAGATCTTGAGCTTATTTTTTTATTGTAATAGGAAGTTGGTTCTAAAAGACATTTTATATGTTTCTTGTTTTAAACATAATTTGATTTCAGTTTCCAAATTAATTTTTCAAAAATATTATGTTTCTTTCCATTCTGGTGTTCCCATCAGTAGAGATAGTAATTTAATTTGCATAGAAAACTTGTATAGACATATTTTTTTATATACATCCTATTAGAAATCAAGTAAATAATATTCAAACTAAGCTTAATAATAAAAAGAGAAAGGTCATATCAAATGACTTGTATTTATAGCATCTAAGATTTGGACATATCAATCTCAATCGGATTCAAAGGCTAATCCATGATGGGCCTTTAGGTTCATTGAGATTGGAAGAATGGACCCAGTGTGAATCTTGCCTTAAAGGTAAAATGACCAAAAGGTCCTTTACCAAAAAGGCCAATAGAGCCATAGAAATATTGGCACTAGTTTATACGGATGTTTGTGGTCCGATGACTACACCAGCTAGAGAAGGCTACTAGTACTTCATCACTTTCACAGATAATCATACTCGTTTTGGTTACATTTATCTAATGAGGTGTAAGTCTAACTCTTTTGATAAATTCAAGGAGTTTAAAACTGAAGTAGAGCGTTAAATAGGTAAATTAATTAAAACCTTGAGATCAGATCGTGGTGGAAAGTACCTCCTCGATGAGTTTAAGGATTACTTGGTACATCACAGCATAGTATCTCAGTTAACTACCGAGGACTCCTCAGCAGAACAGAGTAGCTGAGAGAAGAAATAGAATTTTGATAGAAATGGTCAAAAGTATGGATAAGTCATGCGTCTCTTCTTATTTCTTTTTAAGGTTATTCCTTAGAAACAACGGCATATATTTTGAACTTGGTACCTTCTTAATCAATACCTAGGACACTTTATGAGATGTGGACTGGACGAAAGCCCAGCCTGAACCATCTCAAGATTTGGGATTGTCCAGCTTATGTGTTGACAAAAGGAAACTAGAACCAAGATCAGAATTATGCTACTTCGTTGGATATCCAAAAGGAACAAGAGGTGGATATTTCTATCATCCTCAAGAGCATAAAGTACTTGTTAGTACTAATGCTAGATACTTAGAGGATGAACAATTTACATCCACTACGGGTTCAAGCAGAATGCAGTTAGAAGAGAAGTTGGTCACTGATTCAACTTTAAGTAATTCTAACACCCCGATCGAGGAACCAAGAAAAACACTACCAGATATTCCTATACAAACTGAGTCTCGTTGTAGTGAGAGGATCACAAGAGTTCCAGAAATGTGGACCGGAGAAATCTACGATCTAGTCTCTGATCATCAGAAATAAGATCCCACTAGATATGAGGAGGTCACTGTTGATACTGATGTAGACAAATGGCAGCTAGCCATGAATGTCGAGATTGAGTTTATGTACCTCAATCAGGTCTGGGATCTTGTCACTGCACTTGATAGGATAAAACCTATTGGATTTAAGTGGATATACAAGAGGAAAAGAGGTGCGTATGGAAAGGTTGAACCTATAAAGCGAGGTTAGTTGCTAAAGGTTATACTCAGAAAGAATTGATCGATTATGAGGAAACCTTTTCACTAGTAGCCATGCTTAAGTCTATCCAAATTCTCTTGGATATTGCATGTCATTATAACTACGAGATATAGCAGATGGATGTCAAGACAGCCTTCTTAAATGGCTATCTTAATGAAGACATCTATATGTCCCAGCCAAAAGGTTTTGTTGCTAGAGATCAAGAACAAATGGTCTATAAGCTTAAGAAGTCCATCTATGGACTTGAGCAAGCTTCACAACCATGGAACATACGTTTTGATGAAACCATGAAAGCTTATAGTTTAATTCAAAAGGTGGACAAACTATGTGTGTATAGAAAATCAGACAGTAGCAAAGTGATTTTCTTGGTATTTTATGTATATGACATTCTACTCAGTGGAAATTATATCGGGACGTTATCATCCATTAAAGTTTGGCTATCTAGTCAATTTAGCATAAAAGATATGGGAGAAGCTAGCTACATTCTAGGTATTAGGCTTCTTAAAGTAGGAAGTAGAGAATGTTAGGCTTATCCCAGTCTGTTTATATTGACAAAATATTGGTCAAGTACAGCATGGATCAATGTAAATGAGCTATTATACCCTTTAGACATGGATTATCCTTATCTTCCAAGCAGTGTCCTCAGACACAAGAAGACAAGTAGAAAATAAGTAGGATCCCTTATACTTCGACTGTGGGAAGTCTCATGTATGTTATGCTTTGTACTAGGCCAGATATCTGCTTTGCAGTAGGTATAGTTAGTAGATATCAATCAAATCTAGGGGAAGCGCACTGGCAAGCCGTAAAGTATATACTCAAATATCTCAAGGAAATGAGAGATTATATGATTGTATATTGTGCTGATGATTTGATTCTTATCGATTACACAAACTCAGACTTCCAAACAGATAAAGATGAAAGAAAATTCACTAGTAGATATGTCTTCACTTTGTTTGGATGAGCTATTTCATAGAGAAATATCAAGCAATCTTGCATTACTGATTTTACCATGGAAGCTAAGTACGTTGCGTTTCAGAAGCTTCTAAAAAAGTTGTGTGGCTTCGAAAGCTCCTCATAGAACTTGGAGTAGTACTATACATGGATAGACCTATCACCATTTATTGTGACAACACTGGAGCGGTGTCACAATTCAAGAAACCTCGAAACCATAGCAAGGGTAAACACATAGAGAGAAAGTATCACTTCATCCGGGCATCCAGAAATGGGAGATTGTGGTTGATTAGATTTCCTTTGTCAATAATCTGCCTAATCCCTTTACCAAGCTTTTGACAAAAAAGGAGTTTTGCAGACACTTAGATGTCATATGGGTAGGCACTTATGGACTTTCTTAGTCTCTGTAGTGCAAGTAGGAGATTGTTAGAAAGTATGACCTCAAAGAATATGTATTTTGTGTAAATATTGTAATAAAATGTTTATTCATTTAATTTGTTTGTTTCTTATATTATTGCGTATATAAGGTTCAAGTATACAAGTAAAAGTCTATGTGTTGGTTCATTCTTCACAGTAAGGTATAGACCATAGATACTTATCATACAAGTAAAATTGGGTTCTTAGTTGTTTGATAAAACTAAACATTTCATCAAGGTAAGACTATTATGCTACGATTTCCAATGAGAAATAGTTTACCTTGAACCAGTGAGTAGTTCACTCACATCATTGGCATAAGCGTATTTTGAATATGTAGGACTGGACCTGTAGTAGTGGTCTTTCTTAAAGTACTATAATTATAGAGACCAGAGTATTACTGCTGTAGCGTGGACGGATACCTTCATACTTGAATATGAGTTTGTGGTCTAGCAAAGCTAGGATTTTATACTTTAATGTATATTGGGTGAGATTTCTTTTATTAGATCAATATCCTTATACATTGGGTATATTACTCTAGTTAGTTAAGACGGATTCATGCAACGGAGTTTTTATACTTCACTTAGTGAAGTAAAATTATCTCATTGTGATTGTCCGGGATAATCTAATGATCTAGGGCCCTGGAAACGTGACTCTAAAATGTATATTTTTGGGTAGCTTCCAATGATAAGCAAGTACATTCGAGTGAATCATGGATTATCAGACTAGAGATCTAGGAATAGTAGATGTCTTTGAGATGGGTGTTAGTACTTTTATCCTGTCTTATTGACGAGTGTTATATAGAGGGGTATTTCTATCATTTCACCTGTAGATCGGAGACATTACTTTAGCAATATTATTCTTGGGGTCAATATTTTCATATAATGATAAATGAAAATATTTAAAATGATGAAATGCATCAATTTAATAGTAATATCATTTTGGTCATTTTAGTAGCCATGAATAATACTCCTTCCGTCCATAAATAACTGGCCTAATTGTAAAACCTACGCATATTAAAGAATTGTAAAACTCTATAGTAAAAATAATTAAAATGTCCATTATACCATTTGGAGTGTTTTTATTATTTTTCTCTCTCACCTCATTAATTTGAATTCCACCACTTCTTTAATTACATCACTCTAATAATTACATATGTCTCTCTCTTCTTACCTATGTCATTTGTCTTTCTCTTCCCACTCTTTGTTTTAAATTCTTTTTTTCACCCATATCACCTCATTAAATTACATTTTTGACTATTTTATTAGGATAACGTAATTTCATTGTTGGTTAAAATAACTTCAATATAGGTAATTGCAATACTAATTAATTGATAGAGAATTGTGCTAAGGGTAAAATTGAAAAAATAATAATTAAATAAAACCAACATTTTGAAAGTAGACAGTTATTTTTGGACCAAAAAAAATTAGGCCAATTATTTGTGGACGGAGAGAATATGTCTCTTGGTCCCCGGAGTAGCTCAAATTACCTTGATATTGTTTAGACACAGTTTAGGCTTAATGAATAATTATTTGGAAGAGAAATAAAATTTATTCTGAGGGTCCAATTAGAAATAATTAATTAGTCTTGGGTTTTAACAAGGCCCAAAAAAGATAATTAATTAATTAAGATAATTGGGTTGGAATAAATAAATTAATTGGACTGATATATGTTGACATATATTAAGAGTCCAACTAGAATTAATTAATTAAACTTGGGTATTTAATTAAGTCCAGAAAAGATAATTAATTAATTAAAATGATTGGATCAGTCTTGGATTGATTGTTGAGCACAACACCTAGCCTATTAGGGCTTGATGGTTTTCAGCCATTAGGGCTTATAGAAGCCCTTGGCTAGCCAAAAAACACAGTGCAAGAGAGGAAGGAAAATTAATGTGTTTTTTCCTGAGTTCTCTCCTCTCTGGTGTGCCGCCTCCTCTTGTTTTCTCTTCCACGCTCTTTCTCTTCCTTCTCTGTGGTGGAGTGATTTTATAAAAGAAAGAAGCACTCAACAAGCTAACGCCTAGAGCAAGGTAGAGCCATACTTCGGAAGACGAAGAGAAGAAGCTTTGAGAGGCTTAATGCATAGAAGTAGAAGATTGGCAGGAGTTCCAGATGAACAGCATGCGCCTCCTTCTCCTCTTCCAATGCAAGTTCAGTGCAACCCGGCCCCTCTGATTGGTTAATCCACGATCAATAAAGAAAAGTAAGTACTCTATCCTAGATGTGGCTCGGAAAACTGAAAATTTTTCTCTATGTTTTTCCTTTGATAGTTTTCCGTGATTCCTTCATCAAGACCCAAAAATTTTCGAATTTATTAGGCTCAATGAGTTGGTGTACTCCCCTAAAAAAAACACTAGCCTATTTATAGGGAATTCCTTCCTTACCCTTTTTTTAAGTTATCCTTGAAGCTAATGAATCAAAGGAAGCCATGCATGCAACACTGTAAAATCGGAAAAAGCACTGGACACAGTGCAGCGGAAAGTAAAAAAATAATACCTTTTTGTGTCCTTGGTCTGTTTTGCTAAGAAGTAGAGGAACTGACCACTGGTGTGACTACTTGTCTCGGCTCCGATTCCGGTAAAAAACCAATTAAACTAGATAATAAAATTAATTTCTCTCGTTCCTTTATTTTATTTTAGTCCAAAAATAATTTAAATTTTCTAAATAAAATAAAATCCTTTTTATTGTAACCATTTTCTCGACCTAAAATAATTAAGACTTATGGGCTATTTCGAGGACCAAAAAGACACATCGTCTTGGCTACTAAAATGACCAAAATACCCTTATTATATAAATAGCTGTATTTTATATTTTAAATATTTTTTAATATCACCATAAGAAAATATTGACCATAAGGACAATACTGCATCAGCTATGTCTTCGACCTACAGGTGAAATGACTAAAATACCTCTCTACATAACGTCGTGCATTTAGAGAGGAAATAATGTACTAACACATTCCTAAAAGATATTTACCATCCTTAGGCTTCTAGTCTAATGATCCACAACTTCTTAGAATATTTTTGCTTTCCAAATGAGCTACTCTAAAGCTAATATCTAGGTCATATTCCCTAGGGCCCTAGATAATTAGATTATTCGGACAACCACAAGGAGCGATATAGTGTAGACACTATCTTGTACAAGCCTGTCTTGACTAACTAGTCACATATACCCAATATACAAGTATATTGGTCCTTCTAAACAACCTCAACTATAGTATATCAAAGCATATCCTTCTAGCTTCGTCATACTACCAACTTATACTCAAGCTGTAGAGTACAAGTCCACACTGTAGCAGTAGTAGTCTGGATTTTTATCACAAAATACTTTTAGAAACCACTACTATAAGTCATGTTCTACGTATTCGAAATACTTTGTGTTATGAAATAAGTAGACTACTCATTGGCTAAAGGTAAGTCATTCCCTATTTAGAATTCCTAACACAATAACCTTGCCATGATGAGATTCTCATTCTCGTCATTCAGTTATGAACAATAGTTGATGTGTTAAGTATCTCATAGTCCATACCTTACTATGAAAGACCATCATTCACATGAATCATTTACTTAAACACAATGGGTCTTTTTCAATAAAATTGTGCACAAATATAAAGAAGATTTCACAAATAAATTCTGAGAAAAATATTTTTATTAATACAAGTCAAAATTACATCAAAAACCTAGTCTAAGAGGGCATACATTCCAACAATCTCCTACTTGTACTCTAAGACTAAGTAAGTCTATAGGTGCCCACCCCAATGGCGTCTAAGTGTCTTCTAAAGACTCTCTCTACCAAAGACTTGGTGAAAAGATCTACTAGATTGTTCTCTAAGGCAATCTGTTCTACTGCAACTTCCCATCTCTAAATGAAATCCCGAATCATGTGGTACTTCCTCTCTATGTGCTTCTCCTTTTTGTGGTTCCTTAGTTCTTTGGATTGTGAGACTACACCAATATTATCGCAATACATCACAACCGATTTGTCCATTTATGGTACGACCTCAAGTTCTAAAAGAAACTTTCGGAGCCAAATTACTTTCTTAGATACCTCTAAAGTTTCTACGTTCTCAGGTTCCATAGTTGAGTCAACAATGCAAGTTTGTTTGATACTCCTTCATGAAATGGCTCCTCCAGACAAGGTGAAGACATATCCACTAGAGAATTTTCTCTCATCCTTATCTGCTTAAAAGTCTGAGTTTGTGTATCTTGTAGGAACTAAGTCATCAGCCCTGTAAACCAACATATAATCTCTCGTACCTTTGAGATACTTCAGAATATGCTTTACAGTCTGTCAATGAACCTCCTCAAGGTTTGACTGATATCTGCTAATTAAGCCTACGACAAAGTAGATATCTGGCCTAATACACAGTATGGCATACATGAGACTTCCTACGACTGAAGCATATAGAATCCTACTCACTCTATCTTTTTCTTCTTGAGACTTTAGATAGTCCTTTGAAGAAAAAGACAACCCATGTCTACAAGGGATCAACACCTCCTTGCATGAGTCCATGCTAAACTTGGTCAGTATCTTATCAATGTATGTAGCTTAGAATAAACCTAACATTCTTTGCTTCCTATTTCTAAGAAGCCTTATTTCAAGAATATAACTGGCTTCACCCAAGTCCTTCATACTAAATTGACTAGATAGCCAAATCTTAGTAGATGACTGTGTCCCTACATCATTTCCAGTGAATAGAATGTTATCCACATACAGGATAAAAAAAACCACATTTATGCATTCTAGTTTCCTATACACACATGGTTCATCCTCGTTTTGAATGAAATCATAAGACTTTATAGTCTCATCGAAATGAATGTTCTATGCTCTGGATGCCTACTTAAGTCCATAAATAGATTTTTTCAACCTACAAAACCATATACTCTTGGTCTTTAGCAATAAAGCCTTCTAGTTAGGACATATAAATGTCTTCACTAATATGGCCATTTAAACATACCATCTTGATATCCATCTGCCATATCTCTAAAGGTGTAATATGCCAAATAAATCACAAAAGCATGCAAGACAGACAAAAACCACAGAAACAATAGCAGCGGAAGAGCTTTTAAAATTTTAATACCTTTGCATTTAAATGACCTTGTTGGCACGAAAGAAGATGTCTGGACCACTTCTTGTTGAATGCTAGAAGTTTCTGGTTCCCTTCTAGTCGATAATTCTGGTTGTGGTCCTACGATCCTTCGGCTTCGTCTCGTCAACGCTAAGCCTTTGGGCTTCCGAAATATATCCACCGCCTGATATTGCTTGTGAGAGCAATAGGTTAAGAAGAATGGTCTCAATCTCTTCTTGATGATCTGCTATCGAGCAGTATCAAGAGAGTTCCCTGTATCTGTGTCCTCTGTTCGACACCTAGAGAAAAAGCACGAGAGAGAGAGAGAGAGAGAGAGAGAGAGAGAGAGAGAGAAATTCTAGTTGTATTATTTTCTATCTATTTTGTAACACTTAGTCTACCCCATTAGCAACTGAATTTCGTTCCACTCTAACCATCAACAAAGGTATATCTAGGGTTAAAAACCAAACCAAAACCTCTGCATGGATTTCGTTCTAGCTATTGGGCCCACTTTAATTATTTTCTATTCTTGGACTAAATGGCCTATAGATTATAACAATCCTTTAACTTATTTATTTAATCTTGGACTTAATAAAGCCCATAAATAAATAAACAAGCCTAAAAAGAACCTAGATAAATAAACAAGCCTGATACCTAATTTAAGCCCAAGTTAATTTTTAATTATTCAATCTGGGCTCAAGCCCTGAATAATTAATTAACCAATTAAATTAGGTAATTATTTTATTCTCTCTTTTGGGCCTTTTATTTTATTTTAGTCCAATAAATAAATCACTACCTGAATAAAATAAAACCCATTTTATTCAAAACAAAATCCTTCACCCAAATCCATCAGGACTTATGGGCTATTTCGAGGACCAAAAGACATATCGCCTTAACTACTAAAATGACCAAAATACCATTGCTATATAAATAGCTGTATTTTGCATTTTAAAATGCTTTCTAATATCACCATAAGAAAATATTGACCTTAATGACAATGTTGTGTTAGCAAAGTCTCCGACCTATATGTGTAATGACTAAAATACCCCTCTACGCACCGCCATACATTTGGAGAGGAAAAATGTACTAACACCTCTCTAAAAGACATCTACCACCCTTAAATCTCTAGTACAATAATCCACAACTTCTGGAATATTTTTGCTTTCCAAGGGAGCTACCTTAAAGCAAACACCCATGTTCCCCAAGGCCCTGGATATTTAGATTATTCGAACAGTCACAAGTGGCGATATAGCGTAGAAGCTATATTGTACAACTCTATCTTAACTAACTAGTCATATATACCTAACATACAAGTACATCAGCTCTACGAAAGAACCTCAACTACAGTATATCAAAGTATATGCTTCTAACTTCGTCAGACTACCAACTCATACTCAAGCGGTAGAGTATTAGTCCACATTATAGCAGTAACAGTCTGAGTTTCTTTTAAATAGTACTTTTAGAAATCACTATTACAGATCATGTTCTATATATTCGAAATACGCTCATGCTATGAAGTGAGTGGACTACTGACTAAAAGTAAGTCATTCCCTATTTGAAATTCATAACACAATAAGCTAAACATGATGAGATTTTCACTCTCATCAATCTCTCATCAATTAGTTAAGAACAAATGTTTATGTGTTAAGTAACCCATGATCCATACCTTACTATGAAAGATCACCATTCACATGAATCACTTACTTAAACACAATGGATCCTTTCCCAACGTAAATCATGCACAAATAAAATGTAAATTCACTAACAAATTTTTGAGAATAAATTTTTTTATTAATAAATTAGATAATTACATCAGAAACCTAGTCTAGAGGGCATACATTCCAATAATCTCGTAGTCATAATAACATTGGATGGCAAGGAGGATACAGATTGACTTAAGCATGGCTACAGGGGAAAAGGTTTCCTCATAGTCGATTCCTTCTTTCTAAGTATACCCTTTTACCATAAGTCTAGCTTTGAAGGTTTCCACTTTCCCATTCGCTCCTCTCTTCCTCTTGTACTCCCATTTACACCCAATGGGTTTTATCCCTTCAAGTGAAGTTACAAGATCCCAAACCTGATTGAAGTACATAGATTCAATCTCGACTTTCATTACTCCATGTCAGAGGTCTATCGTGGCATCAGCAATAGCCTCCTCGTATCTAGTGGGATCTTGCTCCTGATGATCGAAGAGTAGGTCAAAAGCCTCTCGAGTCCATCTTTTTAGAACTCTAGATATCCTCCTACAACGACGAGGCTCCATTTGTATAGGTTCTTGAGACTGTGCCTCTTCTTGTTCTATAATCGGGTTAGGAGAAGTTGATTCAGAAGATAACTTCTCTCCAAGTTCCAACATTATCGAACCTTTAGTGGATGTACTTTGTTCATCCTCCAAGTATCTAGCATTAGTACTCACATGTACTTTTTGCTCCTTAGGATGATAAAAGTGACCACCATTTGTACCTTTGGTACCAAACAAAATAGCATAATTTTGATCTTGGTTTTAACTTGTCTCCCTTGATCAGTACATAAGTTGAACAACCCCATATTTTGAGATGATTTAGACTTGGCTTACACCCAATCCACATCTCATATGGAGTCCTAGGTACTAACTTGAAAGGCACCAAGTTCAGAATATATACCGTTGTTTCTAGGGCATATCCCCAAAAAGATACTAGAAGAGTAGCATGAGACATCATGCTTTAGACCATTTCCATGAATGTCCTGTTCCTTCTCTCAGTTACTCCATTTTGCTGGGATGTCCCCGACGCAAAGAGTTGGGTACTATCCCATGATGCACCATGTAGTCCTTGAATTTACTAATAAGGTATTCTCCACTAGGATCTGATCATAAGGTCTTAATTAGTTTATCTGTCCGACATTCCACTTCAACCTTAAACCCTTTGAACTTGTCAAAAGAGTTAGATTTACACCTCCTTAAATAAACATAACCATATATTGTACAATCATCTGTGAAAGTGATGAAGTACTCAAACCCCCCCTTTTGTTATTGTAGACAAAGGACCACACACATTAATATGAACAAGACTCAATGCTTCTTTGGCTCTATCCGCCTTTTGGGTAAAAGGCCTTTTGGCTATTTTTTCCATAAGACATGAATCACACTAAGGCCAACTTTTCAATCTTAATGAGCCTAAAGGCTCATCATAGATTAACCTTTGAATCCTAGTTGAGTTAATGTGACCCAACCTTAAATGCCAAAGATATGAGTCATTAACATTAGTCTTTCTCTTCTTATTTAAAGGTTTAGATTGAGCGTTATTCAATTGATTGTTAATAGGATTAATGAAGAATAGATTTCCATACATGTGCCCAGTACATATAACTTTTCCATTTCTACTGATAGTAATACCAAACCGGAAAAAAATAGAATATCCTTGATTTATTAGTTTTGCAACTGAAACCAAATTCTGTCTAAAATCAAGAATAAATAAAACATCCTTCAAAACTAGTATTCTATTACAACCAAAAGTAAGTTCCAGTTCTCCCATAGCAAGGGTCCAAACTTGTGCCTATTTCCCACGTGTAGTTCATGTTCGCACTTTTGAAGTCTTCTAATCTTCCTAAACCCTTGCAAGGAGTTACAGATATAATCAGTGGCTCCTGAATCAACAATCCAAGTAGAAGTTGATCCAACCATTAATATAGACTCTAGATAGAGAACATTACCTGTTGGGTTTTTCTTAGCCTGAAGATCTGGACACTTCTTTTTCCAGTGTCCCTTCTTCCCACACTTGAAGCATTTACCCTTGGGTTTGTCTTTGGGCTGGTGCACTACATTCCCCTTCTTCTTCTTGAACTTTTTAGGTTCGGACCCAGTTCTTGAAGAATAGGTCATCATAGTTCTAGCCTGTGGCTTCATGACCTTCTCAGCTACTTGGAATTCCTTTATCAATTCCGTTAAAGTCATGTTTAACTTGTTCATATTGTAATTCAACTTGACCTGAGTGAAGGAGCTCGACAAAGATTCGAGAACCATGTCCACTTGACTCTCGAGGTCAATGATAGCCCCCAAGACTTCAGCTTCCTCGAAAACAGCAATCATCTTGAACATGTGCTCTCTAACTGATACTCCCTCAGCCATTTTAGTATTTATAATCGTTCGAAGAGCCTCCTACCTCACGGGCTGGCTCTTATCCATGATTATTGTGGCTAGTGATGATCTTATGTCATGTGTAGTAGCCATGTGCTCGTGTTTGTATTGAAGCACATTTGACATGGAAGCTAAAATATAGCATCGGGCTATTTCGTCAACCTTCTTCTATGCCTTTTCAGCCTCATACTCTTCAGCGGTGAAACCTTCCCTGATTACTAAGCAGGTCTCGTATAGGACATACTTATATTCCTCAGTTGTAAGTATTATGTCCAAGTTTCTTTTCCAATCCACATAGTTTGGACCTGTTAGCTTATTCTCACGGAGAATAACGACTAAGGGACTGAAAGAACCTCCACCAACCATTTTTGAAATTTTGAAAAATTAAAAAATTCTTAGTATTTGTAAAACAAAAATAATTTTGTGCACTTTATCCTTATATTAAACTTGATAATAGCTAACTCTATTACTATTATCTTTAACACGATTAATTTGGCTCTTAGGAAAACTGACATAACTTCTTGGAAAGATTAACAGTTTCCTAAATTAAGTGTGTTAACCATCACAAATTAATTTCTCTTCTAGGTAATGATCTAGAAGATAACTTCATCGAGGGGATGACCGTTTCTTCTCATTTTCTATGGACATACCTCGCACTATAACCTCCAATGTGGGCTGGTTGATTATAGTACGTGTCCTGAGTTATTAATTACATCTTTCTATTAGTTCTAGATCCTTGTGGTAACTCAATCCTATACGGGTTCACTCCTGGGGTGATGCGAGGAGACCCACGATCTTTAATGAAGATCATGATAAAAGCCGTGGGACCATTGGAACTCCTCTTCCACTTAATTTTTTAAATAAGGGTTTTCTTGGAAAAATATTATTTGAAAATTTTCAATTATGTTCTCATTTAACTTAAAATAAAATGTCTAAATCCATAAAAAATTTCTATGTCAAGGTTTATACCTTTTGAGAATTTTTTCCTCATGGATTAATTTTATTTAAGTTAAAAACTTAATAATTTCAAAATTTTTTCATTTAAAAATTCCTCGAGATTTTGATCTCAAGGTTTTATTTGACAAAAATAAATTTTTTTTTGCTAAAATGAATTAAAATGGCTTTTCATTTTAACTTACAAAAATTTCTAAATCCAAAATATTTTCTATGTCAAGGATAAAAAACCTTTAAGAAAATAACTAAGGATTAATTTTTTTTTAAGTTAAAATAACCATTTAATTAAAGAAAAAAACTTTTCTTTGTCAAATAAAATTTTCCAAAGACTTTAACCTTTGAGAAAACGTGCACATAGAACTTAATATAATTAGCATGCTAGAAAATTGTAAACGTTTTCATACTTTTCTATTTTTAATCCTAAGTGCCCAAATAAAAGAATTAAACACATTAATTAAATTATTTAATGATCTTGTTTAATCTTCAAATCCTTTACTATTATTTTACATTCAAAATATTCAAAGAATATTAACTATTATAATAAAAATAATTTCGTCTGGTATAGGACCAAAAACTAAAATATATATATATTTTTTTTCTCTTAGTCCAGTGCACCCGCCACACTGGATCATGACCCATAGGAAGACTCATAGACCATGGACCGTGAGCAACTACCAGCGCCCCTGCCCGCTTGCGCGGACCCAAGAAGCACCCTAGCGAGAATGCCTCAGCTTCTGCAACGAAGCTGACTGCATCCGCGAGGATGTTTTCCTCGCGCGCAGCCGAGCGAAGGCGCCCTAGGCCCGGCTGCGGCTTCAAGCTGTGGCTGGCCTTGAGCAGCCTCAACTCCAAGCATGACCAAGCCGTGGCTCGGCTCGGCTTCCGGCTTGGCTTGGCAACTCAACTCATCTTCCACCTCAATTTTTTTTTTTTTTTTTTGTTGTTTTATCTGCAATTTTTCTCCGAACTTTTCTACAACGTTTTTGCGATCATCCAAGGCAGTTTCTTGTTACATTTGTTCAACAAAAACACGACATCCATCTATACCCTTTCAAATCAGGTTTACACGAAAGCTTAACAAAGCAGTAAGGAAAAATTACAGAGGCTCCTATACCTCAATGGTGAGGTTTACAACGCATCTACCCATACCAAAACAACGAAGGATCTCAATATATTCATCGAATTAGTCTTGCAAATTTTATTAACTAGCATGCATCAATCCTAAGCCATTCAAAGCATCATGCTCTAATACTATTTGAAGGTAATGAATCAGAGGAGGCCATGCATGCAACACTGTAAAATTAGAAAAAGCACTGGACACGGCGTAGCAGAAAGCAAAAAAACAATACCTTTCCCTGTCCTTGGTCTATTTGGCTGAGAAGTAGAGAAACTGACCACTGGTGTGGCTACTTGTCTCAGCTCCAATTCTGGCAAAAAATCAACAATCTTTCAGCTTCTCCTTGGCATGAACGCGAAACTTTTCGCTTCTCAGAATATTCCTCCGCCCAATCTGTGTTGGTGAAACAACCTAGGCGATGAATGATTCTTCTTGATCCTTTGCTATTAATTAGCAAAATCAAGAAGATGAAAGATGAAGAAAAGAGACGACAGAGAGAGAACAGAGGGAAAAAAAAAACTCATGCGTCTGTTTTTTTTTCAACCGAAAGCCACGACTATTCACCACCAAATAACCCAACTCCGGTGGCTTTAATATTTCAAACATCCAGAGGTTATCAACAAAATAGCCTGTTCCGTGAATAATAAAAAACCCTTTAATCCAAACTATTGGGTTAAAATAATTTATTATTTTTCTTGGACCCAATGAGCCCAAAAAAAAATAACCATTAATTATTTATTTCATGGACCTATTAAAATAACCCAATAAATAATTAATAAGCCTAAATGAACTAAAATAACTTTTAAGCCTTTTATTAACTAGTTTGAGCCTAGGTTAATTTTTTTAAGTATTCAATATGTGCTTGGCCCTGAATAATTAATTAACCAATTAAACTAGATAATAAAATTAATTTCTCTCGTTCCTTTATTTTGTTCTAGTTCAAAAATAATTTAGACTTCCTAAATAAAATAAAATTCTTTTTTATTATGACCATTTTCTTGACCTAAAATAATTAGGACTTACGGGCTATTTTGAAGACCAAAAAGACACATCGTCTTGACTACTAAAATGACCAAAATACCCTTGTTATATAAATAGCTGTATTTTACATTTTAAATATTTTCTAATATCACCATAAGGAAATATTAACCACAAGGACAATGTTGCGTTAGCTATGTCTTCGACCTAAAGGTAAAATAACTACAATATCCCTCTATACTTCGTTATGTATTTAGAGAGGAAAGAGTGTACTAACACCTCTCTAAAAGATATCTACCATCCTTAAGCTTCTAATCCAATTATCAACAACTTCTTGGAATATTTTTGCTTTCCAAATGAGCTACCCTAATGCCAATATCTAAGTCATGTTCCCCAAGACCCTGGATAATTAGATCATTCAGACAACCACAATGGGCGATATAGTGTAGACACTATCTTATACAAGTTTGTCTTGACTAACTAGCCATATATACCTAACAATAAGTATATTAGTCCTTCTCAACAACCTCAACTATAGTATATCAAAGCATACCCTTCCAGCTTCGTCAGACTACCAACGTATACTCAAACTATAGAGTACAAGTTCACACTATTACAATAGTAGTCTGGGTTTCTATCACATAATACTTTTAGAAGCCACTACTGCAGTCCTGTTCTACGTATTCAAAATATACTTGTATCATGAAATGAGTAGACTACTCATTGGCTAAAGGTAAGACATTCCATATTTAGAATTCATAACACATTAACCTTGCTATGATGAGATTCTCATTCTCATCATTCGGTTATGAACAGTAGTTTATGTGTTAAGTATCTCATGGTCCATACCTTACTGTGAAAGACCTCCATTCACATGAATCATTTACTTAAACACAATGGGTCTTTTCCAATAAAATCATGCACAAATATAAAGAAGATTTCACAAACAAATTTTGAGAAAAATACTTTTATTAATACAAGTCAAAATTATATCAGAAACCTAGTCTAAAATGGCATATATTCCAACAATCCCATGTGGGATTGAGAAAAACTCAACAAATCCTTCATTTTCTCAATTTTTCAAATTACAACAAAATATGAAAACCTAACCCTGTTCCTAGTCCTTGTAGTCTTCTTCTCTGTTGCTTCTTCCGTTTTACTTCCTTCAAGTCGCTTTTTCAAGGAATGACCATCAAGATGGTAGATATTTTTACTCTTCTTTCTTCCTTGCATAACCAAACAGTTCTCTTTGTATATTTTGCAAGACTTCCCAACTCCAACATACTTGTATCCATTTGATGCCATCACACCTAATGAAATTGTATTGACACTAGAATTAGGACCATACCTTACATCATGAAATATTTTGACTTTATCATTGTGGAGCTTAAGGTGGACTTGTCCAACGCCTTCAGCCTTCATCTTAGAGTTGTTTCCCACGTTAATGTGGCCAAAGTTCCCCAATTGCAAATCATCAAACATGTCTTGGTCCTTGCAAATATGCAAGTTTGATGTAGAATCCATTATCCAATTTGAATGTTTCTCATCATCAGTATCATCCGAACATCTCATCAATAATAAATCATCGCCTATGACCATATTTGTAAAGGAATCGCTTACTTTGTCCTTGCCTCTCATTTGTTCTCTTAGAACTTTTAAATCCTCTTTTATATTTGGACAACGACTTTGGATGTGACCAATCTCCCCATAGTAATAGCACTTAAGGTTGCTATTATCACTATGTTAGGATTTTCCTCTTTCTTGGTCACCTTTTCTTTTGCTTCGACTCCTCCCTCTTCTCCAACTCTCTGTAGCTAGTACTCGACTATTTTCAAATTGATTTTCTTTTATCATTTGGTGATTTTCTTTTAAAAATTTTGACACCTCATTCAATTGTAGAGTGTTTTTTTCTACTAGCAGTGACTGCACCAATGACGTGTAAGATTTGGGTAAAGAAGCCAACAAGAACAATGCTTGCGCCTCATCTTCAATCTTCTTCCTTGAATTTTCAAGGCGAGATACTAACTCATTAAATTTATTTACATGGTCAATAATGTTACCTCCTTCTTCCATCTTAAGTGAATATAGATCCATCTTCATCTTCAAGCAATTAGTCAGTGTCTTCGATGCATGATTTTTATCTAAAGTCTCCCACATCTTCGTAGGTAATGTCTCCTTCAAGATCCTTCATCCCTTCTGGCTTCTCATCTTCTAATGCAGAATTAAGACCCTGCTGCACTAAGTAGTCTCGAGTTGTGCATTACCACAGAGTGAAGTCAATCTTTCCATCAAACAGTAGAGGTAAAATCTCATTCTTCATATATGTGATATTTAAAAAATTCATAATAAAATATCTTACCTCTATGGGACACAAAAAATTACCTCTTACTCAGAACTGTTGATAAAGCACCTCCTGCTCATTTTCTCTCCTCCCTAGGCCCAAACCATGCTCTTCTCCCAAGCCGCTCCTCCCTAGGCCTAAACCTTGCTCTTCTTCCAAGCCAGAACCAATCTCTAATAGCACTTGTTGGGATGAACAACTAAAGCAACACACAAATATATAAAAAGAGGAAAGGGAAAAAAAATAAAATAGAACACGAAAATTTAACGTGGTTTGGTTTTTCAATTAGACCTACATCCACAACCCCAAAAGGAAACACTCCACTATATAATTTTTGGACGGACAAAATTACAAACCCTCACAAAGTAATGCAAGGCTAAAATATCTCTCAATTTACTAGACTCAATGAGTTGATGCACTCCCCCAAAAAAATACTAACCTATTTATAAGGAAATCCTTCCTAACTCTTTTTTTAAGTTATCCCATGTAGAATTGAGAAAAACTCAACATAATTTCACCTTATTAATCAATGTACTTTAACGTTTTGTTCTATTTGAAACTCCATCCCTGATCTTGTGTTCAAAAACCACCAACTACTAGATAAAAATTTTCAACCAAATCACATAATAAAAAAATAAAAATAAATTAAGAAAAGCAATCAGATGGCGCATATCTATATTTAAATAGTGTGTATTCAAAATTGGTAAAGGCAGAAGACAATGAAGGAAGGTCAATGAGAAGAACGAAGGGCGATGGTGGTGATAAGCAAGGATTTCGAGGAAGGGACAAAGGAGATAAAATCATAAAAGGAGAGACCAGAATGTGGGAGATGGAGTTGAGGATGGTGGATGGAGTGGCTTGGGGTGGGAATTGTGGCGATGGTAGATTTAAAGGCTGAAAGAAAGCTAAGATGCTTAGCCTTCATGTTGCATTAAGGATGAAAATGGGAGAGGTGATAGGATCCGTGGCATGGATTGGTTGTGGCAACATGGTGATGCTTGGCGGGCTATTGTGGTGGCAAGGCTATGCCTATTATCAAACATGCTTAGAATTAGTATTTAATTGATCAATTTTAAATATTTAGTTGAATTATCAAAGAGATTCTTAGACATGAAAAGTTGAGGATACGAAAGCTTCTCATAGCTTTCATTTATGTATAGAAAAATTATGTACAGATCTAAGAAGGGTGAAGGTTTAGGACTTTGGAAGAATTGAATCTTGTTATATAAAAGTTATAGCTTGTTGAGACTCGTCTCTATTAAAATATGCAAGAAAATCTTAAATGAATTAATTTTTTTTTTTAAAAGAGAGAGATAGTTAAAGGCAATGTTTTTAGAATTGGATTGGATATCGAGTCGAAAAATTTATTATGGGTTCAATAATTCAATAGCAATTGGATCATAATTGAACCGGTAATATTAGAATTAAAAAATTAAATATATAATTATTTTTAAAAATAAATTTTATCAATAATATGGTGTAATCCAAGTTCATAAGGCATAAATAACGAAATTGGAAGAAAATTGTGGCATTTTTTCTATCACTTTAGACACAATTTAGTTCCTCTATATAACTTATTTCTTTATTATAAATACATTATCTTATCTAAGAGAGAGAGAGAGAGAGAGAGAGAATGGCTCAATTTGGCTAGATTGACCGGTTCAAAACAATTTTAACAAAATAGCACAATTTTGAATAAAACGATTTAAAGAAAAAGACCGAACCGATTTGGAGACTGGTTCACAGTACGCTCCGGTCTAAAAAACCATGGGTAAAGGAGAGAAGGAAAAAATGAATCAAATATCATATACACTAGGAGAGATACATTATATACAGGGGGCGACTGGCAAAGAGATGAGATAGAAGGAGTAAAGCCCCATGTGATAAAGTTGAATTATTAATTAAGAAAGTTGATTATTCAAATATTAAATTCTAAAAATTAAAATTTAACTACTGAATTTTGAAATTTGAAGATTGAATTAAACAATGTACAAATTGTGAAGGGAAGAACTTCGTTTCACGTTCTCACAGCATAAATCACTCTAATTGAATATTATTTGGACCATATACCCTTGACTAGTAAATGAGCCAACAGAGCATGCTTGAGCTTCTTGGTTTGTACTTTAAACCATGCCCAACTTTATGTTCTCAAGCTCATGTTGCAATTAAATTCAGCGAACTAGGTTAGTAAATCTAAAGCTCAACTAGTTTACACTTCAACAAAATACGTAAATTGCCACTCAGAATCCGACCACAAGTTTGGATCGGGGTAAATTTTCTGTTTGGAACTCTCTGATTTCCCAACCAAGAGGAGATTCATAGAAATTGGCTGGGTAAATGAGTAGACTCCTCATCTCACAGCAACACCCGAGTAACACTTTCCACCGTTGTCCCATAAAACAGCCTATCCAGACACGTTTCAATGACTACCACACATGCAGCAAGGCAACTCCACATGGTCACCCAAACATACTCCTACAAAGCAAGCAAATTTTGTGGTGTACAAAAGATCAAATCCTTTAGTCCAGCCTAATACAATCAAAGAGGTCAGATTGTAAAGTTTCCTGCAACTTCAGTTCTTAGTCTTGGCCACAGGTTTACACAAGTTAGATAACAGAAGGATGCAAGACAAAGCACATAACCATCAAAAGTTGAGAACTCTATTGAGTTCATTCACCAGTCTATGCAAAAGAGAAACAAAGCACGAAGGATGGTTGTACTGTGTGTGTGTGGAGGAGGGGGGGGGGAGTAGTGTTTATGTCAAAAGAACAAACAAATCCAAAATCTCAGACCCATTTTCAATGCTATAGAATGGTTACAATCTGTAGCCAGAGAGGCAGAAATGAATCAAGAATGCTGCTTCTCCCGCCATAAACACAGCATTGCCCATGGTTAAATTATTGAATCTCCACTACTTTCTCAGAATTTGGGGAAAATTGTTCCACAGGGTCCAAAGGATCCAAAATGTTACCAGGTTGATCCAAATTAATGCCTAGACTTCTTCTTTGATGACTTGGATGATGGTTTAGATTGCTCTGTGCTGGAATTTTGTGAGTTCCCTTTGGAAGTCACAGTCTGGTTTGATTTTGTATTGGTATTAACGGCAGTCTCCTTGACCACTGCACCCTGGGAACCTCTAATTTGAGCCGCTCTCTTGTCCTTTCTCTTTGGTCTATAAGTCGATCTTTCCCTCTTAGGTAGCCACCTTTCTGGATCTGGTGGAGGACCTGGGTTCGCAGGGTCAAAGCCTTTTGGATACTTTGGCTTTCTTTTCCTCTTCTTCTTCATTTTGTCCTTAGTTTTCGGTTCATATGCTTCAGTTACAGTCACCGTAGGACCACTCTCGCTAGGCTTTGCCCCAGAAGTTTTCTCCAAACTATCTACATCAACTGCCTTTAGACCAGGAAGTGGTTTCAGCTGTTTCTCATAAGCTTCTGCTTTTTCCACATCAGTATAAGCAGCTGTCTGAATTAACCCTACCAGAGCCTCCATACTACCACGGCTTTTAACCAGATCTTCATAGAGACACGCTGCCTCTTCCTTCTTTCCATGTTTGAGCTTAAATGCAGCAGCCTCTTGCATGATAATATTGAGATTACTGTCTTCTGCCATGGCATTTGACCACCATTGAATTGCAGAATCAAACACTTCCTCAGCACCATCAATATCTCCAGCTCGCTCTTTGAGAGAGACTATGGTGGCAACAGTAGCAGGCATGTGCTGAATATCAGCTATTTTTGCCAGAGAGTCAGCTGCAACTTGTGGGTGGCCTGCAGAGGCAGCAATCTGTGCTCTTGCAAGCAGGACAACCTTAGATTTCTCCGGGAACTTATCTGCAAATTGACCCAGTATTTCTTCAGCTTTGCCAGCCTTGTTTTCTCTTACATGTACTGCAGCTTGAAGAAGTACAGGCATTACACTTCGAGGAAATATGCCAGGTAGTGCAGCAACTAGTTCCCGGGCCTGTTGTTTTTACATTATTTCAATTTAAAAAAAAAAAAATCTTTCAGTCAGTGAACCCATTTCAGGACAAGGCGATTTAGTTTGTCATGTTAACTCTAACATGTGAGAACAAAGAGATGCATTAAGAAGACAAACACAAGATATAAACGTCACACCTGGTCCATTTTATTAGAATGAAGTAACAACAGCATTCGATTGAGGTACACCACTTCTTTTTGTTTTGCTGAAAGCTTTAGGTCAAGTCCACGGGCAAGTTGAAACTTTTGTGTACTGTCACCTTTCTCAATTAGTCTACCAAGTTTCCTTAGACCATCAGAGATGTCTTTAGGACCCTTTAAAGCAATAAGATTGTTTATTGCAACAGCAAGTGATAATTCATCATCCAGATTTTTCTTGATTATATCAGTATAGGACTGGAGGGTTTCTTGTGTATTTCCAAGGACCTGAATGATATTAATGCAATAGAATAAGCGCATCTCAACAATAAAATGTAGAAGCATATATAGAAAATATTTTACTACCTGCTGAACATACGCCAGTTGAACAGCAATAGGTGCCAATTCAATTTCAACCTCATCGTCCACTAAATTCTCATCCATCAGAGTTTCCTGACCAACTCTACAAAAGCCAATAGCACATTCCGTCGGTGGTCCACACAATAAGTGTAATGGGAAAGTGTATCATCAAAAGGCACCAAGTTTTTTCATGGTACATAATTTATTCTACTCCATGAAAGTCTTTTGTCTAAATCCAGAAAAGAAAAAAAAAAAAAAAGAACCTAGAACTTACACAAGGCCAAATGATATCTGAGCGAAGAAAGAAAATTCGATAAAGGTCCAATGAGGCTATGGTGCTTACAAATAAGAGGAAGACAAACACACTAAACAAATCAGCAGAAAACCCTCAAGGAACCAAGTCAATATCAAGCTAAAGTTGGCATATTATTAGTAATCTCTATAAAGAAAATTGTAAGACCAAGAAAAGGCGTAAACCTTCAACTGAATTATTACCCATCAGATTCCACAAAATTACAAAGAAAACAATCCACCCCAAATCAAGACCAAACATTTAGATCCTGGCATTAAATATACTGGTAAGTATGCATACTATCAAGGAGGCTTTATTTATTTATTTATCCAAAAAGGCAATAGACCTTTAAAGGTACAAGAATTGTCCGAGAAAGCGATCAATTTAAAAACACCATTACCAAATAAATCAGAAGAATATGTCAAATAGAAAATAAAGAAACCATTTTGATCTCTTTGGGTGAATTCTTGGGGGAGGGAAATGGGTTGATTAAGAAAATACCATCTTCACATAAATCATAAATGTTCAAATACATAAAGCAAACAACAACAAAAACAAAAACTAAGCCTTAGTCCCAAGAAACTTGGAGTCGGCTCTATGAACCAAAGAACAAGAGATCTTTGCCCCTCATTCTTTGAGAATCGGAAAGATACTTTGATTTTGTTCATTTGGAATCTAGGTTCTTCTACTTCATTTTTATTTAATATTTTTCCTCTCTTTTTTTATATCATTCCTTAAGTCCCATAGGTTTGATTTACGTGTAATCATCCACATAAACCCCCTCCTTTCACTTCTTTCTATCCACTGACATATTCTCATTCAAATCCAATAGAGACATATATCTTCTAATCACCTCTATCCATATTATCTTAAGCTTGCCTTTACCTCTGTCCAACCCATCATGCCTCCTAACAGGGCATCCCTTGGTCTTTTGTGTATATGCCCAAACCAACGCAAGCGGTTTTTTTCTCATCTTGCCTTCAATGGATGCCACTTTCATTTTTTTTCGAATAGTCTTATTCCTTACTCTATCCTTTCTAATATGCCCACATATCTACTGTAACATACGCATCTCAACTACCTTCATTGTTTGACTATGATACTTTTTAGCTGCCCAACATTTCGTACTATAGAGTAAAACAAGTCTTATAGTTGTTCTATAGAACTTTCGCTCAAAGGCATATTACGAGCACACAGAATACCAGTCGCACTCTTCCATTTCAACAAACTAACCTTAACTCAACGTGCAACGTGGTCATCAAGCTCTCCATTTTTTTGAATAATAGATACTAAATATCAAAAGCAGTCATCTACTAGAATATCTCTGACATCTAAAGTTACACTTTAATCTGTATTTCTGCTAATACTAAACTTGCATTCCATATATTCAATTTTACTTCTACTGATTTTGAAGCTCTTAGATTCCAATGTCTTCGTGACAACTCTAATTTAACATTTACATCGACCCTATCAATCAGAACAATATCATCAACAAACAACATACACCATGATACAACCTCCTATATAACACCACTCAACTCATCCATAACAGTCGCAAAAAGGAAAAGAATAAGTGTTGATCTTTGATGTATTCTGATAGTAATAGAAAACTCTATAGTCACTCCGGCACAGCTCCTTACACTTGTACATGCTCCATCATACATATCTTTAATAAGGGCAATGTACTTTTGCGATGCACCTTTCTTTACCAGCACCCACCAAAGTACTTCTCTAGGCACCTTATCATAGGCTTTCTTCATATCAATAAATACCATATGCAAATCCTACTTTCTTTCCATACAATATTCAATCATCTATTATAATAAATAAATTGTCTCCATAGTGGAATGCCCAGGCATAAAACCAAACTGATTATATGAAACATTTACAATGCCTCCTAACCTGTGTTCAATCACTCTCTCCCAAAGTTTTATGGTATGACTCATGAGTTTAATCCCGCAATAATTAGCACAATCTTAAACATCTCCTTTATTTTTGTACAAATGAATCAAAGTACTCTTCCTCCACTTTGTAAGCATTTGATTAACTCTACATATCTTGTTGAATAGACTTGTCAATCATGCAACACCTATCTCTCCTAAGCACTTCCAAACCTCAATCGGTATACCATCCGGTCCCATTACCTTCTTCGGTCTCATCCTTTTAAGGGTCTTTCGAACTTCATGCTTCTGAATTCGACGAATAAAATCACAGTTAAACTCTTTGTTTGGAATCGCAAGATCACCCACATCTTGAACTTGAACTTGATTCCTGTTAAATAAGCAGTCAAAATAGGACCTCCATCTCTCCTTGATTTCTTCGTCTTTAACAAGAACTCTATGGTCATCATCCTTCACACATTTGATCATACCGGTATATCTAGTCTTCTTCTCCCTGAAATCAGCAAGTCTATATATATTTTTCTCCTCATCTTTAGTATCCAACCTTTCATATAAATCCTTAAAAACTGTTGATATTGTTTTTCTAACAACTTCTTTTGCTTTTCTTCTCGCTACCGGATATTTCTCAAAATTCTCAACAATCCTACACTTACCTAAATTTCTATAACACTCTCTTTTAATCCTTATAGCTTCTCTCACTTCATTGTTCCACCACAACGTGTCCTTGTTTAGTGATACTCTTCCTTTAGATTCACCAAGCACTTCCTTAGCTATTGTCTTAATACCTTAAGCCATCTTTCTCCACATAGAATCCGGATCTAGATCCATATTAGAAGACCATTCATCCGCATGAACTACCCTATTAACAAAGGTTGTTCTTTCATCCCCTGTAGCTTCCACCACTTGATCCTAGGATCAACCCGATGACTCTTTTGCTTATCCTTTTTTCTGAAATAAAAATTGAGGAAAAACAGCCTATGTTGTGTAACTACACTCTCACCTGTGTTCAAACAACTAAAGCAACTACTAAAAAAGCACTAGGGATTAAAAATCAAAGTAAATAAAAATGGCACTAGGAAAATGGACCTAAGAGTTGCAAATAAATAAGGTGATGCAGTTAAATACAGATTAGTTGGGAATAGAGGCAGATTGCTGGTATTTCAGTCTCTTAGGAGGTAGCATAAAGGTGTAACAATGGAATCACAGGCTCACAAACAAGGCAATGAGGACACAGAAAATTTATCTGCAAATGGAAATATGATTGCCTAGATAAGAACAGTTTGTTCCAGCAATCAAAGGCATATCAATGAGAAGTCATAAGTAGAAAAATTATTGCCTTAAAAAATTCCCAATTAATGAACTTTGTCATTCTATTAGCTGAAGAAATAAATTTTAAAGAAAAATTGGAACATCTTGTTGCTGATAGCATATGAACCACCCATTTAGTCAAGCAGAAAGAAGATAAATCCAATCATAATTTGTTTAGACAGAAAAGGAGAAAACAAAATGCAGTTACATTTCCAAACAGAGACACCCATTACTTTCTCAGCTGTGTAACATTAATGAGATTGATTTTTGATTGTGTTGCTCAAACTCTTCTAAAAGATGGTTAACTATCATTGTAAGACACTTCAAAATCACAAGCGTATGGATATGGCTAGGATACCTCCCCGTGGGAATAAATAAAAAATGGCTACCAAGTATTTCAAATGTACACACCATGCATATTTAGTGCTATCGCTTCACAATAGCGAAAACAAATGCATTCAGTGTTGTATTTAATTCTAAGGTTGGTAAATTCTTGTATTTAATATCTTTACTTCAGGATATGACACGTCCATCTAACACTACCTTTTATAATCAAATTTCACAAACACAAATAAAGAAAATAACATTGCGAAAACAAAATCAATAACTAGTGGAATTTCTAGTCATGGAAATAGTGATTCACCTTCGAGCAGATAATAAGAGTTGCTCTGCATCTGCATACTTGCTTCTCTCAATCAGTGAGCAAGCAGTGTTATATGCCAATTCAAAGCTGCTTGTTGTCTTCACTCTAAGTGAATCTATCATTCCCTGAACTTCAGAAGCCCTACCAGCAGAAACCAAACCAGCTATAACATTTATTTCCAGTGAATCTATCCTGGACTTAAGAAGCTTTTGATAAACCTCAACAGAAGCATCAAACTTCCCCAGACGATATAGAATCTGTGACTCCAACAGCATAGTTGCAGAACTTCCCTCTTCTCCTTTCAAAGATTCCAAAGCTTCAACCAACTTATTCTGTCTATATAAACAGTATGCCTTCAAAGAAATGACAAAAAGCAAAGGACCAAAAAAAGTCAATATGATGGATACTATTTAGATCTCATGCACTTAAAATATTGCAAGAGAATCAACTGAATGGTAAACTAACGTTGCTCAAAAGATCTGCACTTTAGAACTACTGCTCAAAAGTTATCCATATCCAGAACTACTATTATTTGTTATAAAACTACCACAAAAAGGTAGATACATCGGTCAAATGATGTGCATTTCACTATTTTATGTGCTTTCATACATTTGGATTGCTTTATTCGGAAGTAATGCAGGTGGGATGACAAGAAGAAGGATTTCAGAACGAACATACATTGGACAATGACAATGAAGCATGGAAGCCTTCAAGTAACCACAATGTTGTCATCTAATCATCCTGATCAATTGTCCTCCTTTTTGCAGTATTTTGCCAATGGCTGAGGACGGGAAGATCAGATTAGATGTTATTTTTCCCTATCTAACCAAAACCAACTAGAGGCTAAACATGGAAAGGACTAAAACATAAAGTCAAGTAGTTTGCGATCAACTGACAACTGGCAAAATTCAATATACTGTCTCATAGAATTGAAAACAACACTACTTCCTTCTTAGACAACAAGTTCAAGTCAAAATCATAATTGCCTCACTAGAACCAATGTTTTAGCACTGGTGTCTTCTACCACTGTATTTCATCCTAATTAAGTGCCAAACAGCAAAGGTGCAGAAGCTGCAATGTCAATGCATAGCTTGATTGACTTCACCACAATACTCAATTTTATTTATAACAATAGTAGTAGTAATAATAATAATGATTCAATAATTCTGTTTAGTAATCAATAATCAAGGCAACTCAACATGGTGAATATCTCATACATGTTATATATGAAATCGTTTTTATGGTTTAAATATTTTTGCACAATTGGATATGATCTAAAAATTGTGAAAACTAGTTACTAGAACATAGCCATCAAATACATAAAGATTGAAAATGTTCTTTTACCCTTTTGAGAAGCATGAATACATTGGTCATATTACAAATCCATGTCTTCCTTCTTGATTCTATTGAAACTCAACTGCATTTGATTCTCCTTAACTAAATAGCTTTTCAATAGACCTAGTTCCATGTGTTCCATCACAGCTCTACTTTTTCCATGACATCAGTTCTAGATGTTATCCAAAGGTAGAAACAAGGTGACTTTCAAGAGGATCAGTTGAACCCAATTGGATGGAGGATTCTATAAGTATTTCTATAAGTTTATTATATATAACAAGCCATCAGAGGAATATTAAGGTGAGACAACTGAAACTGTAGAAATCCTGGATGCTGATGTTATGAAGTCCATAAAATGTGCTCTCTTTCCATCATTTTGAACAATTAAGTTGCACCAAGGAACAAGTCTTCCTTTTCAGAATTAAGATTTCACTTGCCCACTGGCATATAGCAGAAAGAAACAAAATGGGGAAGAAGAAAATCTGGAAAATTTTTATTCGCTAAAACTTTTGGAAATGAAAATAAATCAGATGAAAATAATGGAAACCCTGAAATTCACACAGGACTTTTTTTGTGGATAGTAGGAAAAGATATTTTTCCAAAAAGTTTTGAAACTCTACAGTGAGTGAAAGATCAAGAAAATCATATTCTTTTCCCAAAGATATCCTGGAAGATTTGTTTTTCACCTTTCCCCCCTTATTTTCTGGTGAAACAAACAGAGCCTAAAAGCAAACCAGGTAACTGATTGGCCTGTTATACTTACTAACACATCTAACAATCAAATATATTATGCAACTAGTAAGCAATAATGGCAACTGAAGAATTCGCAATAATTGTTTCAGCAAAATACTATATGTCATCTGCTTTCGTTACAAAGGTAAACACTAATGCATGAAAATGAATATTTATCCTGTCAAACACACGACTCTCCTATTGCTGACTGCAATTAAAGAACAGCTTACTCCATTTTATCTAAGCTGGAGAAAGAAGTATAACCTACTGGGTTTTGTGCTTAATTTTTTCTCATCAAGTAAAGAATTACAGTTTCACAGATCAAATCCAGTTTTCCATACATGATAAGTTGTGTATTAATATCTCAACATCTGAGATTCTATCCAGGTCTTTTTCCCCCCTTGGCAAAGGACAAGAGCAGAGGGAGTGAAGTGGGATTATCCTATAATAAAATATCAATACAGATTTTGTCAAACATCAAAACCATCACCGCATGCACATCAACTCATGTTGCTAAAGGCAAGGGTAGGTGAGAGGAACTACCATCTGAATCATCCCAAATTCAATATATTTGTCAGGAAAGGCAATAATTTAAGGTCATAACAAAGAACATGATCACGTTCCGTTACTTCCCTCATAAATAATAGCCATCCATAACAAAAGCATATCTTCATCTTTCCTTGCATTTCTTCTCTAGATCCTTAGATAATACAGGAGTGGCAATTAAGCAGCGCAACAGAAATTCAATTTGAGCTCACTGCAGTCATTTGAACTACCAAGTTGTTTACTGTTTCAACATTCTAGCCTATAGATGAGACAACAACTGGGCCATTGTTCCTTTAAAGCAGACTTCCAGAAATTCTTGGGTGACTTTTGTAATAATTGTCCTCAAAATGTATACTCTTAATAAGTGTCCATCCATTCCCCAAGAAACCCAAAAAGGAAGGCATATATACCCATATGCAACTAAAGATAGGCTAGTCATTTATTCCCAGGTACTTTTGGCGCTAGTTGGACTGGGTTCATTACAGCTTTTAAGAGCACAAGTAAGAGATTTAAATTTACCGCATTATACCAAATCTCCAAAGAAAAAAAGCATGGAAAAGCATGATTGATCAATTAAAAATACTTTATTTGAACTGTTTTCTCTCAAGAAACACAATTCGCTGCATATGCACTGTATTTCACAAACTAAATCACTTTTATCAGTTCTTCCCTCTCTCCTTTTTCCTTTTTTCTTTTTCTTTATCAAAATCCAAAATATACCACTATAGAACATCACAAACAGTAATATATACCAAGCTATACAACATCACAACAGCAATATATACCTTGAAGAAACCAAAATCAACGTGAATTCTTCTGGAAAATTCCTGAATGGTTCCCAGTGCTCCATCAATGTCATCCTTTTTAATCAGCGCCACAACTTTACATCGAATTGCATCCTCGTCATTTGGCGCAACCAAAAGCACTGAATTAAAAGTTTTTCGAAAATAAAAAAATTTGAATAATCTCAAAATTGATCACTGTTATACGTATAGCCTACTTATACATGCGAATTCGTATAAGAAGAAAAAGTGAACCTTGATCTGCAACTTTGACGGCTTGATCAAATTCTGACCGTTGGATGTGGCGATTGAGAACTGTGAAAAGGTCTTCAATTGCTACGGCTGTTGCCGCCGCAGCAGAAGGCATCGGTTTCTCTTTGGCCTTTGGAGCCATTGCTGTAAATTCTCAAAATATTTTTATCCGATTTTTCAAAACAATTTCTACTAATTTAAGAACTCGTATATTCATTCAAACCAAATGTCTTGTTGGTGGAGTATAAAATTTCTGCTTTTGCTGTTACTTTGGGACTTTTACACCTTTCAGAACGACGATGCGGAGGAGCAGAGTGGGGAAGAGAGCAGGGTTTTGGGGGAGAAGACGGGAGATTCCGTGGATATGGACCTTGCCCAATTACTGAGCCCAATATTTTATCTTTTGTTCAAACTTGGGCCCCATTCTATAACATTGCCTTTTTTTGCAAAAAACAAAATATAAAAATAGTACAGTATCAAAATTATTTATTTTGTCATAAATTCGTTCTCATTTTTTTTTTTAAATCTTTCTTAGTACTGTAACTGTTTTCTTTCATTTTTACTAGTCCTGAGTATCACTTCCATGACAGTGTGACACACCACTCCGTATGTGATTCGATCCAAATGAGATAATGGTTAGGATCAACAAAAAACCAAAAACAAAAAAATAGTTTTTTTTGCTAATTAAAAACAAAAAAATAGTTATAAGACTAAAAAAATGACAAGAAAGTTTTGTAACGAAGTTACGAAAAAATAAATAGGTTTTATACCCTTTTTTTTAGGAACTATTATATTTTATTTACTGAAAATAGTCTATTAATACTATCTCTATTTCACAATATGAATCGTTTTGAATCTAAATTTTTTTTTTCGCAATATAGATCATTTTACAAAGTTCTATAAATATTTATTATTTTTTTTCCAACTCTATCCCTTCCAATAATCTCTCTCTTTCTACTAATTATGAACCAACTCTCTCCAACTATTAAAGTAGATAAAAACTTAATTTGGGATATTTTTGAAAGTTTAGTTTTAAAATTGTGTTAAATTTAGAACCCTTAATTTTTGTGTACAAGTCTAAAATGACTTATACTGTGAAACAGATGTAATGTTATATAACTTGCCCAATTTGATTCTCAAAAACTATATTATATAGTCTATAATTTTCAAAAACACCTGTTGATATTCCTTTCATCTTTGGCCTAGTAATTTGAAAAACTCATTTCCATCGGCTATTAGCTTGTTACCATCATCTTCATTCACATTCTGTGCTACTTATTATGAATAGAATATGAACTTGATAAATTGCAGTGACATTATTCTAGAAATCATGATGCTTGTGGACAGTTTAAAATGCTGCCATTTTGTTAACTCTTTAATGACTAGGGATGGCAATGGGATCGGGTCAAGACGAGTCGGGAAATAGAAATCCTAGCCCCGCCCTCGCATACGCCCCCATTTCCCTATCCCCCGGCCCATCCCTGCCACAGGAAAAGGCAAGGATCTCTACCCTTACCCGTCGGGGACAAAACAATCCCCGATCCCAGGCCAGCGGGGAAGTAGTCAAAAATATTTATAAAGATTTTTTTTTATAAAATTTTTTTACCTCTAATATATTTTTATTCAAAATTTTTTAATCATTTAGAAAACTTTTGCAGTGGTTTCTAATAGTTCACGTATTTATCATATCACTAAATTAGTAAAAGTAAAATTAATAATTTATAATTTTTTCTTTTCTTTTTCTTTTTTCCCTCTTCTTTTCTATTTTAATTTTTTTATATACATATATAATCTACCTATATATACTTATATAATCATATATAATATATATAATCTACCTATAATTTATAATATATATATATATATATATATTTATATATTAGTACGTATACATATATGATCTATATAGTATGTATACATATACAACACATATATAATCCACCTCTATATATGTGTGTTTATATATATTTATATAATCTACTGATCTATACATATATAATATATTTTATATAATATAATATAATATAATATATAATATATAATATATGTGGAGCGAGCCGGCCAGGCCTAGCCAGGGCGGGGATCATGCAATCTCATCCTCAATAAAATTTTATTATCACTTAATTAATTAAAACGTACTAAAATCTTGTTATAAATTTTAAATGAAATTAAAGTTACATAAATATCAAATCTGAATATGTTAAATATTTATCTAATTATTAATATTCGTTTATGTTTTATCTAAATTATAATAAAATATAATGTAAAAATTAATTATAATTAATTCAAACTTCAAATTGCATATTTTAATTTTCAAAATTTGGTACTTAAATATCATATTTCAATTTCATCAAACAAGCCCTTAGTATTTGCTTTATACATAGCATTTGCTATATTTGTTGCACGGGAAGAATATGTTAATTACCCAAAACTTATAATTATAGTCTATTTGCCTTTTTCCCCTTTATTGGTTCCTTATTAAATAAAATCATATTAAGGAGTAATTTGAATAATTAAGTGTTGTATCCTAATATAATTTGATTACATAATGAATTTGTTTAAGAAGTACATATGTTTTTCTATTGTGGTATTTGTATGCATAGTAAAAATGATTCCAATATTCTCACTCATTGTCTTTTTCTCTCAAGTTATCCCATGAAAGTGAATTGTAGTCTAGTGTGGATTTATGTGTTGATCAATAAAATGATTTTGTTTTCGAATAAATATGAATTAATTTTAAAATTCTTTTGATAATTCTGGAATTAATATAAAGCGAAAAGACATTGACAAAGCTGATAGTGTTTTATTGGAGTTAGATGACTTGCTGATATTTGGTGGCAAATCCAAGCATATTTTTCACTATGTAACCTCTATTATTTCCAAAAAACAACACTTTGTACCTTATCAGAACATCACACTGATATGTAAACTTAGATTTATTTGGATATTGAGCGATATGTATATATGTATGTATGTATGTATGTATGTATGTACGTATGTATGAATATGTGTGTGTGTGGGCGGAGAGATATTTTCTAGTTAAAAATTATGCAAGCTTCTATTCGTCTATAAAAATTCTATACATGAGTCCAAAATAACATCTTTTGTATTTGTTTTTTTACCTATACATAAGTATTATTGATTTTGAGTTCAACTTTTATGGATATATAAGAATTTGAGATGCATTGTTGGTACTGTTGATCTACTAGAGTTTTACATTCTCTATATGTTATTATACTTTACCTATAAAGTCTATAACTCAATACAATCAGGAAGTTTGAGAGTGCCCCACAATAAAAGCAATGACTAAGGATTGGGATCACATATATTTATACAAAAACTTTATTTTTGCTTCTCTAACATTACTTGCCTTCTTGTTGAAATTTATATTGATTCCATAAAGCAACTCCCTCAAGTCAAAAGGATTCAAAACTCTATTTTTTTTTTCTAATTTAAAACACATTCAAATTCAAACCATAAAATTCTGATTTTAGAAACCAATTTATCAATTACTCTCCTCCACCCTTCCCCCCACCCCCTCCATATATATTTATACCAAAAAAAAAAAAAAAACCAATAAAGATCATTACACTCCATAAAGCCTAGAATCCATTATCAAATCTCAGACATGGTTTGTAACAAGGTACAAACTAGGCTCGATTTACTGAGGAAATTCAAATCTCCCAATACAACTTTTAATAAAAAAAATAATTAATTTATACGACCTTAAAAGCTTCAAATGATACAACATGCCAGCAACTAAATAAGTGCACACAATTACACTGCTAATAGTGCATGTCTATTCTTAATCTAATCAACTCAGAAATCAAAATTCTTTGTAACTTTACCAAGTCAATAATAGAAAAATAATTTCTTAAGTATTGGCAAGTGTTGTGCTAAAAGTCATTCACCGTTTTCATTTAGAAATGTCTATGCCAACAAAGCAAACAAAACTTGAAAGAATAGAATTTTCGCAAAAAGGATAATATACAAAACTTGTGCAAAATGTCATGGTTATTGTGATCCTTATTTCAAAATGTAAGTAGAAATATGAGATCTCCAATAACTTGTTTAGAAATGCTCTTGACCAATTCAGAACTTGAAACTCAATCTTTTCTATCATATATTTAGTCATCAATTTGATCATCTCCAAAATGCATTTCCTAATTAAGGAAAACTTGTATAAATTTTCAACATATTTTAGATAATGAAAGAACTATAGAGAAAGAGAAAAAATTTCATAACAAATAAGCCTCATTTCTTTTTGTATAACTTGAATTTTGAGAGGGAATAAATGACAATTTTTTACTCATAGTAGCCTGCATTGTTTCAACCACAACTGACATGTATAATTAACATTAATACTTCAAATAAGATAATATCATTAAAAGGGTCAAAACATTTTTAGAGTCAATATGAGTAAGAATTGGTAAAAATTGAGTGTAACTTAAAGACCTTGAAGGTAGACCAAAATATGCTCTATGATCTTATGTTAATAATATAAAAGATTTTATAAATGATAAAAAAAAGATTATCAAAACAAAACGGTTTGCACAATGTATTCTAAAAAAATAAAAATTGATAACCTACGGGCAAAGAATTAGTTAGATAACTAGAGTCTATGCCAATTAAATGTGAAGTAAAATCTTGAATTTCTTGAATACATAAACAAATAGTATTAGAATATTTCTAATTTTATAAGCAAATAATTTCATTTATTTAAATTTTTTACCTAAGGAGTTTGTATATGAATTTGAGAATATGTTTGTCCATTTTTCTTGGACTTTTACATTAAGTTTTCCCTGTTTGAACTTCTTGATTTTTCAATCCAACACTTAGGCCTCTTATTCCCTCTCAATGTATCTTCCTTTCTTTTGATGCCTTTAACTCTAACAACATTTGATCGGATATTTTGCACATTACCATTAGTATATTCCTGTGGAGTTACGAATTGTGATTGTGCCTCAATAGTATCCTCAATATACTTTTTTTTAAAAAAATTTGTTCAACTTTTTTATTCATTGATTTTAATGCCAATTTACTAATTTAGTTGCCTCCTCACATTCTACTGCTCGAGATACAATTTTAACTAATTTAGGACACATAATTCTGTATCGACCTGAAACTTTTAACTTCTTGTCGATTTCTACATCATACTCTTGAAAATCCCTCACTATTCCAACTTTTGCATCTTTGGTCCATCTCTTTAAAATATACTTCTCTGGAATTGTTTTGATATTTATGACATAAAAAACTTTTAAAGCATGACTTCATACAATTTCAAATTTATGATAATCACATGACATAACCTGATTTTTGTAATCACCAAATACTTCATAAACTTTATCCTGACCATAAATAGCAATAACTATTAGTTATGCACTTCAAGTAAATCAAATATATTTACGACATTTGTATTTTGAAATTAAATAAAGTATATATATATATATATATATATGTATGTATATGTATGATTAGTTCGTGAATTATTTAGATATTGTAAATTAAGTGTTTATTTATTAAATATAAAAATACTTAATTTATAATTTAATTCAAAATAAATTATCAAATGTCTAAAATAAAATTGGGGTCATTTATTTTGATGAGATTATTTTAATTTTATTGAAGTCTATTTTTAACTTTAGTAATAAAATTAAGGATATATTTTAATATATTGGATTGGGCTGTAACATTTAATTTGTAGAATAGACCATACAAATTAAACATTATAAGATTTTCGTGCGTGATATCTTAATCCTAAGTGAACAATGATTTATGTTTACTAACTTGAAATTCTTTGAGTTATCAAAGAGTGAGATTAATTTAACAATTAATATCTCGGTATCTTGAAAATTAAAGTAAACTAAATATGGAGTATTTATTTTGCAAAATAGAATCAGTCACCTTTAACATGCAAGATCATGTCTTCTTGAATTCTTCTAAGGAATAGTTAAATCTGAATTCAATAATTCAACAATGACTACTGAATTAAATCTATATGTGCGACTTGATCATATGATACTATGAAATTGAATATGAGAATTGAGGATCTGAATAAGGGGCATTTTGACATTTTGCCTTATTCAAAATATTATGTTAATCTATAAGGGTAATATATAAGATCGATCAACATTAGAATATAATTATTGACTCCAATAATTTCAATTAATTTAAGAGTACAGTTACGTTCTTTTAGTAGAGTGAAAAGTAATTAATAAATTATTTTGTTTAACAAAATAATTTATTGAAACCTAGTCTAACTGTATCCAATCAGATCTCTTCAGTGGCTCCTAATTATAAGATAAAAATAAGTTTCAAATATTTATAATTTATTATGATAAGTTATAGGAAACCAAAAGTCGTATTTGAGAAAGAATAGGATAAGTAGAGATAGTTATATCCAACTATACTTATTTGGTTTTAATACTCTGTAATGTTAGTGTTTGAGATAGATTAACATATGAGAAGATAGTTGAATATAATCAACTATACATATTAGTTTAAGGGATCTGGGGCAGTGTAATTTTGGTGCGAAAATTGTGCGACAATTTCGTGCCCATGATCTGTAGTTTGCAAATACTACAGCCCTAGACAGCCCACGTCACGTCTCTACAAGATTGGGCAAAACGATGTTGTTTTGCCTGATTCTGGCTCAAAGCTCGGCGGCAACTGAAGCTAAGCGGTGAAAACTTCATGATCATCAACAATGGCAATAGAACATTTAGGTAATTGAGTTAATTGTTTCATGACACTCCAAATGACCTTGCTTAGGAAAACTCTACTCTCACACCATTGTTTTGTAGAAGGAAATTGACTCACACTCCACATTTATGTAGCCCAAGCATTGCCATGCCCTCTTTTCTGAATCACCTGTTCACATCCCTCTCTCCTTTCACCGCCATCTCCCTCTCGGTCAATGTCGTTTCCCCTTCACCATTCTTAGTCATCGTCATTTTCCCTCCACTATCATCACCCTTACCTCCGTTTTCCTCCCTCCTCTCCCCTTAGCCACTCACCTCCCTCTCTAAATCACTCTCTTTCCTTTTTTCTTCCTTCACTGTCCTCCTCATCTGTGTGTCCTTTAACAGTACTCAACAGCCCTCTGTTCCCAGCGTTTTTTCTAATCAACACTAATTTGCAAAACAGATTTCAATTAATTTAAAAGTTAGTTCTTTGAACTAAATATCAATTTCCCCCCCCAAATAGTAGTTTTGTTTGTCTATATTATGCTTTTTTTTCAAACATAATGCTGTAAATTTCATTGTGATGTTTCTATGTTTCTTGGTTTATGTGGTGTTTTTATTTCTTTTTTCTAGTATTTTGTTTTTAAAACTTTCTACTACTTTTTTTGAGTTCTACCATTTCCTAGGTAAGATTTGATATTGTGGCTAACTTGAAAAAAAGAATAGAGTTTGCTCACGAGAGCTTCTCTATTTTGCGTGGTCTTCTATGTGCTCTCCTTTTCTATTTTTCCTTTTAGAGTTTCAATTTATTTCCTGCATAGCACGATTTTGATGTAAGAAAGAAAAAGCCTATGCTTTTTAATAGTTAACCACAACTGGTCATTCGTGGAGAAATACATGAACACAACATAGAAATACATATACATAAAGTAAGAGCATATTAACATTTTTATTAATCAAGTAACATAGTAGCATAGACATATTAGCATGTCATATACAAATACATGAATGCAACATAGAAACACTTGAACACATAATAAGAGATATTAACATATTTTTACTATCAAAATATTACTAACATATTTTTTCATTATCCATTTTTTTTCAAGTGTTCGTAATGGAAGTGCAGAACTTGATACCTATTAGTGGACTGAAAGTGATATTTTATAATTTAGAATGGTGAAAGTAAATTTTTAAACCTTTGGGGTAGTCCCCAGGAAATTCTATCATTATTCTTTGCTATAGTTGATATGTTGCAGACTAGTTGAGTAGTTCTCAACTTAACGATGTCATACCTTTTATGCTCCAAATATGCGTTACTAACCATAAAGGACCTGTATTATAAATTAATTACTATTGCCGAAGGATAAGTTTGATCAGAAATGGCATACTCATTATGCATCGTTCTTGCAGTGTGTATTATTTCACTCCATAAATTCGTTTTGCGTGGTAGGCTCTTCTATTATATTCTCTTCATATTTGGTACATAATTGTTGTAATAATATGACAAGCACATCTGTTGTAGTTATATTTTATTGTGACATTAATAATAACCTATGCTTCATTTTAGGATATTTAGTGCATATTCCAAAGTTGCTCCCAAATTACAAGTAATTCCAAGTAAAAGGTAAGAAAGGACTTTTGTGTTGTTTCTGTATATACTCTAGAAGAAAGCAATAAATATATATCACACACATATGCACAGGCACATATACACAGATGTCTAGGGAGGTGGGAGAAGTATTGGTATAATGGCTTCAACATTTTGTTTCTATTTCTAGGATGCTTGACTTATTTTGCACAATTATAGTATAGAACCTTTAGAATTGAATATGCCATCTTATCTGGATAATACTATTTTTTTTTGGGAGGGGGAAGGGGAGGGGAGGGGTCTATCAAATATATGTGTGATAATATGATTTTTATTATGGTGGCAATCTAACAGAGTATGAAAATGGAGTATTTATTGTATTTGTTATTTATGGCATTTTGCTTGGTTAGGACATCTAGGTATCAAGATGTGTTTTGTCACTTTAACAACCTTCATTGTAATGATCAAATTAAATTTGCCATAGAGGATATCTACTAATCATCACAAAGAACCTAATGTTCTGCATGCTATTTCTAACTGAAAATTAAGATTCTATTTTTCAGAGAGGCCAGATTTTTGCCATTGCTTAGCCATGCACTTAGTACTTGCATAGATAATTGTTTTTAGTTTTGATACTCTAGGGAATGAACTCGAGTATTCCTAAACTATGAACTAAGTGGTTAATTGTTGAGTTATTACTTGACGATATATAACTATTAGATGACACATAATGAAGCAATTTGATCCCCACACAAATGTTGATGCCTCTTGGTCATCCTCAATTGAACATCAACTTGAAATATATCACAGGACAAAGGGGACAAGGGGGCAAAGAAACTATTGACATTAAATTCATCAAACTTACAATTGATATCTACTTTATGGAGTTTAATTAATTGAAGTAGAAGAGTCCAAAACAAGATAATGTGAATAAGTGGTTTGATTCTATTCTTGTGGAGGCATTATAATCAAAATTGTAATACCCCATATATTCCATGTCATAGTGGACTTTATCTTCATAGGATGTCGCCCTATCTAAACTTCCAAATAAGATGTCTTTATAATTATCAATAACTTAATATATAGTGGAATTATATTATAACCTCAAATGAATAGAAAATTTATTCAAAGGAAAAATCCATAATACATGGATTTCAATCCTTTATACAATATTCTAAACTTACAATATATTATATCATTTCTCATATTACTTATTTCTACTCCATTATGCTTCTGTTGCGCATTTTGATCAACAACTTGTACCACATGGCCTAAAAACATGTAAGAAAACATGTGACTGCTAAACACTCAGTGAGTCCCAGATTATGCCGTGTGAAATTTCAAGAAAAACCATTTTCATGATGCATGAATGAATTGGAATTATTGCAATGGTGATAAAATTGTTACTTTTCATTTGAAAAGGTTTGTAATGAAAACTCATTGAGTATATCTCTTTTCTTCGGGAAAACGTGCCATTAAAATCACGGCATTATGTGTAATATAAGTATTGAGCTTTTCATTATCAATCATACCGTATTTTCAAAATACGATTTCCGTATTCAAAACCACATTGCAATGTCATATTAAACACCGATAGGATCTCGTCCTATCTACTTGGAAGATCTCAACCCAACCGCATCATAAGATTTCAATCCTATGAATATGTAACATGTATGATTAACTTAGTGTGTACACCACAATCAACCATATCCTGACCATTGTCATGGTTTGCCATATCGGCCGGGTTTCCCACTCTCGTCCTCTATTTTCACTTTAAGATAACGTATTGTTAGTTAAGGACGACTAAACATTAAATATAGCACCCCGTGAAGAAAGGGAATCACAGTCCAGAGGTGGCTGCAAACCAGATAGCATTCTCAAACCCAAGCAAGTTAGTTTAATTGCATAGTCCCTTTGAGTACTCAAGAATCGCATCACACCGAAGATTATCCAATGTTTCCACACAGCTCAATAGTTCCACAACCAAATCCTTCTTTCAAAACATTTTTCTTTCTAGAAATCACTTTGAATATAAATACATATAACTTAGGTATGTTCCAATATTTTCATAAATTCATATTTTCATGCTATGGTTTTTGTAATCCTTACGCATGAAATGCAAGCATAATTGCTTAATGAAATTAATGTAAGATTTCCAAATCATTTCATCATATGTATATGATTTCTCAGAATGTAGCATGCTTGAACAATTGCATAATCATTTTTGCTTCCAATTACTTAATGATATTTTCAATAAAATAAACAAGTATGCTTCATAACATTTTTTTTTTCATAAAAGAGTTTTATTGAAAACATTGTATAGATGTGGGGACTTACCTTCTTTAATGCTATCACTTTGACTATTCGTTGTCCTCAATACTTCACAAAGCCTTTGTGATATCTAAAGCTACATCAAAGAGTATTTTACTCATTTCTTAGCATCTAAAAATTCTAGTCAATATGGTGCTAAAACATGCTAAGAAGGAAATTACCTAATTTACTAAATTCTAATTTCTCATAAGAGATAGAAACATAATTACTTGAAATAACCAAAGAGATATTATCTCTCATTCACATCCATCTCTTAATCCCTTTATTTAACATGATTATAAGGAATTTACTTAGCCTCATGACTTCCCACATAATCATTAATTCCAATGAAAACAAAATATAAGAATAATTCTTCAATTATAATTTCAGTACTTCCACTTCATGATATCCTTCCATATTGTTGCCATAGCTTTTGATCAACAAGTCCAAATGATGTCAAACTAGCTCTAAAATATCCCAAGACATTACTTTATAATTTCTACTTCATTGAATACCAATTCCCTCTTCTATTTTGTTCAGTTTTAGTTACAAAGTTTCAGAATTCTTATCTCATCACAGCTTTGGTAGTGTTTGGTATTTTTGTTATAACTTTCTATTCATAATTCCAAATCATGTTAAATTGGTCCCAAAGTGTTCATAGAACAATTAGCTACAAAGGCACAAGAGCAACACAACTATATTCACAACTTCTGTGGAACTACTGCAAGTAAATGCTTGCTATCTTTCTAGAAAATAATCTTCTTTTCCAACAAATGCATTCTTTACTCATTCCTTTCTCATATAATCACTTAATCATCACTCAATTCACTTTAATTATCATCTAAACATTACATAGTCTCCTGATTTTCAGACATGAACAGAGCATATTCTTCACACATATAAGGTGACAAAAATCACAGCTTTGCACAACAAAATCACATATTCCATTTCTAATAATTATAATTCATTTTTCTTCCTTCCTTTCTTTGTTTTTTTCCTTCTTCATGTACAGCCACCTTCAACCTCTTATAACTCCTTCAAATTACATCTAAACACCATAAAATTTACATCAAATAACTCCCCTAAGCAACCAACACATAGCTTTTCCAAAACAACATCACAACAACAATCTTTCATATATCACTTTCTATAATTCATGCTATTTTCTCATGAAAATTACCATCAAAATGTTCTCCAAAATCTATAGAACAACTTTAATTCTTGAAGAAAAGAGTTTTACCTTGTATATAATGAATTCTAGACTTGGGATAAGTAAGTTTCCCTTCCTTCTCTTTCTTTTCTTTTCTTCTTCCTCCCGGTTTTCTCTCTCTCTTCTTTCCTTTCTTTTTCTTTCTCTTTCTTCCCTTGCTGAATTTCGGTGGCTAAAAATGGCCTTCACCAGCATTCCTTCGTCTATTTATAGACATAATTAGCATGTAATCAAAATAGGAAACCATGGAAAATATCTTGGACACTATGCAACTTTGGAAACTTGTAGATTTGTTTAAAACCTTCAAGTACTTGGTGGAACATCCTAGAAAACTTTAGAAATTTCTAGCTTTCCACCTCATCATGTAGCAACCAATCATATGGTCCAAGTAGCCTTTCATACAACCAACTGTATCTTTCCAAGTGACCTCTTAGGCAACCAATCATATTGCTTCAAATATTTCATCCATGCAACCAATCACATAAGCCCAAGTGTTTTACCCATTTAACTTATCATAAGCCTCCAAGTGGCTTCTTAAACCATTGTTCACTTAAATCCATATAACTTCCATTCATAGTCTGAACTAATTTAAACCTATTACTTAAATAGCCCAACAAAATTATATATAATTAAAATCCATTATCTCTTTCCATCTTAACTACCGTTAACTAGGTTTTCAAAAAGCAATCACAATTAACGTTACTATTTATCCTGGTCAGGAGAAATTTTTATTTTTCTAATACGATATACGCATTTTGGTGTCTGTCAAAATTTTCAAATTCCTTCTCAATTTTTCTTAAATCGCAATAAAAAAATTCTTCCAATGCCCTTTAAAATTTTTTATCTCACCAAAATATTCTTTTAATTAAATTGATCATTTCTTATTCTGAACCTTCATGTATATATTCACTCAATAAAAAAGTAGTGAGGGATATTACAAAAATGACCTCTAAAATATACTTTGCTTATCTCCTTGAGATGTAATCATCCTAATCCTTATAAATCACTTAAACTACGTAGAAGGTAACATAGGGTTTGTTGAACTACCCGACCTCCAACCTTGATGGGGATTATTATTTCTTGGATAAATGTACTTTTTAAGATCTTGATTGACACTAATTTTGCTTCTTTTATTAGGTTTTTCTTATTTTATATGTGTGACGATTGTAATTATATTTATTCTCGTTTGTTATTCATGTAATTTTATGTCAAACTACACTTGGAAGTTATAAAGTGTTGAATTGCAGAAAAGAATATATATATATATATATATATATATATATATATATATATATGCTAACTTAATTAGTTGGAGTAATGATTAACTTGCAATTTGAGAAGACTAAATGAATGATTCCTTGAAAAAGCAAAATTTTATTTGGAATACTAATCTGCTGAACTCATAAGTATATATGGATTTATGGCCTATTTTATCTATTTTTTTTATGTTAAAAGGAAATACAGGCCCACACACATGAAGGGCATGTGATTATTTAATAGGCATTGATTCCATTGTTGTCGACTTAGGGGCCTATTCTATTGATTTGGTGTTGAATTATTTAAATTATTTCTGTTGAGACTTGAATGATGACAAAAGAGGGTTGGCTTCAATATATTTTAACTTTCATTATAATAATTAGCTGAGTGCTGTGAATTGCACAACATTTTTTTTTATTTCTAAATAATGATATAAATTTTTTAGAGAAAATGATCTATTTTTCTTTCCTCTAAATAACTAAATAGTATTTTTTTAGCACATAAATTATAAATCTATTCTCTCTTAAAGTATAAGATTAGTGATAAAATTCATGAATGGATGGAAGGATGTTTGTTTTATTTTGCATTAGCCCACTTTTCGACGATAATATTTTCATGCTGAATTCTTTAACAATTTGGAAATAAGTAAATACATAATGTTCAATAATTTAATTTATATGCAAAAGAGGTTTTGTTATTAATGTTTATAGAGCACATGCAGTACTTTTATAATAAGTTTCGAAATCACTATATTGTTGACAAACATTTTCTGGCACTTTGGATACCTATTTATTTATTTTGATGGTATTGATTTATTTAAAATGATTAAGGTTTGATTTTTAGTTTTATTTTTTTGTTTTTAAGAATAAGTTGGATAATTAACTCGAGCCACCTCCTGAACGACATGCCTTCTATATTTGTTGGGCTCGGATCATCTTATCTAGTTGAAACTCTTTATAGTTTTGTCAATGTCTTGTAATCTTTTTGAGATAACCCCTTATTAGTTACTAAGAAAAAAAAAGAGGATAAAAAAAATGGACAATTAGATATAAAAGAGGAGTTAGTAATAAAATTAAGAATACATACATTAACCACTTCTTAGAGTTTTTTTCCCCCTATGATGCTAGAGTTAAATAGTAGCCTCAAGAAATGCAAAATCAAAAAAGAAAGATAGAAAGCAAAAAATAAAAATTTCAAAGGGATTGATGTTCTTGACCTTACTCTCAGGGCCACAGTAGGGTTTATTTTAGGACTTGTTGAATCTGTGGTTGACTTCCTCTATTTTACTTCAATTAATTAAATTCACAGTCCTGTGAAGTGTTCAATTGTGATTTTCATAATGTACAATAATGATTTTCTTACTAATTTGTTGTTGACTTTTGTAGGTATAGGTCTTTAATCGGGTCCCAAGACAGCTATACCTATTGGCATACCCAATTTACATGCCATTTGTGTTTTAACTAGCCGGTGTATCTCGATGCGACGAGAGCATTGAGTAAGGTCATTTATAATTAGTATGGGGTTGTATTAATATTCTTATTCTAATTGTATTCGCCCTGAACTTACTGCTACTCGTTATTACGTGTGACATCAGAGTTATGTCTATGTAGTTCCTAGAATGATGATGAGGTCAAGTTAACCTATTTGTGACTAAGATAGGCCAACATGTTAGCTAATTCCATTTCAAATTCTCTTATTTTACATACATTGACTTATTTTTGCTTGTTGTCGTTTACTTGCAGTCCTATGGAACACTAATGAGAGCTATTGTAAGTGAAGAGTATGAACACTTTGGCATAACTTGAAGTTGCCTAGGTCTACCAACCATTGAAAGTGTAATGGATATTTTTGTCTAGTTGGCTAATCCCTACTGCCAAGATTTCCTCTGCCTAATCTCTCATGCCAAATTTATTGGATATATTTGTTAGATGTTTGATGGATATTATCTTCTGTAGAAACATTTGTTGGTTGTTAAATTTATTAGATATTGTTTTGGATGTATGATGGATATTGACTGAGGTTGAACACAATAAGAAAGCCAACAATTTGCGGCTGTTATTGTTGAATAATTTGTATTCATGTTTAGAAATTTAAGATTATTATAAGGACTTATAATTGTACGAGTTTAAAGGTGCTGGAGTGGTGACTAGTATGTTGTTGATGTGCCGAAGTTATGGTGATAGTTAGATTATTGTTTCTGACTATGTTTATGTCTTTCTATTGGATGTTAATGAACTTGTGTTATTAGTTCATATGTATGTTTGCTGAGTTCATGTGTTCCTTGTTTTATGTTAACATCCCATTGGATTGTGTTAATGTCAAGTTGCTTTCCTGTTCATGTATTTATGTGATACCATGTTGTGCTTCCCGTTGCAGGTTGATAACAGTCCATATGCTTGATACTATGCATTTATGTGGTTGTGTATCTTGTTCATGTCTTTGTGTTGACTGTTTATGTGTTTGTGTGATGACATTTGTTCCTTCCATTATAGGTTGATAATAGCCTATATGCTTGATGCCAAATGTTTATGTCCTTATGTATCTTATTTATATCTTTGCGTTGGCTATTCATGTGTTTGTGTGAGACCATGTCATGCCTCTTGTTACAAGTTGATAATAACCCATATGCTTGATATCTGTGTTCATATTTTTATGTCGCTTGTTTATGTGTTTGTGTGATACAATATTAACAACTTATATACTTCCACACTATATTCACATGTTTTTGTGCATTGTGTTTGGTATAGCACAACAAGAAAAAATATTTAACAAAACACCCTTACTTTTTGTTCTCTTGTATATCGGAGATCTCATTACTGCTTGTGGCATGGATAGGGGTTAATTTCTTACATATTTATTTTCTCTTAAACAAATCGTTTGGTCATAATGATTGTGTTATTGGTAGTTGGCAGTGATGAAAAGGTAATAATACAATCAAAATGATTCACTTAATAGAAAAGATATATGCAAGAAAATGATTGGTATCTATAGCATTGACAGCGATGACATCTAAGATGTTCAGGGGGCAAAAGGAAGGGGTGTTTTTTCCTCACATTTTTTTTTTGGTTTTACTATTCAATGCTAAAAAACTTAACATAATAAAAAAGAAGACTGGCATATTGTTGGATTGAAAGTGGATAGGTTGAGTTTCTAACAATGAATAAAATAATATGTATAAGAACAATTGGTTTGTCAACAAGTAGATAAGTTGTTACAAAAAATTAAATGAATAGATATACATGGACAAAACTACTAAGTCTATTGTAATGCCATTCAAAACTAGAATTTTTCGAAATAGTCTAAAAGTTTTGAACAGTTACAAAACCAAAAAATCACCTTTTACCCCTTCCCATCTAATTTATATAAATTATCATCTAATATGCCCATATATTTCCTCTAAAAGATGAAGAACAACAGAGGATGCCATGAATTTCATGGAACTGTTTATAGCATTAGACAAATAAATAATATCTTTGTTTACAATTATTTAACTTAACTCTTTTATTTCTGATAGCCACCAACATGGCCTGGCTTTAAAGAAACAACAACTTTAACAATTCTATCACAAGATCATGATAATAATCCATAATTCAAGACCAACTAATAATTTTTTTTTCTACTATGGAAATGCAATAAGCTTGACATAATTTGTTGGCGCCTATAAACCTATTAGCATCATCTACGAGCTTCCACCTTCTTTTGCTCATTTACTGTAGTAAAAACTTTTTTTTTTTTTTTTGAGGGGAGGGAGAATTAGCTTAAAACAAATAAAGTAATAATAGCAAATTTAGATAGCTTGTTAGGTTATTAAGAAAATATACCAGTTTTCTTCTCTTCTCATTTTTTAGTTGCCTCTACTCTTTGTTAGATTATATTGGCCAAGCATTCTGCAAGGATGGCGATCAAGACAACAGTGAGAAGAATAGTAGAGAGAAAAAGTAATCTCACTCTGAAAAGTAAAAATAAAAAAGAAATCACTATTAGATAAAAAACTTTTCACAAAACATATTACTTGAGCACAAAGATGAAAACAATTATGTGAAAGAACAGGAAAAGACGAATGATTAAAGAAGAATTACCAATTTTCAGCGTTCAAAAACCAAGATAGATCAATAAACTAAGCAAAAGCTTCTTTGGTGTTCCAATGGTTTGAAATATTTGAATCTATGCATATAGATCCTAATCAATGGCTCCTCAAGACTTGATATGAGAAGAAAATTTGGCGATCAAGACAACAGTGAGAAGAATAGTAGAGAGAAAAAGTAATCTCACTATGAAAAATCAAAATAAAAATGCAATCACTATTTGACAAAAAACTTTTCACAAAACATATTACTTGAGCACAAAGATGAAAACAATTATGTGAAAGAACAAGAAACGACGAATGATTAAAGAAGAATTACCAATTTTCAGCATTCAAAAACCAAGATAGATCAATAAACTAAGCAAAAGCTTCTTTGGGGTTTCACTGGTTTGAAATATTTGAATCTACGCATATAGATCCTAATCAATGGCTCCTCAAGACTTGATATGAGAAGAAAATTTGGCACAAGAAGATAATCTTACCGATGTAGATAGAAATAAGGTACGAAATGAGTGTAACACAAGCCTATAGGTTTAAACTTACATGAAAACTTCACCTAGTTCTAGATACCATATCACATTAGTTGATTTAAACATCATAAAAAATTCACCTTCCATACCAGTGTTAGGTTTCGCGATCATGTAATCATATTACAGGTGGAATTAAAATGCGAAAATTCACCCCAGATCACCTTAAATGCAATTAATGGACCAAAGAAAAGGATGAAAAATTACCTACGATGGCGTCTCTGTAAACAAATTTTTTTCTTCTCAGAAAGCATGATCTAGCAAGAGTAGTTACGCTTCGTCAATCGTCAATGACAGATAGTTTATTATCAACCCTCTACAATCTCAGTGTGAGATTGTCTCTAACATAGTCCACACGAGGACAATGCTCAAGTCACCAAAATTCTATGCTAGTAGAATTAGTTCTGGCGGCTAGGGTTTCTATGATTAACCAAAAGAAGAAGATGAAATGGAGAGCTATATTTTTTTTAGAAAAAAAAAATCTCGGTAATTCATTTAATAATCAAACCCACGGTATCCATATCAAAATATAGCATCCATTATTTTGGTAATCAAAATCCATAATGAATATGGATTCTTTAATTACCAATTACTATTATAATTATTATTAATTAAATATAGTCCACGAATTATAACTAATTATAATTCAACCATAACAATTTCTTATTTTCACAATCAACCCTGTAATGGTATCAAATAACATCTTGAGCACTCAATCCTCTATTGTGTGTGACCTATTAGGTTTTTTGATCTATTTGTAGCAAAATATGAATTAATGTAAACATATTTAAAATTAATAATCCTTAATAATTTAGAATTAACATATTAATTCTAATTAGAATTAATTTATTAATCTTCTAATTAATAAATTCATATTTAGCAGATCATGAGTAGTATCTAACAACACATCATGACCACCCAAAAGTTCAGAAAGTCAAATGGCATAACATGAACCTTTCAATAGTAAACAATAATGCAATAAACTTCTTTCACCATACAATTTCTCATTCGGTTTGGAGTATGGAATTAGTGCCAACTCTCTCCAGAATATTAATTAATTCTGACTTGAATATTTTAGTACTTGTTTATAGAATCCACTACTTATCATGTGTATAAATTGAAACCATTTCCAATACACAATCACATTGGCCAAGGACTTCTCGAGTAGTGATTCCTACAAGTGATCGTGAGATATTCGTCCCTACTATTAAGAGTGGTGAATCCTTTATTAATTCTCTCAACTACTTTCGTTTACTTTACATTATACCCAATATCTATCTTATAGGTGGCCCTCGATCTGACTCCAAAGATTAGAATCAAAGTACAATGCTCAACAAATAAAGTACTTTGAAGATCTCAAGTCTAAGGATACTTGCACATTTGTTATAACGAAATTCTATCACTGGCACTAAATAGTTATCCATGTAATTATCTTATAGTCAAGACATTCAATATACTTATTTAAGTAATAAGTATCCACGTATTAACTTTGAGTATTACAATACTCATGGATATGAGAACCATCGCCTAATCAAATTAAGAAGTATAACATTTACTAGTCTTAACGTATTAGTGATGTCCTATCTCATTAGTATTATGATTAGGAATAATTTAAGTATGAATACTATCCAGTATAGTAGGAACCTTACATCATGATCTCTATCATGATTTTCTTAACACAGTATTGCACTTGGGACTTTATCTAACAGTTCACACGAAAGTATAAATAAAATAAATTGAAAGATAAAGAATGATTGGTGTTATTAAACAAATGTGCAATATACAAAATATATATGATTACCTCTAGGGCATACCACTAACAACTAGTACTATCATAGATTCATCCAGCAATAAATATTCAACTATACTTATTTTGCAGTTACTGTGGAGATTGACATAATTGGAAATATTATCATGATTCATAATTGCTTGTCACCTAGTAAAAGTGATGAACTTTGATGTTCAATGTATACATTTGTAGAAAGATTTTGTGATTGAACTACAATCAGCAACAGGCAAAACATGTTGGAATATATGCCCAAAATGGCCTTAAGTATTTCTATATTTTAAAAATTAATAAAAGTTTCATTCATTAATAATTGTTTATTTATATATATTCACATTAACGTCTAAATGTGTTAGTAAGAAATCTACGTAATTGGGTCATACTTTCACAGTAAGGTGTGGATTATGAGCTACTGAAATATAAGTGAAAAATTATTCTTGACTGATTGATGGAGCTGGACACTTCATCAATGTTTAGATTATTACACTATAGTTTCTAAATGGGGAATGGTTTACTTTTAATCAGTGAGTAGTCCACTCACACCAATAGTGTAAGTGCATTTAGAATATGTAGAATTGGAGAACACAATAAAAATCTCTACAAAAGTACTAAAATAAATAAAGATTAGTTTATCACAGCTACTATGTGGATGAGTACCATAAGACTTAAGTATAATTTGATCGTCTAGTGAAGCTAGACTTATACACTTTGATGTATGTTGGGTGAGATCTTATCATAAGGCTAATAACATTGTATGTTAGGTATATAACTCTAGTTAATTAAAATAGACTTATACAATAGAGTGCTATACTTCATTATATGAAGAAATCACCCAATTGTGATTATTTAGGATAATCTAAATAATCTAAGACCCTGGGAAATATGACTAAATATGTACACTTTTGGGTAACTTTCTGTGATAAGTGGATACATATTGGAAGTCGTAGATTATCAGACTAGCAATCAAAGGATGGTAGATGCCATTGAGAAAGGTATTCATGCATTTTTTCTATTTCAATGATGGGTGTTACGCAGAGGGGTATTTTCATCATTACAATTGTAGATTGAAGACACTGCACTTGCAATATTATTCTCAAGATCAATATTTTCATATAGTGATAAATGAAATATTTAAAATGATAAATTGATGCTATTTGTTAGTAAGGGTATTTTGGTCATTTTAGTAGCAAAAAATAATATGTCTTTGGTACTCAGAGTAACTCAAATAACTTTAGTAAATTTATTTACTATATGGGTTTATTGGGTGAATTTATAATTGGAAGAATTATTCTAGAAGTCCAATTAATTATTTATTTGGGTTAGAATAATTAATTGGGCCAATTTAATTAATTAATTAATTGATTTATTAATTAATTATCTTAAGTAATTTTTTATTAGACCTAAATGGATTAATTAATTAATAAGAGAGCTAATTTAATTAGTTTTGGACTAATTAAGAAAAGTCCTGCCTCACCAGAGTTTAGGTGTAGCGGCTAAAAGGTTTTAGAAACCTAGGATTAGCTGCCACTAGAAGGAAATAAGGAAAAAAGAAGAAAATAGGAAAACTGGTCTTGTGTTTGTAAAGGAAAAGGAAAGCTATGGTTTTGGTTATAAAAAGATCACACGTGATCTTGAAAAAGGTTGACTGAAATTCCACACATAGCTTTTTGTTTTTTTTTTCTTAGCTGACATATCAAGCCGCCGTTTTTTTGCCATTTTTCCTTTAACGTTTAGTTCTTCCATTTTTCTTCCAATCTTCTTCACCATAGTTCTATTTTCACCGGTAGAAGTCCATAGGAGGTTCGAGAATACTCTAGAAGGTTAAGAGCTAGTAAACATGGTAAGTGATTGATGCGAATGAGCTGACGGTTAGCTAGTATATCCGTAGAATAAATAGACATTTCGGTTCAGGAAACGCTGTCAAACCTAAATCCAACTCCCGTTATTCAAGTAAAATGCCCTAGAAGTAAGTATTTCTAGACTTTGGCTCAGAAAAATTTTTAAATTGCAATTTTAGCTACTTATTTATTTTTTTCACAGTCCTTCAAGTGGTATCAAAGCCATAGTTTAATCTAGGAGCATGCTTAGGGTTAATAACCAGAAATGTAGTTCCTTTACTAATTAAAAATATAATCTTTGTATGGATCCCTCGCGACTTTTTATATGGGTAGATGTTGTGTACGCTTCACGCATGGAGGCATAGACACCTGTAATTTATTATTAATCAATTTCTTAGAATTGGTATACACCTCATTTTGAAAGGCATTGGCAATTGACATTGTATTTTAATTTTGTTAATAAATTATTGTAACAAAAAATTGGTGTTGGATCAACACAAAAATCCCCAAAGAAAAGCTAAAGGAAAAATTGCAAAAAGCAGAGGACAACCGTGGCCGGTTGGCTCTCAAACCTTGGTCGGCTTAGTAGAATTGTTCCACCAAGCAGCGGCTGGCTTGCCTTCAAGCTGCTACCGGCTTGGTGGAATTTGTTCTACAAGCCGTGCCTGGGTAAAGGCAAACTATGCCCAGTTTGAAGCTATGCAAGTTGTGGCCGACTTAGTGTTTTGTTCACTATAGGCAGCGGCTGGCTTTGAGAAAGCCAGGCCTAGCTTAACTCTGATGACGTTTTGGTTCAAGTCAGATTTGGCGGGTATGGGTCGCAGTTTTTGGATTCCGATTCGGGCATCCTGAAGGCAATTGTTTTTATTATTTTTTCTTGTAATTTTTTTCATCTGGGTCCCATATCACACAAGGTTATTTTCTTGTAATGGTTTATTTATTGTGATAAATAATTTTGCATAAAAATGGTTAGTAAATGCAGAACCACCTTAGGATTAAATAAGATAATTTTAATTTTACTATTATTATGATGTTTAATCCATTATTTGGTCACATAAGAATTAAAGGTTAGAGATAACATGTAAAAAAGTTTATTTTTGGAGCATGACTATTTTTATTTAATTTTATGATCAAATGCACAAAGGTTTTTTGAGAAATTAATTTTCTCTAGAAAAAACAATTAAGGAAAATGTTTTAAAATGGAACTAAGTAATTTAAAAATAAATTCATAGTTTATTCTTTCAAAGGGTTTTATCCTTAACATGGAGAATAAATTTGAATTTAAGTATTTTAAATTTAGTTCCTAGAAAAATGGTTTTAATTTAAGTAGTGAAATAAAAATTCATAATTTATTCTCTTAAAGGGTTTTATAAAGGGTTTATGCTTGACATAGAGAATAATAGTTGAATTTTTTAATTTTCACTGAAGTTAATAAAAACTAATTAAAATTTAAAGAAATGTTGTTCCCAAAAACCTATTTTTCTCAAAAAATTAAGTGGGAAAGAGGTTCCAATAGCCCCATGGCTTCCATCATCGATTCCTGTTAGAAATTGTGGATTTTCTCACGTCATTCTGAGCATGACCCCCTAAAGGATGGATTTCTATGAGAATCTAGAACTAACAGAGGAATTATAATTAAAACCTAGGATATGTGTTAGTGTCGGCTAGCTTACCGTTGGAGGTCTTAATGCTAGATTATCCGTAGGTAGTGAGAATAGTGACCATCCTATCAATGAAACTATTTCTGAATCATTACCTATTAAGGAAGTTTAATTTGTGATCGTTATACGATCAACTTAGAAAATTGTTAACCTTCCTACAAAGCTTTGTCAATTTTTCTAAGAGCCAAATTTTTTATATTTTTGAGAATGCTTTTAATAGGTTAACCATATCATGTAAATAATATGGTTTTTTAAATATGCATTTTTATATGTTTTTTCAAAACAAACATTTTTCTGTGTGGAGTTTTTTTTTTTTTTTCCAATCAATAGAAATGTCTGGTTTCAGTCATTTGTCTATTATTCTCAAGGAGAATAAGTTAACTGGGCCTAACTATTATAATGGAAAAGGAATTTGAATATAATACTCACTGCGGAAGAGTACAAGTATGTTCGACCGACTCCTATCCTAAAATTGGGAAAGATTCTATGAACCAGGATCGTGAGGCTGAGAAAGCATGGAGGAAAGTTGATAAAATGGCTCGATACTATATGTTGGCTTCCATGTCCAATGTTCTCTAGTCTAAGCATGAAAACATACCCACTGCATACGACATCGATGTATCATTGCACACCATGTTAGTTGACAAGAACCAATCCGCAAGGCAGTAAGCTCTTAGAGCAATCATAAACACTAGGATGGCTGAGGGGCATCGCTTCACGAGTATATGCTCAAGATGATTGCTCACTTCGAGGAGGCTGAGGTCTTAGGGGGCAACAATTAATATTGAGAGTTAAATTGACATGGTTCTTGAGACTTTGTCAAATTTATATTCTCAATTCAAATTAAATTATAACATGAACAAGTTGAGTATGTCTTTGACTAAGTTAATAAAAGAACTCTAAGTTGTTGAGAAAATTATGAAGCCTGAGTAAAAAATTTTGGTTACTCGTTTTGGTTCATTTTCTAAAACTGGGCCCTATTCCAAGCAGTTCAAGAAGAAAAAGGCCCAGAATAATGCAGGGGTCCAACCTAAGGGATCCAAGCCCGATCTATCACAGCCCAAAAGCAAGTGTTTCAAGTGTGGTAAGAAGGGACACTTTAAAAAGGATTATCTAAACTTCTTGGCCATGTCTTATTCAGGTATTACTCTATACTTAGAGTCTATACTGATAGTTGGATCATTATCAACTTGGATTGTTGATTCTGGAGCTATTGACCATATATGTAACTCCTTGCAGGGGTTCAACAAGATAAGGCAACTTAGTAGAGGAGAGTATAGACTTAGAATGAGCAATGGAGCACAAGTGTGGGCCGAAATAATGGGAGATTTGGAGCTTTTATTTGATTGTAATAGGATTTTAGTTTTAAAAGATATTTTATATGTTTCTAAATTTAAACAATATTTTATTTCAATTTCAAGATTAATTAATCAAGAATATTCTATTTCTTTCCATTCTAGTATTCCAATCAATAGAAATGAAAATATTATTTATTTTAGAAACATGTATGGGAATCTTTTCTATGTTAATCATATTAATTGTCAAATAAATAATACTCAAAAGGAACCTAATAATAAGAAGAGCAAGGCCATATCAAATAACTCTTATTTATAGTACTTGAGATTATGACATATAAATCCTAATTGAATTCAGAGATTAATCCAAAATGGGTTTTTAGACTAATTGAAATTGGAGGAATGACCTCAATGTGAATCTTGTCATATGGGTAAAATAACCAAAAGGTTCTTTACTCAAAAGGTAGAAATGGCCAAGGAAATATTACAGTTAGTTCATACTGATATTTGTGGTCCTATGTCTGCACCTGTTAGAGGAGCTTATGAGTACTTTATCACGTTCACAGATGATCACATGTGTTTTGGTTATATTTACTTGACGAGGCACAAGTCTGACTCCATTGATAAATTCAAAGAGTTTAAGATTGAGATGGAGCGTCAAATAGGTAAACTAATTTAAAAGATAAAATCGAATCGTGGTGAAGAGTATCTCCTTGGTGAATTCAAAGACTACTTGGCACATTAGGGAATAATATCTCAACTAACTGAGCTTGGGACTTCTCAGCAGAATAGAGTAGCTGAGAAAAGAAATAGAATATTGATGGAATTGGTCAGAAGTATGATGAGTCATGCAACTCTTCCTATTTCTTTTTAGGGATATGCTTTAGAAACAACACCATATATTCTGAATTTGATACCTTCTAATTCAGTCCCTAAGACATTCTATGAGATGTAGGCGGGATAAAAACCCAGTATGAATCATCTCAAGGTATGGGGTTGTTCAACTTGTATACTAACAAAATGAAGTAAGTTAGACCCAAGATTGGAATTGTGTTACTTCGTAGGGTATCCAAAAGGAACAAGGGGTGGATACTTTTATCATCCCCAAGAGCAAAAGGTACTTATTAGTACTCATACTAGTTATTTGAAGGATAAACAAAGTGTATCCACTAAGGTTTCTAGTAAAATGGAATTGAAAGAGTAATTGAGTGACACTTCAACTTCTAGTACCCTAATTGAGGAACCTAAAGAGGCATAACCAGATGTTCCTAAACAAAATGAACCACGTCGAAGTGAGAGGATATCTAGGATTCCAGAAAGATAGACTGAAAAAGCCTTTGAGATAGTCTCTGACCATCAGGAATAAGATCCTACTAGATACGATGAGGTCATTACTGATATTGATGCAGACAAATGGCAAGTAGCAATAGATGCCGAGATTGAGTCTATGTATCTCAATCAAGTCTTGGATTTTATCAATGCATCTAAAGGGATTAAACTTAAAGGGTGTAAGTGAGCATACATAAAAAAGAGAGGTACAGATAGAAATGTGGAAACCTTTAAAGGAAGGTTGGTAGCAAAAGGTTATACTTAGAAAGAAGGGATCGATTATGAGGATATATTTTCACTTGTTGCCATGCTTAAATCCATTCACATTCTTTTGGCCATTGCATGCCATTATGATTATGAGATATGGAAAATGGATGTCAAGACAGCCTTTCTTAATGGCTAAATTAGTGAAGACATCTATATGATCTAGCCTGAAAGCTTTATTGCGAAAGGCCAAGAGCATACGGTTTGTAAGTTTAAGAAGTCCATTTATGGACTTAAGCAAGTATCAAGACCATGGAACATACATTTTGATAAGACTGTAAAATCTTATGGTTTCATACAAAATGTAGATGAACCATATGTATATAAGAAGACAGATGGCAACAACGTGTCTTTTATGGTACTTTATGTGGATGACATTCTACTCATTGAAAATGATGTAGGGACATTGTCTTCCATAAAAGTTTGGCTATTAAGTCAATTTATCATGAAAGATATGGAAGAAGCTAACTACATTATTGGAATAAAGCTTCTTAGAGATAGGAAGTAAAGAATATTAGACCTATCCAAATATACTTATATTAACAAGATATTGACTAAGTTTAGCATAGATTAATGAAAATGGGCAATCATACCTTTTAGGCACGGATTGACCTTATCTTCCAAGCAGTGTCCTAAGACACAGGAAGAAGGAAAAGATGAGTAGGATTTCCTATACCTCGATAGTGAGAAGTCTTATGTATGCTATACTTTGTACAAGGCCAGATATCTGCTTTGTAGTAGGCATGATTAGCAGGTATTAGTCAAACCTAGAGGAAGAATATTGACAAGCTGTAAAGCATATTCTCAAATACCTAAAGGGAACGAGGGATTATATGCTTGTTTACAGGGTTAATGACTTAATTCCTACCGATTACACAGATTCAAACTTCTAGGCAAATAAGGATGAAAGAAAATCCACTAGTAGATATGTTTCCACTTTCTCTAGAGAGGCTATTTCATAAAGAAGTGTTAAGCAATCTTGCATTACTGATTTGATATAGGCTAAATTAGTCATACTTTGCCTAGTTATTTGAGGCTTTTTTGTAAAATATTTTGTGCAATAACTAGTCATATTCTTTTATATTTGAGATTTTACCTTTGAAAATGTATTTTGTTCATTATTTCGGATTTTTTGCTAAAACGAAGCAAAACCGTCGCGAAATAGAGCAGAGGCGGCGCCGGCTGTAAGGCTGGAATCGGCGCCGACTGAATTCTAGAACTTATGCGCAAAATTTGGAGAAAAATCGGCGAACAAGTGGAGAAGCAGAACACGGGTGGCACCGGCTGTGTTTTGTCTTTGAGGCGGTGCTGCAATTTTTCTACGCGTTTTTGGAAACCTGAGGAGTTTTAGTATCTTCCAACTTCTACTCGGCCAAGAACTTTGTACCTATGAGTTTAGGTACTTCTTAAGCCTATAAATAGATGAAAAACATAAGAAAAAATGGGAGAATTCATTATTCATCATAGAAAATCACTTAATCTAAGGAGGAATTCTTTAATTCAAGGAGGGTTGTACAAGAAGGTCTTCAAAGGAATAAGAATGAGGCTTATCTATGAGTGCTTTCTTTTACTTTGTTTTCTTTTCTTGACAATGATGTTTTAATTATTTTATTATAATTTGACATTGGTTTAGACGTTCATGGTATTTAGAGTTATTTGATCTTTTGATTAACTGATTGTTATTCTTGGTATTTAATTACTTGGATTGATTACAAGATTAATTGATTGTGTCGTTAACTTGCTTGAGAATAGGGTTGATGGTTTAAATTGATTGATTTCATATTTTTTACCTTTTAATTTGCCTGAAAATAGGGTTAATTGCAAGAACAGAGTAATTAAAGGTTAATTGATATCTGCCAGAATATGAATTCAATTGGTTAATTTCATGGGTTAAGTTTGTCTGAGAATGGGACTTAATCAAGGAATTGTGTTTAATGCATCTTTTGGGTAAGACTGGTTGAGACAGAGTACGTGATACTAAGTTACCTAGAAGATAGGGATTCATGGATTGAGAAAGAAGTGAGTCTATTTTAATTCTTCATGATGCCAAGAGAATAATTAGTCATGATAGAGGTTGGGTACTTTAAGATCATGGTTGTCTAATCAATGATTTGAATTACATAAATCTACATCCTTGACATGTATATATTTTTATTTTTATTTTATTTTGTTTTATTTTATTTCGGTTTTGTTTTATCGAGTCGGTTAAACAATGAAAGAAAGGTAATTAATGTCTACTTGTTCCTTGAGGATCGACACTCGTTTGAACTCTATGCTTAGTTAATGATGAGTACGCTTACTCATATGTGTGATTTGGGTTTAACGTTTTAATTTAAACTTGATTGGAAATGTTTTTAGTTTTTGTATGATTTTTATACCCAAGTCCGGACACATCAAGTTTTTGGTGCCGTTGCCGGGGAACAATAGCATGAAAGCTTGGATTTTGTTAATTTAACCATATAAATATGTAAATATGTAAATATGTATACTTGTTCTTTCCACAAAATGGTGCTATCTTTTATATTTCGTGTATTCTTGTATAACCTTGTAACCTAACTTAACTAACTAACTTGGACTGTGTTTGAATTACTAACTTTGTAACGTTGTAGTTTTGTTATTTTTTGTTTAACCATTAATTATATATCTAACTTTCTTCTTGTTTTCTTAGGTATTACCCTTGGTGCATGACCCAAAAATTCAACGGCGAGATAATCGATTTTGACCCTGAAATCGAGAGGACGTTATCAAAAATTCGCTGGACAATTCAAAGGAATCTGATTGTTGAGATGGATGGTGCTCAACAGAACAATGCTGGGAATGACAGGAGGGTTATGAACGACTTTGTGAAACCCGAAATCTCGGGCACAGGCTCGAGTATCACTAGACATAGGAGATGCAAACAATTTTGAAATAAAGCCCAAGATTATCCAAATGGTGCAAAATATGGTTCAATTTGATGGGCTACCAGAAGAGGATCCTAATGCTCACTTAGCCAGTTTTCTTGAGATTTGTGATACCTTCAAGATGAATGGTATTTCTGAAGATGACATTAAATTAAGACTTTTTCCTTTTTTCTTGAGAGATAGAGCTAAGTCGTGGTTAAAGTCTTTACCTACAGGTTCTATCACAACTTGGAATGCCCTAGCTGAAAAATTTTGGCCAAATATTTTCCTTCAACTAGGATAGCTAAATTTAGGAATTAAATCTTCACCTTCCAACAACTAGATTCTGAGCCCTTATATGAGAGTTGGGAGAGATTTAAGGAAATGTTAAGAAAATACCCACACCATGGATTCGAGCTGGGAATGTAAATGCTTATCCTCTTGAATGGCCTCACGTTCACAACACGGCAAGTGGTGGACTCTTCTGCAGGGGTTCCATCAATCATAAGACCCCAGAACAGGTATTTGAGCTTATTGAAAATTTGGCTTCTAATAACTATTCTTGGGGAAGTGCAAGGTCAAAGGCTCGTGTACAAGGAGTGCACAAAGTGGATGCTGTGGCAGCATTAGAGGCTAAGGTAGACGCCTTAACTCAAATGATGGAATAGTTGGTGATGCCTCAAGGCCAAGTTTTAAACGTCACTGCGATTTCTGTGGAGAAGGACACTCCAATCATGAATGCCAAAAGATGAGGTCACTCCAAGAAATTTCAGATCAAGTGGCCATGACCTTTCACGCGGCACCATAATAACTAGTACTTTGATGATGCCTCAGTCTTCAAGCATTCAGTTCTTGTACGACACAGTGCGCAATGAATGGAAGTTTGTTTTTCTTTTCTCTTCTCCTTTCTATTTTTGGTCCCATTGTATTGTTTGTTTTTTTTGTATTTATTTGGCCATTGAGGACAATGTCCAGTTTAAATATGGGGGAAGGATTTGATTGACAAGTTTTCTATACATATTCTTTAACCTTCTTGGGAGCAAATTTTGTGCAAAAATTTTTCTAATTTTCTGGAGATTTCAAGCTATATTTTTTGTTTTTTGCATGTCTTTATGGTGGATTATAGAGCATGCGTTCTAGATCATTTATGGCTTATGCATGACTTTTTGTACTCACTTGGACAAAGTAGGTATTAATTAAATACTTTGCATTGTTCTTAAACCTGTTTTTTTTCTCTAAAATTCATGGAGTATTCTGGAACTTACTTGAATACCTCTTGAGGTGAAATAAGAAATGCAATTATGATTTAACTTAGGGATGACGGTAATAGGCCTTCTTTGGATAGTTTGAGCTTTTCAAGCCTACCTATTTTCATAATATCTATAGTGCCTATTTTTGAGCCTAAATTGTTGATTTCTTTCATTAAAACCCGTCACAATATTTGACCATTGTTTGTGTTGAAAGTTTGCATAATTTTCCAAATCTTTATACTCTTGAAGGATGAAAGTATATGTATGATGAGAAAGAATGCAGGGATAAAGATCATGACTTGTTACTTTCAGTCATGGATCAATTACGAGTGGAGCTGGGAAAAGAAAGGAAGTAGAATGGAAGAAAGAAGTTAAAAAATTGAGGAAGAAAGAAAAAATTTTTGAGCTGAAAAATGAGAAAGAACAAAAGCAGTGAAAACAAAAGAGGAGTAAAAGAAAAGAGAATTGAAAGGAAAAAAAAAAGAGAGAAAAAAAAGAAAAAAGATCACAAAAGGGATGGTGATTGAACTGTAAAAGTTAAGTTCATATAAAACACTTGACACCATTGCTGGAAAATTGAGTGATTTTGTGAGAAAAAGAGTTAATGACAAGAAGAGTGGAAAGAAAAAGAGAACAATGCAGGATTTGCTTGAAGTGCATAAGGTTTGTCATATAAGGTTATGGTTTGATTGATTCTTGGAATATAAGAGCAAGAAGAGTTGGAAATTATAGATTTATTTTGGTTACCCTTTTCTTGCTAACTCTCAGTTTTTCTTTGATTTTTTATTTTCCTATATCCTTCATTTGCTAAGCCATATTACAAGCCTTTTAGCCTTACATTACAAGCTTAAAAGTCCTACATGATCTAAGTAGAATCATGACATGTCTCGGATTAGTGGAGAGAGTGTATGAAAAGTAAGCATATGGAATGCATATTCTTTTTAAACTGACGTCTTTCCAATGGTTTGAGAATATTGTGAAGTATTGAGATGGTTCTACTAAGTCATTTATCACTACACAAGTCTTGCATCGGTTGTGAAAAATTTAGTATCATATGTTTTATGTTCATGAATGAAGAAAGCATTGAAGATATGGTTTTGGAATTGATTGAATGACTTGATTGAAACCTTGTGTTTTTTCTACTTGTTCTTGATACTTTGCTTGAGGACAAGCAAAGAGCTAAGTGTGAGGGAATATGATAGGGGCTAAATTAGTCATACTTTGCCTAATTATTTGAGGCTCTTTTGTAAGATATTTTGTACAATAACTAGTCATATTCTTTCATATTTGAGATTTTACCCATAGAAAGGTATTTTGTTCATTATTTCAATTTTTTGGGTAAAACGAAGCAAAACCGTCGCGAAACAGAGCAGAGGCAGCGCCAGCTGTAAGGCTAGAACTGGCGCCGGCTGAATTCTGGAACTTATGCACAAAATTTGGAGAAAAATCGACGAACAAGTGGAGAAGCAGAACACAGGCAGCACCAGCTCCGAAGGACCAAGGCGGCACCGGCTGTGTTCTGTCCTTGAGGCAGTGCTGCGATTTTTCTACGCGTTTTTGGAAACCTGAGGAGTTTTAGTATCTTCCAACTTCTACTTGGCCAAGAACTTTGTACCTATGAGTTTAGGTACTTCTTAAGCATATAAATAGATGAAAAACACAAGGAAAAATGGGAGAATTCATTATGCATTATAGAAAATCACTCAATCTAAGGAGGAATTCTTCAATTCAATGAGGGTTGTACAAAAAGGTCTTCAAAGGATTCAATTGGTTAATTTCATGGGTTAAGTTTGCCTGAGAATGGGACTTAATCAAGGAATTATGTTTAATGCATCTTTTGGGTAAGACTGGTTGAGACAGAGTATGTGATACTAAGTTACCTAGAAGATAGGGATTTATGGATTGAGAAAGAAGTGAGTCTATTTTAATTCTTCATGATGCCAAGAGAATAATTAGTTATAATAGAGGTTGGGTACTTTAAGATCATGGTTGTCTAATCAATGGTTTGAATTACATAAATCTACATCCTTGACATGTATATATTTTTGTTTTTATTTTCTTTTGTTTTATTTTATTTCGGTTTTATTTTATCAAGTCGGTTAAACAATGAAAGAAATAATTAATGTCTACTTGTTCCTTGAGGATTGACACTCGTTTGAGCCCTATGCTCAGTTAATGATGAGTACGCTTACTCATATGTGTGATTTGGGTTTAATGTTTAATTTAAACTTGATTGGGAATGTGCTTAGTTTTTGTATGATTTTTATACCCAAATCCGGACACATCATGATCCTACTATGGAAGCTGAGTATATGACAGTTTTAGAAGCTTCTAAAGAAGCAGTTTGGCTCTGAAGGTTCCTTACAGAACTTGGAGTTGTGCCACAGACAGACATGCCCATAACTATACATTGTGACAATTCTAGAGTTGTGTCACAATATAAGGAACTAAGAAACCATAAGAAGAGCAAGCATATTGAGAGGAAGTATCACTTGATGCAAGAGTTCATCCAAAAACGGAAAATAGTTGTTGACCAGATTTCTTCCACAAATAATCTAGCAGACCCATTTACCAAGCCTTTGATAGAAAAGGTATTTTGAAGATACTTAGACGTCATAGGGGTAGGCATATATGGACTATCATAGTCCATTTAGTGTAAGTGGGAGATTGTTGAAATTTATGTCCAAAATAGCTTATATATTTCTGTATTTTGGATATTAATAAAAGTTTCATTCATTAATAGTTGTTTGTTTACATATATTGCACATTAAGATCTAGATGTGTTAGTATGCAATCTATGTGATTAGGTCGTACTTTCACAGTAAAGTTTAGATTATGGGCTACTAACACATAAACGAAAAATTATTCTTGATCGATTGGTGGAGCTATGCACTTCATCAATGTTTAGATTATTACATTATGGTTTCTAAATGGAGAATGATTTACCTTTAACTAGTAAGTAGTCCACTCACACCAATAGTTTAAGCGTATTTGGAATATGTAGAATTAGACAACGCGATAATAATCTTTTTAAAAGTACTAAAATAAATAAAGATTGATTTATCGCAGCTACTGTGTAGACTAATACCCTAAAACTTGAGTATAAGTTAGCGGTCTGATAAAGCTGGACTTGTACACTTTAATATATGTTGGGTAAGGTCTTATCGCAAGGCCAATAGCCTTGTACGTTGGGTGTATGACACTAGTTAATTAAGACAAACTTATACAATAGAGTTTCTATACTTCATTACGTGAAGAAATCACCCTCTTGTAATTGTCCGAAATAATCTAAATAATCCAGGGCCTTGGAAAACGTGACGAAGTATACATATTTGAAGTCGTGGATTATCAGAATAACTATCAAAAGACAGTAGATATCATTGAGAAATGTGTTAGTGCATTTTTCCTGTTTTAATAATGGGTGTTTCGTAGAGAGGTATTTTCGTCATTACACTTGTAGGTCAAAGACACTGTACTTGAAATATTTAAAATGATAAAATACCCCTATTTGTTAGAAGGGGAATTTGGTCATTTTAATAGCCAAAAATAATATCTCTTTTAGTCTCCAGAGTAACTCAAATAACTGTAGTAAATTTATTTACTATATGGGCTTATTGCATGAATTTATAATTGAAAGAATTATTCTAGGAGTCCAATTAATGATTTGTTTAGGTTAGAATAATTGATTGAGTCAATTTAATTAATTATTTTGAGTAATTGGCCTAAGTAGATTAATTAATTAGCATCAAAACTCTAAAAAAGGTATAACTAACTGCAAGTAATCATATGGTTTAGCATTTCATTGGTAGTATCGTTAGTTAGCTTGGACATAAGATATATCTTTTAAAAAAAAGAAGAGATATGCTGAATTTAAAAATAACAAGAATATAATACTTAAAATATGAAAAATAAACAACATTAATTTGGGAGAAGAGAAATGCCGAATTGTTTCCTCCTAGTGTAATTCTATTAGATACGTGAAACACTAGGTGTCGGGTGAGTATATGGAGAGCTAGCAACATTAATTTGGAGAAGAGAAATGCTGAATTGTTTCTGTAGTTGACTAGATCTCCTAGTGTAATTCCATCAGATACGTGAAACACTAGGTGTTGGGTGAGTATATGGAGAGTTGGTACTAAAGTAAATCTGACAACTAAAGCTCAACCAATTTGAGTTCAGTAAAAGTTGGTTGGTTATAAATTACAACCCCTAATTCAGAGGATTATACCATTTTTCGAACAAAATTTTCATTGTTTAAAACATAGGAACTCTTCACCAGATAATTACAATTTTTTATATATTGAAACTTGACTCACAAAAGCCATTTACTCTTGTTGAAGTTAGTCAACTAGAAAAAGAAATGAAGATAGATATATGACATCAGCAACATGATGCTGCAAGTTAATGGACATATTCCTTTATCTATTACTGAATGAGTACAAGAGTATAACGATTGAAGAAAACATAAACTAAATGGACAAAAGAGAGGAAATGTGAAAATCAAGAACTTATCAAAAGATCGTACATAACATTATTAGAACCACCATTGCATGATAGAGATAACCATTCACATACCATTCATGCATTGAAAGTCCAGTTGTTTTTTCAATATGTAGAAGAAAAGAAATGCCTTACATCAACATGAATAATACCTTACTTTTTCACTTTTGTGTGGAAAAAAACAAAAGCAAAGTTTAAACCACGAACCACTTCAAAAAGAAGTAGAAACCACATGAAACACAAAGAATATCATCTGCCAAAATTTTGTAATAGGAACCTCTTCCAACCAAGAAGTGCTTTATGTAACTGAAAAAAATTTATTACTTAGTCCAATTTAAAGAATTATAAAGACAACAAAAAAAATTATTGAATTTCAATAATTCCAACCAAGAAGCACTATACGTAAATGTATTTGCAAATGAAAGCCTCATTCATATGTACACCATAATATGTTAATATTAACATGACCTACAAACATATGCATAGTGGTTAACATGAAAGCATTCTAGTGAAATATTTTTATTGAGGGAGTGACTTATGAAAAAATTATTCTATTTTAATTTAACCTCAGAAATATGAAAAGGAAGGTAATATATAAGTCAACATGGATAGATACCTTGCCGAGTGCTATGTTCTGTATACAATTAATGAGGCCAATAAGGTGTGTATTGACATGGAAAGCAATCCCATGAACATGGCCCATGCATTACGTAACTCTTACTCACAAAGTCATGAACACGAATATTAATCTAAAAACATAAATTATATTAGAAGCATTTCTTTAGATGAACGTACTTAATTGCTACTGGAAAACAACAAGAGTGATCAGAAAATTTTAAAGAAAAAATCTTAACTACAACTCTTCAAGTAGGAGAATACCGTTAGCATGCTGATAGTCTTGTATGTGTGCAACATGAAAGCTTCCATTTTTTCAGTGATGCTTTGTCCTCCTCCCTCTTTCTCAAATTTTTTGACCTATTTTGTAGTAACAACACTATGCTTCTTCAAATTTCACGGGATTTCACTTATAATGTCATTTCTGGAGTCGTGAGATTTTTTTTTTTTTTTTGGAAGAAATGAGAGAGAAAGAAAGTGAGTGGAACCATACGCAGCTACTCTTTTTGGTTGCATTGGTTGGATTAGTCTTATAGGGAAAGTTTGGGCAGGATTTGAAAATTTGGGGAAGTGGAAAAGTTGAGATAAAATACAAGCCATTAGGGGGGGGGTGTGTCGCAACTGGTTGGAGTGAAATTGTTTTCTCGGCCCAGCTTTGGGCAAAATGACGTTGTTTTTCCATTTTTTGGGAACTGCAACGTGGCTTTCCTGCACTGCAAGATTGGAAACAACTTGAATTGTAACCGTGAAATGGCCACACAATTTCCGTACTGAAATTGCGTGGCCCCCAATCATAGTTTAAGACTTTATATCAAAATACGCAAGAAAAAACATATTTACTATTACATTTTCTCAGAATTTGTGTGAGCCCACCATCAACAAAAAGAGAAAAATATAACGACAATTTCTTGGTCTTTAGAGATTACACTAAAAAGATTTAAGAGTTTGGAGTATTACTAGAAGGCCAAAAGTTTTTCATGTTGTAGTTTTGAAGGCGATATCTACAAAGATATAGTTTGTTTTTATATATTTATAGATTTTAATTTTATTAATATATAAATATATTGATTCTATTTCCAATAATACTCCCCTGGAACCTTATTTTCATCATGTTCTTTTACTAATGCTCCTTGGAATTCTTCATATTTAGCTTGGAATTCTTCAAAAATTTTGGTTGCATAAAGATCTCCAGCTTGTGCTTACATAGGAGTATACATTTTTTTTTCTTGGAAGCTTTTGCCAAAGATGTTCTCTAATGCCAATTCCTTAGATCTCTTATTAGTGACTTCTCTTTCAAAATGCTTGAAAAATTGTGCTAAATCTAAATCTAACTTCAAATAGTTTCTTATGTCTGAATTGAAACTTTCACCTAGTTGTGTGCTTTTACTACCTACTGAAAATGGTTTTTTGACAGATGATCTTGCCCATTTTTCTCTTTCTTCAAAAGCTTTATTCATCCATATATTTCCCCAAAGATTATAATCAGCAAGCATTGTGTCCCAAATAGAAAGGAAACTGATTCCATCCTCAATATCATAAATGAAAGCATAGAAATCATTCTCCAAGAGACAAGCAACTTTAAATAAACAACCAAAATGTTTCATAGCATTTTGCATCAAGTGCCATGTATAAATTCGATGAAATGTGTCAGGCATTACCTGTGCAATTGACTTTGCCATAGCAGGACATTGATTGGTGAAGATAGTTTTTGGCCTTTTCCATAGAAATATCAATAAAAAAAAGTTTGAAACAACCATTTAAAAGATTCACTAGTTTCATCATATAATAGTTCAATACCAAACAAAACTGTTTCTCTATGATTGTTAAATCTTGAAAAAATTACCAATTGTCTATACTTTATATCATTTCTATAGGTTGTATCAATACTTAACAAATCACCAAAATTGCTATAATCAATAGTCATTTTTGCATCATCCTAAAATATATTAGTATTGTTTTCCTCAACATCCAATTGTACAGCATAGTAAAAGAAAGGGTTTTCCAAACTTTGTTTGTGGAAGTATTCTAACAAAGATCTAGCTTCCCCATATTGCATGTCTCATTGTCTTTCATCTTGAAGATAAGTTTTTTGATCTTGTTTGATATAACCAAGATTTTCTCTCCGACCAACACGTTGACCTATTAATTCATGTGAAGATTATAGTCATATGCCAGCATAATCTATTATATCTATGTCATAAACATGTGCTGTGTGTTGGGGATATGCCCTAGAGTCAATTTGTACTTATACAATTGTCATTATGTTTTATATAATAATATGAGGCTTTCCTTTCCATGAATAGTGAGTTTTGTTTTGTTGGTCATCAAGTACGTGACTTGATAGTAAAACCCTACAATGAATACAATGACTATTCTAAAACTGTCCCTGATCGATTATTATTATTGGAATAATAATAAATTAAGATTAGTATATTTGTGACTTGATGGCTATGTTTTACTGGCCATGGATATTTGTGATATCGAGTCAAGACATAAATAAATGTTAGAGAACATTGTATTGGACATGACCCACTGTGAGAGTACTTCATGGAATATGTCGTAAGTACTTTCTAGCCATAATAATATTGAAAGTCCTTCGACCTAAATTCATCATAGTTTCCTACTTGATAAATTCTATATTTTGACATTGTCTAAAGTTGTCTTTAACCAGATAATAAATTAAACTACTGTTGGATATAGAATAAATCAATGAGAGGAATATGATTGATTGTGAAGGAATTTGTCCCTCTCAGTTATGGGAGAGATATCCATGGGCCCCTTGATAAGTTAGACTGTTAAAAATGCATGGCCGTGCTCAAATATATCAATCTAAGATATTGATATCATTTGTTTGAACAGTCTACTATGAAATCAAGAAATATTTGATTAAGCTTAATAAGGATGACATGCTCCGTGCCTTATGCTTAATTTGGATATCGTGTGACAAAAGGACTAAATATAAAATTATAGTTTGGTTCAAATAGATCACCGATCTTCATTTAACCTGGATAGTTATAATGTTTTGTTAGAAACCGCTTATAACTTGTGGGCCATTTAAATATGATTTAGGCACACTGCCAGTGTTAAATGAACCTATAGGGTCACACAATAAGCGAACTTATTAGGTTATTTTTCTGGTGACCAGGTTCGATGAATCTGGATGATATCCAGATTATAAGAATCTGACTCGGTAAATTAATTAGTTAAATTACCGAGATAATGGCAGAATCTTATCATAGCAGTTTTAATTTAATTTGAATTTAAATTAGAATATGATAAGATATTATTAGGGTTGGACTCTAAGAGGTTCGAGGGTTTTTAAGAAAACCCTAGCCGTCTTTTCAATAGTCCAATTTTTCGGTTGAGAACATTCGTGCCATTCTCTACCAGAAAAGAAAAAAAAAAACCCTCTCAAATCCTAGGCACTAGCACTCCTCGGGTATCGAGTGAGTTCGCGGTGTGTATCCGATAGAGGACGTTCGCATACTGCAGCGTCTGGTGATTGTTCGGGTTGAACGTACAACAGCGCAACCAGAATCGAAGGATTTCGATTACAGCAACCAGAGGTAATTCTTAAACCTTAGATCATCTTAATCGTTTACTTGGGTCCTCGGGAGGGATTCGTGGATGTTTTTCGCGTTTAGGAGTCCACGAATCCTAACACTGTGTGAAACCCCAGTCGAAACCAACCTTAGAGTAATGGGGGTTGGGATGCATATCATATTTTATTGCATGTTTAAATATATTTTTATATAATTTTATATACTTTGGATTTGTGTGTTATAGTCTCGAGGGCTTAATTATGTTCATTGAGTAAGAAAGGTAAAATTGTAATTTTTGCTTGAGGTGAAAATAGGGAGATAGCCTAAGGATTAAATAGGAAAAATATTTTAGAGGGAAATTAAGAACAAGAGTTATTGTGATTTAGTGGGTAGAGTTTTAGAATTAATTTTTGAGGTCTTAGGTTCAAATTCCACCATTGGAGCTCTAGCATGATTAAATTTAATTTTTGCTTAGGAAGGTTAGATTTTCATTCTTGAGTGCTCTAGAGAAGGGTAAAGGTGATGTCCTAGGGGAGACATGATAGGAGTACCCTAATCCTACTCTTGTACCCTACATAAATTCCTAAGGGAATTCATACCCTTCTTGATCCTTAGTTTTTCTTACTTCTCAATTTCTTAAGTTGTGCAATTTATTCAAGCTAATTTCATTCTAAAAAAATTCCAGCAAAGTGCTGTGGCTTTGAAGGTTCAAAATGTCCGAGTGTAAGACATCTTATGGACTGAAAATGTGTAGGAGTTGGGGAAGATTTCCAAGAGAATTAATCTCCCTAGTGAACCTTCAAAACTCCACTCTAGCTATATTCATTTCCTTCATGAAATATTCTGGAATCCAGCTTCTTGTGCATGCAAAGTGTCGAAATTTTCAGCCATTATTCTCTCCCAAATGCTACCAGAAAATGGCCCTCTTGACTAGTTTGAAACCTAAAATTTTCTGGCCAAATTCGGACTGCATAAATGCTGTGCAAAACCAGAAAATTTTCTGGGCAAAATCGCAGCATAGGTGAGCTTAAACCAAGCTGTTTTCTTCCAATTTTCTCCCAGCTCCTTAGCCACATTTTTCCTCCATAAAGAAGGCTGGAAACCAGCCTTGAAAGAATTTTGAATACCCCTTCAAATCCTCTGCAAACTGACTGAACAATGGCAGAAAAATCTGTCCAGAATTTTCCTTCAAACTTGCGAAAATCACTGAACAAGAATTCCAGCTTGTTTATTCTCTAGCCTTATCCGAAATCTTCATCATTTTTCTACACAAACTTCTCTTGAACAGCCATGAACTGAACTCCATTATCTTCTCCAACCTTTTGCTCGAAAAACCAGTCATGGCTGCCCCTAAAATATCTCCAACAATTACTCCAATCATGCCTTGTTTGAAGACCAAAATTTCCATAAAATATCACTTAAACAACCAGACCTTTCCTTCACCATTGTACTCCCTCTTTTCAGCCACCATTAAGCTTCTTCAACCAACTTTCATCCAGCAAAAATATTGAGCAATCAGTCGGCCATTACAGCTTCCAAAAAGCTCTCCAATGATCAAAGATCTTCTTGCCATATTTAATTTCCAAATTTGAATCCCTACAATATTCTTTTAGGATTTCAACAACCAGCCTTTCCTTTTCCTTTCAAACCAGAAAAATCATTTACCAAAACCACTCAAACAATTCGGCTACTGCAATCCTTCAGAATTTCGACATCATCAAATCAAAATCTCTCCATTCTCTTCAACCTTTAAGTACATATAGAACACCAAGAACACCTACTCACTTCTCTCGGCTAATACCACTCCAAACCACTTCAATCTTCTTCCAAAAATTCCAGATTTCATCTACTCACTGTCGTGAATCCATTCATACCACTTTTAACATCAAACTCCAAAATCCAACTCTCTATTTTGGATAAAAAATCAGTATTTTTGTGAAGGCTCAAGAACACCTTCAAGGTAAGTTTGTTCAATCAACTTCATCTTCACTAATCTTCAATCTCTAATGAATATATATGTGTAGAAGCATGCTAATGGACTCTCTTCCTCTCTTTTCTCTCTCTCTCTCTTGGACGAATACCCCTCTCTCTTGGCCGGATGATTTCTTCAATAATGGCCATGCTTTCTTCATCTCTCTTGGACGGATCTACTCACCTAGGAGTTGAGATCCATTCGAAACTCCTCCAAGGTACTCATCAATCAAGTAAGCCTTTTTAATCCTCCTTTTAAATTTTAGATTCATGTCTCTAGGATGATATTGGTAGGAGATGGATTATGAATAGGATTTGAGCATGTATTGTTGTGATGAGTTGAGATTAAAGTATGAATAAATGTGTGTATATGATGGAGATGGGATTTACGCATGAGTTGATTATCTTGGTTGATTGTATGGTGTTTTAGGGTTTAATGCATGTCTCCATGTCGTAAGTAGTATTTGTGATAAAGTATGTTAGAGATTATGTCACCTATGGTGAATAGGATTTATATTCATGTATGATTGTTAAAGCCATGATTATGTTTATGCTAATAGAGGTTGGATCATGCCTTGGTAAATTTAGATCTATACTTTTATTCATGATTTGGATGATTTGATTAATTGAAGTGGAGTATACGTTCATGATTGTGGTTAGCAATAGAAATATGATCATGATCTAGTTGTCCCTAAGCTAATTTTATTTCATCAATAAAATATTTAATATTATAACTTTTTCCAGTAAATTCGAAAACCCTAGGAAGGTAGATTTGGATTATTATATATATAACAAGGATATTTTAATCAAATAAATGATAGCTTTTATTAAAGAAATAAAATATATAGATATTATATATAATAATATCAAATAAAGCCTTTTATATAAATAATCATAATAAGTAAAAATATTAATTTTGTAAGTCTTATATTTATAAATGTCATTAAAATTTATTATCTTTCAATTATTATCTTTTAATCAAAACCTGTTAAAATTTATTTATTATCTTCCAATCAAGACCCATTAAAATTTATTTTCAACTAATTTTAGTTATCAATTATTTTCAAACAATTAATTATTAATAAATTATTATTTTACCTAATACCACCTAGGACTCTTCATCAAATAAACTCTAATTTATTTTTGGCAAGTTTTAAACCTTCAACTTAATAGTACCTATTTCCCAAAACCCTAATCACTTTAATATCAAACTAGACTTAGCTTATAAACCCTTTTTATTTATTATCTGGCCTTAAAGCTTAGGACACTAGGTTCATGGTTATAGTGAGTTGAGCTAATTTTATTTGTGAAAGTGGATTTTGGCTTGAGTTTGATTATGATTTATATTTACCCCAGGCGGGGTTAGGTCAGCTGTTGAAGACCTTTATTTTATCTCAAGCTAAGGATCAGGTAAGCTCCTGTATAAAACCTATTTGATGCAAAATGTTTATTATGGTAAGCCAAATGTAGAGTGCATGGACACTCATTTCTGTAAATGCAATTGAGGATTGACTCCTTTCTTATTTCAATCAAACAATTGTTTGAATATCAATGAGTAGTTTACTCAAACTCAAAACTCTTTCTAAAACTGATTTTGACAAAGACTTTGGAAACCCTTAATTGTCATTTTCAAGTGGAACTATGTTTGGTTCCTTTTTCCCCAAGTGGGATAAGTTCGTTGAGTACTCAATAAGGGTGGACTGCTAGGACTAGTCTTTGAAGGGTTAGGGTAAGTCTCTCAGTAGATGGCCACCTTTGAGGGGTAAGTCCTTCTCGGATAGGATGACAGTCCAGTAGGTCGTGCCGGTCCGAGCTAGCAGTTTTTCAGTCAAGTGACTGTGTGTTGCCGGAATGGACAATCGGTTGTTATTTGGGTATAGAGAAGGAGAAATATCTTACCCGGTAGACCGATCACCTACCTTTTGTCAGTCTGCACAAAGTGTGGCATTCTGACTGGTTATGGGGCCCAACGTGTGGTAACCCATGACCATTTTTGAGTGGTTGATTTTATTGTATCTGCATGGTTGGAAAAGCTAAAACACTACTCTTGATTTTAACTATTGTTTATTGCTTGCCAGTATTTCTCTTATGAAGATTTTATACTTTGCATTCACGAACTGTTTTCACTGGACACTCAAAGCACACACGAACTTATTGAGATTTTTGTCTCATCACCCGGTTTACCATGATTTCAGGTCGATCCTACTGTGTGGATGAGTAGCTAGTTATTGCCTGCCTTGGAAGAAATGTTATTATTTATTTTTGTGTAATGCTTTGGGAGTTGAGAGTGAATAATTTTATTCTGGATTTGTTTTTGAATTCTTAGGATGTAATAAGATTTAAGTTTAAATTATTATTTTTATTCCATTATGTTTGTTGTGTGTCCAAGTTATAAAGACCCCTTGTCCTTTGGACAAGGCGACATCCCCGGCCCTGTTGGGCCTAGGTAGTGGAGTGTTACATGATGCTATCAAACTCCTTTGTGATTGCATCATATATGCACATTTTAGCAAATGGAGAATATGGTTGTACTTGGCTTCAATACTAAAAACGACATTATTTTATTTTTTTCAAGTTGAATACTCAATATATGCATCACATCCTATTCTTGTTTATGCTATTAGAAGTTTAATTTGAAAATCTCTTTTATGTAGATCTCAATATCCCTCCTTTTGACAAACAAATTTCTCTGAAGTTAATTCACCAGTTGTTTTGCAAACATTGAGCTCTTCTCTTCAAATACTAAATCCTATTGTTGAACCATACTTATTGTAAAATCCATATGCTTCTACTCCTAAGTTAAATTCAAGATCTATTTGTGGTTGATTATTTACTTGAGGCAATATATTCGCATTGCCTCCATCTGTTTTGGAATCAAGAGTGGGTGTTGCTGGCATTTCAATATGATCCTAAAAAAAAAAATAGAAGAAGTAATCCTTAAGCAAGCAAATAAGGACAATTAGTATTTTAGTTCCATGCTAGGCCCCCATATGACACTAATTGCCACTCTAAAGCAGTGTCATTAGTATAGTATATGTAAAATTTCACTCCTAGAAACAAACAAACAAATTTAAGATAGTTAAACTAAACATATTAAAATAAACAACAATCTCCTCTCATCAGTATTTCTAGAAATAGTATTCTCTTTCTATTACTAATCTATGACACATTTTTATTGAATTTATTCAATAAGTCCTAGTTCTAAAAGAAAAAATAACCACAAAAAAAAAAAAAAACTAGTTTCTTTATCATAGAAAGGACTTAAAAAGATGTGTATTGTTATTTGCATAATTTTAAGATAAACAACTATCTCCCCTCATCAATATTTCTGAAGTAGTATTCTTTTTCTAGCACTAATCCATGACATATTTTTATTGAATTTAATCAATAAGTCCTGGTTATAAAAGAAAAAACACCAAAGGAAATTTTAGTTGCTATATCAGAGGAATGACATGGAAAGGTGTACATTGTCTTTCGTATAATTATTCCATGTTACATATATTAGATCAGTTATGGTGGTTACCATAAAATTATTGGGAAATATACCCTCTTAAATTAATTTTTTAATGTAAATATCGAAATTTTAATAAAAGAATTTATTTTCAGAAATTATTTGTGAATTTACATTTTATTTGTGCACATTTTTCATTTGGAAAAGGCCTATTGTGTTTAAGTAAGTGGTCCATGTGAATGGTGGTCTTTCATAGTAAGGTATGGATCACGGGTTACTTAACACATAAATGTTCATTTTTAACCGATTGATGAGAATGGGAATCTCATCATATTTAGGTTATTATGTTATGAATTCTAAATGGGGAATGGCTTACTTTTAGTTGGTGAGTAGTCCACTCACTTCATGACATAAGTATATTTCGAATACGTAGAATAGGACCTGTAGTAGTGGTTTCTAAAAGTACTATATGGTAGAAACCTAGACTACTACTACTACAACGTGGACTGGTACTCTACGACTTGAGTATGAGTTAGTGGTCTGACGAAGCTAGAAGCATATACTTTGATATGTTATAGTTGAGGTTTATCGTAGGACTAATATACTTACATGTTGGGTATGTGTGACTAGTTAGTTAAGACAGACTTGTACAAGATAGTTTCTATATTATATTGCCCCATGTGGTTGTCTAAATGATCTAAATATCTAGGGCCCTGGGAAACATTGCTTGGATATTTACTTTAGGGTAGCTCCCTTAGAAAGCAAAAACAATTCAGGAAGTCGTAGATTATTGGATTAGAAGTTTAAGGATAGTAGATATCATTTAGAAAGGTGTCAGTACGTTTCTTTCTCTCTAAATGTACGACGATGTATAGAGGGGTATTTTAGTCATTACACCTGTACGTTGAGACTTTGCTATTGCAGCATTATCCTTGGAATCAATATTTCCTTATGGTAATATTAGAAAATATTTAAAATGCAAAATATAGCTATTTATATGATAAGAGTATTTTGATCATTTTAGTAGCCAAAGCGGTGTGTCTTTTGGTCCCCAATATAGACTGTGAGTCCTAATTAAATATAGGCTAAGGAATTGATCTTAAATTAAATTAAATGAAATTTATTTTATTTAAGTAGTCCAATTTAATTGTTGGGTTAGAATAAAATAAAGGTCTATGGAGAGAGAGAATTAATCAAATTAGTTTGGTGGGTTAATTAATTCTTCAGGACTTTGGCCCAGTTTGAATAATTAAAGATTAACCTGGGACTAAACTAATATATACTTGTTAATTGGACTAGTTTATTTGTGTTGGAAAATTAATTATTTATTGGGCCATTTATTTGATTCTAATTAGAATAATTAATTTAGTCTAAAAGGCTAAACTAAGAGTCCAATGGGCCAGTCTAGTTTAATCTAGGGTTTTATTTAGGTTAAACAAGTGAATAGAGATGTACGTTTTTTTTTTTACACGGCTTCTTCTCTGGTGAAAAGAGAATGACACAACCCTCTCTCTCAATTATGCCTTAGCCCCTGTAAGTTGTTCACCAAATAAGATTAGGCCGGTCATATATTGGAAGATTAAGAGGTTGGCATTCACCTACATGCATAGACGAAGTAGGAGGCTAACAGGAATCGCACCAGAGGTTTTCACCAGCGCACCTACCCCAATTCCACATACTCCAGTCCAGCCAACTTTGAGAATAAGAAGAAAATGTTAAGTTTTTTTTACCTTGGAATCCATACAGAGTAGGACCGGCATTGGCTCTGTTCGGGATTTTTCTTGTTTTTCAGTTTTTCCAATTTTTTGATTTTTGCTTCTACTGAGTGCTTTGTTTTTCCCCCTTTTAGACCTTCAAAAATCATTTTATGCTAGTTCGTACTAAAAAAATAGTGCCACAAAAGTTTTTTGCTTTTAGTGTTGTTGAATTAGTACGGAGGTGTATAATTTTTGAAAAATAGAATCTTATTGATAACTTTAGAAAAAATTCGAAGAAATAAGAGTTTAAAGCTACTGATAACTTTAGAAAAGCTTTAAAGCTATTCAAACTTCAAGAGAAATAGAATCCTATTGATAGCTTTAGAAAAGCTATAAAGAAATAGATGCTTTAAAACCATTCAAATTTCATAGGAAGTTTAAAACAATTTTCTTTAATGAAATAGGAGCTTTAAACCAATTCAAACTTCACAGGAAGTTTAAAATAATTAAATTTCACTCAGGAGGTTTAACAGGAATTTTGAAGGCAGTTGTATATATTCAATAATTAAAAAAAAAATTAAACGATCAAGCTAAAAATGTCAAGATTTTTATTGTGTCCTCTCTATTAGTCTTGTTCTTGAAATCTTATTAATGAATATTTATATTTCCTTATTAAATTATCTTACATGTTCTAATTATCCCTCCAAAACAAAACCATACAAATTCCTTATTTCCTCATTTAGATTTCTTACATCTTCTTATTGTCCGTCCAAAAATGCAGCTACGTTAGGTGCTTCTTGATATTTAAGAGCTACTTTTCAAAACAATAAAATCTAATAATACATAACCTTACAAATTTCGCAAAAATTAATCAGACAATGGCATATGAGCTAAATATTAAGCCACTAAGAAACCAAAACTATCCCTTACAAAGATGGAATTTAAAAAAAATCAAGACAAGTAGCAGAAAAACAGCCATAGCAGCTAGTATAAATTTTCTTTCCGCAACTGTCATATAAGAAAAATAGGGGGGAAAAAATGGAGTACACCAAGAACCATTTTTCATCTTCAGTGTAATTTGAATCATGTAGGATGTCTATAGTAATTGAAAGCAAAATTCTTGTGAAGTTTAAATTGAAATGTAGAATTTTCCTTCTCTTACTATAACTTGTGTATGAGTTGCTTCTGGAGATTTTGTTTCAATCAGATAATTTTTTTTCCTCATTTTTTTTTAAAAATTGAACAGAAGTTCACGAAGTGTAGAGTTAACAGAAGAAAAATAGGTAGAGATAAAGGAGATCTAATAAAATCTAATATTAGCATTAACCACTAATACACGAATGTGTCTTCCTAGTCTTGAAAGATTGGAAGATCTTCGGTTTTTTAAAAATTGGAGAGGAGCCTCTCTCACCATTAAATGATGTCTTTTGATATTATTAAAAGATTGGAAATCCTTCAATGTTAACAAAACTAGAGAGAGGGTCCTTGTCTATAAAGGTTGAGGGCTCCTAACTAATTGATAGGAGGTTTAGTCCATATTAAATTCATTTTGGATCCCCTCCTTCATTTCCACTCTCATTTTCTTCCCTACTATTATGAAACTGCTACGTATTCACTTACTTCTCTTTTCTTCATTTATTTTTTTTTAAAGAAAAAGTTATGTTTTTTAAATATGTGATAGTTTCATAAGGGTAGAGGAAAGAATGGAGAAGAGAATGAGGGAGAGCTACTAAATGTAGTGTTTATTACCTTTTAAACCAACTAGTAGGTTGGGGATTTGGGTTCTATCCCCATTAAATGTAGTGTTTTATTTTCCGTTTTAAATAAGGTAATACTCTTATATTTTGTATAAATATTGATCCTTAATTAATTGCATAAAATTGAGCAAATGTATCACCCCCACTCGTAATCATTCATATATATATAGAGAGAGAGCTATTAAAAAGTCCTTCACATTATGATCTTGTATCAATTAAGCCCCTCAAGAAGTAAAACATAGGTCTTTCCTTCTTTTGAGATATTGGAAGAAAAACTAATCCTTTTAATGTTTTGCTCTCCCAATATTCATGTATACTTAAAAATTTAAAAGTATACAAATGTTTAGTATAAAGAATTTTGTTTTCTTTTTCGATCTTATTTGCTTTCTACTTTTCTTTTCCCTTAACTTAGAAAATTTTTTCGTATGTATGTGCTTGTTTATGGATTTTCTCTTTTTTAAGTATATATCAATGTGACAAATATAAAAAATTAGTAGGTTTTTTGTTTTTAAATTCAAATCCTAATAGAAATGCTTGATTGATATGAATTTTTTACTTTAAAAGGTTTATTAAGACAATTAACTTCTTAGAAATTTAATTGCCACAAAACCCTAATTTTAAGGCTTTTTATAATTGACCCTTAAAAAGGTATTATATTTCACCCAAAAGATTAATGAGCTTTATGCTTCTCAAACAAAAAATAATTACAAGATAAATTTTGCTTATAGTGTCTTGAATTCAAAGCTTGTTATTGTTTTTTTTGAAAGGAACGCTACAATTCGCCTTTTAAAACATTAAAACTAGTAATTAATTGAGATAGCATTGCATCATATTGCTACAAAATTTTATGGATTTTGCTCATGTTGATGTGAAATTTGCAAGGACACAAATATCAAAATAAGTAATAAAATAGTGAATACAAGTCGTTTTCAACGAAGATTGCTATCTAACTATAATTTTTTTTTACTTATAACCTAACTTAAACCAAAATCAAAGTGGTTTAATTTAAGAACTAATTACTAGTAAAAAGATAAAAAATAATAAAAATCAATAAAGAAAATTTTATTAATTAAATCAATCGCAAAGAATAGACCAAGACACTTCAAATCCAACTTACTTTTTTTTTTTTTTTTATGATAAATGGTTGATTGCATTAAATTAATTCTCTAATTGGTTAATAGTAGAACTCCCGAATATAAATTAAGCCTAATCTTTTGGCGAAAAATTCTTAACTTTAATTAATAAATTAGTCATATTTAATTTTAATTAATAAAGCCACAAAAAACTCTATAGATTTTCTTAATTTTTGTTTCCTACCCGTTAGAAACCGCACAAAAAAAATCGAATCACCACACAAAGAAATCAAATCTATCTCTAATTAATTTTATGATATATTGTTATTACCACGGTTCAATTTAATCTAGCACATCTCTGAAACTAGAATAAATTTAAATTCATATAATAATTAGTCAGAAAATTATAAACTTTAAGAACAATAATAACAATTAAAAAAAACCAGATAAACAAAATAATTCTTTAATTGAAATCAACCAAACTCATAAAAATTTCAACATTTGTTGAAGGCTTAATCTTAAAAAATTTAACTACACATATTCTTAATATTCAAAGTCATAAATTTAATTAACATAAAATTGAAACGTAAGTAAAATAAAGAAGGGCCTGGATTTAAGCCTCGTTTCCGTAGCTCTCTATTTCCGTTTATTCCGTCTCTGTTTTAGCCTCTGTTCCTGCTTCTTTTTCTTCCTTTTAACTTTTTGTACTTTTTTTCCCTAGCCTTCCAGCCTATCCCCACCCTTCTTAAGCCTCTATATAGCAGCTTCAATTTGGTACAATTGGAGTCCAAGTCCAATTGAAAAAGTATCTTTGTGGAGTTTTGACTTTCTTTTCCATTCCAGGGTTTTTGACCGAATAGGGGCCCAAATCAAATTAAAATCCAAATCAGGGGCGAAATAAGGGGGGATGAACGACTGGGGGTACCTCGCATTCCCTGAATGCGAGGCCCCTCAGTACCTCGCATTCCCTGAATGCGAGATCCGCCACTCCCGATAGCCTCGGCATTTCCGACAAAAAATTCTGTGGAAAGTGAATTTCGCATTTTAGATTTGCGAGGTCCTTGGACCTCGCAAATCACAAATGCGAAATGGTGGTCTTTTCCGCAGCTTTTTTCCCGTGTTGTCTTCTTCCTCTTTTGGATTTTGGCTTTTCCCTGTCGTCTTCTTCCTCATTTTTCTGTTGTGGTTCACGGGATGGCATATGGATGGCAGAAGTCTTCCTCCTTTTCAGTGATGCTTCGCCGATGAAGAAAAACAACCTTCCAATGATATATATATATATGCCATGCGTGAGAAGAAAAGCCATTCATCTTCCACTTTCTGCCAAAAAAAAAAAAAATTTCACCTCCATCTCCCACATCCCCTTCTCCCACCCAGTAAGTTGCCGCCGGAACTCCCGTCAGCTGCCGCCGTAAGCTGCCGCCAGAAGAAGCCATTGCCACCGAAACGCCACTGCCTCCATCTTCTCCATAACAGGTATTTATTATATCTTCATCTTGGATATTTGCTTTTAGTAGTCCCTGCATGAAGTAGCAGTTTAGAGTAGTCTGATGCTATCTCGCTACTATCTCCCTGTGTAGCTTTTCATGTGTTGAATACTTTTTTATTTTGAAAGTGTTTTTTTATTTTACAATTAGGAGAGAATAAAGAATTGATCTTGAGTTCTTGAATAACATGAAATTATTAAATTATAGTTACAATTAAAATTTTATAATATAGTTTAGTATATATTAAAGTAAAATTATTGTTTAGTATTTATAATTATTATTTATAATTATTAAAATTATTATATTTTGGTCATTATTAATTTATTTAGTTAGTACTTGATATTATTTATGATATGAAATAATTAATATTTATTTAATTAATCATTTATTTATTTATTTGTCTATTTATTTAAATATTTAATTACCTAAATAGTTATTTATTTATTTATTTATTTTTAGTAAAATTATTATTCATTGTTTATTAACTTTATTTCTAAAATTATTATTTATTACTTACTATTATAAATATTTTAAATATTTACTAATAACATATTTATTGATCGATTTTGTTAAAGCTATTATTCATTATTAACATTATATATTATTATATATTATTGCTATAATTTATTATTATTTAATAACATTATTATTGTCTTAATAAAGTAATTAATTATTTATTATGTTATTTATTTGTCTATTTATTTAAATATTTAATTACCTAAATAGTTATTTAATTATCTGTTTATTTATGTATTCATTTATTGTTATTATTATTACGACATACTTTAATTTTTATCAGTTTATTTGTCTATTTATCGTTTATTATTATTGTCTTCGCAAAGTAATTAATTATTTATTGTGTTATGTATTTGTTTAATTATCATCTATTTATTTGTCTATTTATTGAAATATTTAATATTTAATGCCATGTTTGTGCTGATTAATTAGATATTCCCGGTTCATATAATACTTCGAGATCGTGACATATTTTAATTTTTGAATAGAAAATTTCTGCTCAATAGATCTAGACGCAATGTCATTAGAAGAACCTGTAAGACTACGGTTATATTGGGATTGTGAAATTATGTGCACGGCACATGGCCATTTTTTTAATGTTCCATATCGCAAGGCATTAATTGTTAGAAATCAGGTTAGTTTTGGTGGTCTAGTCAACAAAATATGTGCCATTCGAGGTCTGGACACGTCTACTGTGAAGTTACAAATCACAATGAGGGAGGATATTGTTACTGCTACTGGGACGAGGTCTACAACCGCTGCTATAACGGATGACGATGATATGGAAAATTTGTGGTATTATGCATCTACCGTGAGGGGACAACCAATTGATCTGCATGTTCACCATGAGATCGTCCATATTCCGAATGCAATAGCTATAGATATTTCAGAGCACAACATCCCACCTCCTCGTCATCGGATCGTTCACCGCATTACTTAACTCAACTCTTCCTGTCAATGTATCTAACTTCGATTTAAACTTTCCAATACCAGAGGTTGGACCTAGCAATCAATACTTTTCAGCTTCTACTGAATTTGCCATGCCTCAACCTCATGACCACATTCAATCTCTCCAAGCACAGACGGGCCAGCAATTATTTTCAACGGCTGAAATTGGTGTTCCATTAGATATAACCCTAGTTGATGATTGGGTAGCTCGAGAGCCTAGTTGGGTCGGTGCTCCGGAAGCGGTTGTGGACGGGTTAGGACCTACGTCAGACGTTGATGGGCCCACCGCGGATGAGTCACCAGACGAGGATGGGGGGGATGACAACGACGACGCAGATATTCCCGGTCCTTCTGTATTGCAACAGCCTGTTAATAGATCATCTGAACCGATCCGATTGTACGATCCACCGTATTCAATATATCTTGACCGGTTAGATACTTCACAAGAGCTGGAAAACGAAGCCGGTGGATTGGTGCCGAGTATAGGGATGGATTTATGGTCGGAATCCAATAATGACTTAAGGGTTGGTATGTGGTTCAGGGATAAGAATGAGTTGCTTTGGGTCGTTCGATCGTGGTCTGTTAGAATGGGTCGTGAGTTTACTGTGGTGGAAAGCAAGAGTTCATACTGGGGTTGCGGAGTGTAAAAATTCAACTCCGGAGCATCCATGTTATTGGCGTATCCGTGCACGAAAAAAGAAAGGTTCTGGCTTGTGGCAAATTAGTCGATGGCATGGTGATCACATTTGTCTGGTCCGAACAGTCGACGGGAACCACCGAAACATGAGTGCGAAATTCATGGCGAGGCACATCTTGCATTTGATTCATGATAATCCAGAGATTAAAGTCAGTGAAATAAATAGTCATATTCATAACACATTGCACTTCACCCCGTCATACAGGAAAGGATGGAACGCACGTAGGAATGCTATTGAGGAGATCTACGGGGACTGGCCATCTTCATTCGCACAGCTATCACGATATATGCAAGCCTTACAAGATGCGAATCCTGGTACCGTCGTGGCGTGGCACTTCTTGCCTATGGATAGCAATGCGGCCAAGACTTTTGGATATGTTTTTTGGGCGTTCGGACCATGTATTGATGCATTTACTCACATGAAACCGGTGGTCAGTGTTGACGGGACTTTTTTGAGGGGTATATACAGGGGAAAACTTTTAACAACGGTGGGTCAAGATGCCAATAACCATATATTGCCTCTTGCATTTGCAGTCGTTGACGAAGAAACTAATGACAGTTGGGGGTGGTTTTTGACCTTGTTAAGAGAACATGTGTTAAAGGATCGAAAAGTTTGTTTAATATCTGACAGACACATTGGGATTGTGAATGCAGTTCATCGACTACCCCTCTGGCAAGAGCCAATGGCTGTACATAGATTTTGCCTTAGGCATATTCGGAGTAACTTTAATTCAAAGTTCAAAACGCATGAGTTAAAGAAGTTGATGTACGCAGCTGGGGATCAAAGCAAAAAGCGAAAATTTTTGAGGATTATGGAAGAAATTAATTTGCTAAACCCCCAAGCAAAGGCATGGTTGGATTTGATTCCGAAAGAGCAATGGACGCTTGCTTATGACGGTGGGCATCGGTGTGGTAACATGACAACCAATTTGGCAGAATCTTTCAACAGTGTCGTAAAGGGCATACGTGCACTACCCATCAAAGTAATTGTTGAGTCTTCCTTCAAAAAAACAGTCAAGTATTTCAATGACCATAGACAGGAGGCTAATCATGGGCGATATCACTTTCCTTCTAGGATATGGGCCAAATTTGTGAAGAATGAGTCGAAAGGAAGAACACACCGTATACTGGCTTTTAACCGGGATCGTGGGATTTTTAATATTGTGTCACCGCATCGTGAGCACGGGAAGGGAAATAACTCGTACGAGGTTGATATTGGAGCCAGGAAGTGCAGCTGTTGCAAATGGAAAATTTATGGAATACCTTGTTCGCACGCGTTTGCAGCATGTCAGCAATTGGGGTTGAATCCTGGAGACTTAGTGTCATCAGAAAATACGACACTATCATATAGGATGACTTATACAGCACAGTTCAGGCCCATTCCACACGAGGATTATTGGCGTAATCCTGGCTTTAGCGTGGCCCCGTTTGCTCACCGTTTCAAGAATCGTCAAAGGGGTAGATTGCGGACGTCACGTATTCGGAATGAGATGGATGAACGTAATCCCGATTCACCACCTCGTTGCGGCGCCTGTCATCGCAGCGGACACAATAGGAGAAATTGCACACACGACTCTGTACAATGAATGCAACATCTATTTAAGTTTTATATTTAGATAGTTAAATTTGTTTAGATACATTGCTTATTTGTAAACCACATTTTCAATATTTGTTATATAGTTTGCATTAAATTATTTATCTTTACTTTTGTGTTTATTTTTTTGTACTTAATTTGATGTTTGCTATACATCTTACTTTTGCGTTTATTTTTAATTTTCCTAAATCGATTCTATTAATTAGGATAGAATGTATGAGCCTACTTCACATGGAGTGGATCCGGGTCCTATTATACCGGACGTGTTGAGATTGCAACACAAGCATAGGTCGTCACATATTTGGGCAGGATAGTTATACAGCGACGTTTTAAATGCAAAGCGTAATGATAGCATGTTCTGGGAGGCTCAACCGTTCGATCTTCGTATTGAGCAACTCATGGATATTGCCGGTTTTGGTGGATTATGTCGTTTATGTTACATGCGGATCGACCATCCACTGATAACAGCATTAGTGGAAAGATGGCGTCATGAGACGCATACGTTTCACTTTGCAGTTGGAGAGGCTACTATCACCCTACAGGACATAGAGGTTCTCTTTGGATTACGTGTAGACGGTGATGCTATCTGTACCAGTCGTTTCGTACATTCATCTGTAGAGTTGATTGACATGTGCGACGAGCTTCTAGGATTTCGACCTACTCTGACGGAGCTTGATGGATATAGATTGAAGGTTATTTAGCTCGAGAGAGCTTTGAGCCAACCGCTACCTGCAGATGCGACGCCGGAGATGATAGGGCAGCATACACGGTGCCGTATTATGCAGCTTATCGGAGGCTTTCTATTCTCAGACAAGTCCGGCAACAGAGTACATCTACGCTTTCTTAAACACATTCGTGATTTACAGGTATCTGGCACCCTTAGTTGGGGAAGTGCAGCGTTGGCTCATCTATACCGTTGTTTGTGCAATGCTACGTCCTACAGATCACACACCATTAGTGGCCCATTATTGTTGGTTCAGGTATGGAACGCACGTTTTTAAAAAATCTAATTAGTATTATAAATTAATAATAAATATATTATTTTCTTAAGAATTGGTTGTTCATGTTGAAATAGATGTGGGCTTGGGAGCGTATCCCTACAATCAGACCGAGTAGAGTTCGTCCGGTTGATGATATTGATCCTCATGCCCCGAGAGGATCAGCATGGGAGGGACCATTAGAGCTTGCACGTACCCCGACACATGTGCTTCTTACCTATAGGGATCAGTTAGATAGAATGCAGCATGATCATGTAAGTCTCACTTCAACTAATTTGCTTTCAACTCTAATTTTAAATTATTTATTTATTATTAATATTGACAATTTACTTTTATACAGTTTATCTGGCAGCCTTATGATGAGCACATGTTGGCTGCCTTACCCCCGTATTGCACTCATGGACGACACATTTGGGCATCTATCACATCCTTAATTTGTTGGAAAACAATAGAAGTGCATCGTTCAGATAGAGTCATGCGGCAGTTTGGATTTGTGCAGACTATACCTGCTGCAGTTGACACCGGTGACAATTTGCATGCCCGTGACATGAGAACTACCGGTGCAAGGTGGCCCGAGATAGATTCAATGCATCTCGCGAATTGGATTAATCGGCATGGAACAGTTCTACTTGGACAGCATAGTTACGATCAGAATATAGTCTCGCCTGATTATACAGTGTGGTATTGGACTCATACCAGACGATTGATTGGTAATCCAATTATAACGCAACCTAATCATTTGGGCTACCAATTGAGCGGTGGGGCGACAGAAGTATTGGTATGTAAATTTTCTTACATAATATTATAAAATATATAATTTACATTAAAATAATTTATTGACATTTCAAAATACATATATAGGCTGATTCGATGCATCGGATATTGTACCTGGGCAATGAAGGCTATCAAAATGCGGATGCTGCGAGTAGACAGGTGTTTGCATCAATAACAGATCTCGCTACACGTTCGTTGACCGCCGCTGGTGAGGCAAGTCGTCTGAACCACCCGCCTTATGAGCCAGCTAGACGAAGTTACACTGCTCAACCGATACCTCCGATCCTGCAAGAAGTCAATCGTGGAGTTCCCCCGGTGCGGAGAGGGGGTAGACGGGCACGCGGACGTGTCTGTACTCGATATTCCTATGCGGGATCACTACTCACCGATACACGATTATGAACAAGGTGATCCTGCGAAGTTGAAGATAGACAAGCCGATTTCATTACTCCACGAAGCACCTAATCTTCGATACTAGATACTTATCTTCGACTGATGATTTTGATGCCGGCCCTTCTTCCGGACGGTCTCAGATACGGCACAGACATTCTATAGATATTCCCGGTCCATCTCACCGTTATGAGCAAGGTACAATACAACCGGAAGAGCCACCTGAAGAAGAACAACAGCAGCCTCGGAGACGAGTTCAACCTCCAAGGAACCGTCGAGGATTTCATTGTGGAACTAGCTTCCATCCATTTTTTTAGATTATTTCATGTGTAATAAATTTTATTATTTGTAATTAAATTTTATTATTTGTAATATTAAAAACAAATATTGAGATTGTAATTTTTTAAATGATTTTTTTAGAATTTTAATATTTCACACATTATCTGAATTCAGTTAATTTATAAATTATTTTGATTGTGAAATTTAGATAATTGATATTTAATTAAATAGTTGACACTATAATTTTAGTATATTTAGATAGTTGAGAATTTATATTTTTATAATTATTTAACGAATAATTAAATATTATAAATTAAACTACAAATAAAAATTTATTTCAAAATTTAATATATATAAAATTAACTGTAGTAAAAATACAGATATTAATTGTTATGATCATATTTTTAGAAAATGATAAACTAGTTCCAATATAAAAAAAAAAGAAGATATTTTTAGTATATTAAATTTTATTTTATATTAATTTCTTTTACAATAGAAAAAAGGAAATTGAAAAAAAAACATATTTTGTTGTAAGTAGTGAGAAAAAAAATTACAAAATAATAATAATAATAATAATGAACGGATGATTATAGTAGAGATTTTAAATTCAATAGAAAATAAATAAGAGGAGCAAGTCACAAAAAATGATAAACTAATTCCAATAAAAAAGAAGAAGATATTTTTAGTATATTTAGATAGTTAAGAATTTAATGTCTGAGGTGCATTTAATGCACCTCGCAAAAACATTTTGCGAGATGGCAACCTCGCAAATGCTTTTTGCGAGATTGTGATGCATTTTTTTAAAAATTTTTTTGAACTTTTTGTTGAATGATTGCTAAATGGTTTTTGGCGCAAATAGCATGCATTTTTGTGAATTATAGTGTATTTAGATAGTTGAGAATTTATATTTTTATATTTTTTTAACGAATAATTAAATATTATAAATTAAACTGCAAATAAAAATTTATTTCAAAATTTAATATATATATAAAATTAACTGTAGTAAAAATATAGATATTACTTGTTATGATCATATTTAAATTAATAAACTTTAATTATTAATTATTTAAATTTATTTATATAGGTCTTTATATATTTTGTATTATTTAAAGATATTATTTTCTTTTACAATAGAGAAAAAAATTACAAAAAAAAACAATAATGAACAGATGATTATAGTAGAGATTTTAAATTCAATAGAAAATAAATAAGAGGAGTAAGTCACAAAAAATGATAAATTAGTTCTAATAAAAAAAGAAGATATTTTTAGTATATTTAGATAGTTAAGAATTTAAAATTTTATAAATTTTTTAATGAATATTTAAATATTATAAATTAAAAATACGAATAAAAATTTATTTCAAAATATGTACATATAAATAAAATTAATTATAATAAAAATATGTTTATTATTTGTAATTATTAAATTTTAATTTATATTAAAATTTTACAATAAAAAAAGAAATTGAAAAAAAATAAACATATTTTGTTATAAAAAGTGAGAAAAAATTACAAAAAAAGAAAAAAGAAAAAATGCATGCTATTTGCGCCAAAAATCATTTAGCAAAAAGTTCAAAAAAATTAAAAAAAAATGCATCAAAATCTCGCAAAAAGCATTTGCGAGGTTGCCATCTCGCAAAATATTTTTGCGAGGTGCATTAAATGCACCTCAGACATTTTGCGAGATTCCGTGAAAAAATACTTCGCATTCCCTTTTTGCGAGGTGCATTAAATGCACCTCAGACATTTTGCAAGATAAAAATACTTCGCATTCAGGGAATGCGAGGTACCCCCAGTCATTCATCCCCCCTTATTTCGCCCCTGATTTGGATTTTGATTTGATTTTCGTCCCTATTCGGTCAAAAACCCTCCATTCCACTTCTTACTCTTTTGTCTTTTTCCAATCCTTGCTTCTTTCTTTTATTTTTTCCTGCCATTTTTTTCCACCGGCCTTTTGTCCTCTTCATTTAATATTGTTCTGCCAACTTTTCCAATCCTTGTGCCTCGTGAATTTAACTATAATTGGGCCAAGCAATTGCAACAAGCTACCCTACATACAATAAACATAAAATATAACTATTAACCATCTCAATTAATTTATTCTATTTAAATTGTACTTTATAAACAAAAATATCTCAATTACTTCCTACCAAATATAATATTATTTAATCCACTTAGGTAAATCAAAATCATAATAATTTAATCAATTAAACTAATTTAAGTGAGAAAATAGTAATAAGTAAATAGTAAAAATATAATACAATCACATGTTAAATATATTTTCATTCCTAATTTTCTCCTCTTAATCACCTCTTGATTTTAGTTACCATTTGGTTCCATCCACTTTTACTATATTTGGATGAAAAGAGAGGGGATAGAATTACACATTTGATTAATTTTGATGGCGAAGGAAAAGAAAGGAAAATAGAGAGATTAAATTTGTAATATATTTATTTGGGGTGAAAAGAGAGAGGAAAAGAGAAGGGAATATAAATTTTGATGTAAATGAGTGGTTTATATTTGTTTTGATTAGGAGCGATAGGTGAAGAGAAAGTAAATTAGGAGAGGAAGAGCTCCCCCGCCATGTCAGACAAATAGCCCATTCTAGTTTGGACAGATTAAGACATAAATCAAGATAGTGTTTATTATTTACTTCCATTATATCCTAACTAAATAAAATAAAAGTAATAATATTTACTACTCCTAGTAGAAGTAAATATCCACCCTTCTGACTTTGTGAACTAAATATAGGGTTAGTAAGAAAGGTTCAGCTTGGTTTCCATCTTTGGGAAAAAATTAGAGAGAAAAAGACCAATTTTAATTAATATTTTCTATGAATTAAAATACTCTATTTTAAAATGCCTATACTAACCTAAATAAAATATGTAAATGTAACACTCCATCTTTGTCATACCTAAAAATAGGAAGGGTCATGCATTTATATGTGTGTTGAACATGCATGTGTGTATTTTGCGACTATTATTTATGTTTGTTATTTTTATGTGTGATTAATATCTATATCTTTTGAATTTTGGGTAGCATTTAATTTGTGTTGTAGTATAAAGTAATATTGGTGGGAATTATTGTTCTTAATGTTTATTATGGGGGAAAAATAATTTCATTGGTGAGAATTTGAATTTTAGCATTAAAAAAGGAGTCTTGGGTTTTGTTTTTAAAACTTACGTCCTAATGGTGAAACTAGAGTAGATTTGCAAGGATAGAATTAATTTTTGAAATTGGCATAAAATAAAATCTTGGATGTATTTTAAAATTCAATCTTTCCTAAAATTCTCCTAATTATCTTGAATATATTTTAAAATCCCAACTCTCCTAAAATTCTCCTAATTAACTTGACTATATTTTAAAATCCTAACTTTCCAAAAAATGCTCCTAATTCCCCTCCTTTTTTGCTGCCACTTTCCACTCTCATGAAATTTCACTTGTTTTTTAAAACAATCCCTAACTCCTTTAACCCTTATTTTTTTACAAGTTGTCTTCATAATTCTCCTCCTAGTAGTCACTTATCTCCCTCCAATCTCCTTCTATTCTTCTAAGGAAAATTCTAACCCTAGCAGCCGTCACACCTCTCATCCCTTGAACACTCGGCCCTTTCTCTTTCCCCTAGTTCTATCGACTTCTTCCATTGCTCATGAAAGCCAGCCCTTGTTCATGAAAAATAACCTATTCTCTAATTTCCTAAGACTATTAATACAAATTCTTACAAGTAAGGTAAGCAAAATCGCGCCTTTTCTTCCCTTTTTTTTATGCCGACACCATGCTAGAGTTGGTTGAAACTTTGGTCCAAGATTTATATTTTAGGTGTTTGTTTTGCTCGAAAATTTGTGTGGATGTTGATTACTTGACTCCTCCTTGATTTACGTGTCTCAAGAAATAATTTTTCAAAGGAATTCCGATGTAAGAAACCATCTTTTATGTTATGAAAAACTGTGTATGAAATCTGGAATTTTGGTTATGTTATTTGATTGGGTGTTTTTGCAAGTGTTTGATTTGTATTATGTTAGGGATTGAGTAGGGTAGGTCTTAGCCAACCCTTATGCGTATTAAGGTGTTGTTTTTCCAAGTAAATCAAGTGTTAGAGATTATTTTTCTTACTATATAGTTTAAATATGCTTGCCGGAATTTTATTTCTACTCTAGGTTATGTCAACTTTAGAGCTTAAATCTCTAAAAATCATGTTGAACTTTGTTGGGACAATCTGAAGTATATTGTTATACGGTTATATGATGATTTTTAGATAGAGTTTAAGACGAGAAAACAAAGTTATTGATCTCAAAAAATTCTGCATATTCACACACTAAGAATACCAATTTTTATTGTTTTTGCATTAAGTTTGTAGCATGCTATATGTGCCGTCTTTGCTCATCACTTTAGGAAAGATCTAAGGTGATTTTTCAGTAGATATGTTGCCCTAATGGACTAGAAAATTTGTGGCAAAACTAAGTTCAAAATACTGATTCGAAAATGTCCAAAGTTGACACTATTTTTGTTTTGCAAGTTGGAATTTTTCTGACGTTCTTTGTATAGGTGTTTGCTGGAAAATTTGTTGGGAATTATATGTATATGTGAGTAGCATTCTACCATTGGGATTTGGGAAAGAAATTATGCACTAACTACCTTGAAAATCAAAATTATGTTTGCTGGAATTTAGTAGACAACTTAGGGCCTAGAACAAAATTTGCAATTTTGAACTACTTAAGCAAGAACTTGAGATATCCATTATTATGTGAACATGTATGGGAGTATTTGGAAACCTTTACGATTAAATGTGAATTAAGTGCTTGATGTTCTTATATGTTAATAAAAGTCTGATAGGGGCTAAATTCATCACTAATTTTCTAGTTATTTGAGGCTAATTTGAGAAACTTTTGATGTAATAACTACACATATTCTTTCCTATTTGACATTGTACTTGTGGAAAGTGTTTTTGATGAATTTGTGCAGGATTGAGTATATTTCGAGCTAAAAGTATAAAATTCCAGACTTGACCTAGCGCTAGGTCAAGCTAATGCACCAGGTGACAGGTGTGCTTTGGAAAAACAGAGCAACGTTGAGGAGGAAATCAGAATGCACCTGGCGCCGACTAGATCGAAGTGACCCAGTGCCAGGTTCGATTTATCTAGCGGCGATTTTATGCACGAATTTGGCATCTTCCAAAGGATTTTGGTATTTTTCGAATTCTACTCGGACAAGACTTCTCAAGCCACAAATATTGGTGTTAATGGAGCTTATAAATACAAGAAAAATACAAGAGAAATGTGTGAATCCAAGGATTAAAAGTTGCCAATCACTCACAAGAAGAGGAGATTCATCATTCAAGGAGTATTATTCAAGAAGGTTTTCAAGGAGAAGAACAAGGGTTTGTCTATAAGTTCTTTCTTTTATTGTTATTTTCTTTTTTTAGAATAATGGTGTAATTAATGTTTTCATTGTAATTTGACATTATTTTTTGAATTCATGATTTCTTGAATTAATTTAGACTTTGGATCAATTAATTATTTGTCTTGGGATTTGATTACTTGTTTTTATTACGAAATTGATTGGTTGATTTTTGTTATTAACTTGCTTGAAATTGGAGTTAATTGTTAAGGACTTGGGTAGTCAAATGTTAGTTGATGATTGCTAGAATATGAATTCATTGACTAATTTCATGCTTAAATCACCTAGAATATAGGGGTTTATATGAGGATTGATTTTAATACATCTTTTGGGTAAATTGGTTGAAACAGAATATATTCACTAATTTAATTAGAAGATAGTGATTCCATAGATTGTAAACGAAGTGGGTCTATTTTAAATCCTTCATGAGAGTAAGATGATAATTAATTGTGATATTTGTTAAGCGATTCATTGTCATATTTTCAAGAGTAATTATCTATGTTGCATATTTTTACATCCATCAATGATTGGTGAACCGGAAAATCCGTTTGCAACCCCTTTGGAAATATTACCGGAATGGTATTTCTTTCCCGTATTTCAAATACTTCGTACAGTACCCAATAAATTATTGGGTGTTCTTTTAATGGTTTCAGTACCTGCGGTATTATTAACAGTACCCTTTTTAGAAAATGTTAATAAATTTCAAAATCCATTTCGTCGTCCAG